>PYHW01010552.1:5605228-5671964 GCA_013186435.1 Turdus rufiventris
TGAAATTACTGTAATGGCCTTGCCTAGATTATTTTAGTCACGGCCATGATGTTAAAAGGTTAGACTGCAGCCCAGACACAACCCTCCTCCCAAAGCACCAGTGCCTTCTGGAAATTTGCTTTGTGTCCCCAAGGGATTTAGTAAAGGGGCAGCCAGCCCTCAAAAGAGCTGTATCAGATCGTGCAGCCTTTTCTACACAGGTGTGAGCTCAGCTCCCGAGCAGGAAAGAAAGTTAATGTATTAGGTTGAAACAAACGAGATTAACTTCACCTTTCTCCTTTGCAAGAAAGGAAAACATTCTGTTACAGCCAGTTGTGTCTCCTTTCTGCATAGTTTTAACAAATACATGGTGAATTGAGTAAAATAATCAGTCTTTTTTCAGAAATAACTATGATTTTGAGATTCCATTACTGCTGTTTTTCCCTGTGAAGCCTGCCAAAAAGGAGTTGTTCTCATCCCATTTGTATGTGATAAAACAGAAGAGAGCAGGCCTTCTCCTAACTCTTCGGGTGCTCAGTCAAAGCCTCTCTCACCAGTGTATCCATCTGTCTTTGCAGGTAGTTTGGGCTACCAGCTACAAGGTTGGTTGTGCTGTCCACTTCTGTCCCAAGGTGGCATACATCTCCATACGCAATGCAGCACACTTCGTCTGCAACTATGGGCCGCCGTAAGGCTTTTTGTTATGAATATTTCACATGGTTTGGGTCCTACCCCTTCCCTTCCTCAACATGAAAATTTATTAGATCAGTCCATTGCAGCTTTTTTTTTTTTTTTTTTTTTTCTTCTGGATGAGGGCTACATATTGGAGACAAAAAGTGGTGGGACCAAAAGAAAGGATTAAATATAAGATGTTGACATGAAAATACTGATGTGATCATCTGAAAGTTAATCCCTTGCTCCTGATTGCCAAGATGGCCCCAGAGTGTTGCCAAGGTGCAAATCCGAAATCTGAAGATATTTCCACATGTGCCTGAAGAATCAAGCCCCCAAGTCAATGGCTTGGGTAAACACTGAAGTGTGCGGTGCTGGCAGCCTGCAGTCTTAGCAGATGAGGGTTGCTTAGAAGGCTAGAGCTGCTCAAGACAAAATTCGATCCAGAGGTCCTTCATGTGCACAGTCAGTAGGATATCCAGCTAGGATGGATGTACTGTTCTCTTCTCCAGCTGTACCACCACGGTATAAATTCAGCTTTAAAAGCCTTACATGCATACCATGTTGGGCCAAGGCCAGGCAGCCCTTCAACTCAAGCAAGTTTGGCATTCCTTTTGCCCATGCCTCATCCTTGGAAGAATATGTACCCCTGACTAGATATGTTGAAATGACCCAGCTGCTGCTCTCCCCAGAAGCCCCACATCCAAATGTGCAGAGGGCCAAAATCCCACTAGATTTCTTGTCCTGTTTTGGCTCACCAGCACCCAGCAAAGGGGGCTCTCTGGAGAGCCAAGGCACTCCAGAGAGGGCTTTAAAGCTGGGCCCTTCCCTGCTGGGTGAGGACACCACAAATGGTTAGTTGCATTCTAACAAGTGGAGTAATGTCACATCCAGCTGTTGATTTTGAGAAGAAGCAGCTTCATTGCTTTGTTTCAGCTCTGCCAAGGGCCCAGGCAAGATGCATGCACAGTTTCCTCTAGTGAATGTACTCTTCAGCTTAGACCAAGCAATGAAAGCCTCACCTTGCTGAAAGTAATGAGGTTTTACATGAAGTTTCATCTCACTGCTGAGATTTCATTCTTAAAAAATCCGTCTCTGTGTTCATGGACAGTTTGAGGCATGCTGTAAGTCTTGCTTTGGCCATGCTTTGAGCGAAGTACTGAACTGTATTTGGTACAGTATCAGCCTAGGCAGAGGTAGTTGGTCCCACTCATACCACTGGTGGAGGGATCAGGAGAGAGACCTACATCACTCCTAAAATATTAACCAACAAATGGATGAAATCACCACCTATGAGAGATTCTCCAACACCAGAACATTCCTCTTCAAGGCTGAATACACACATACATACACAGTAACTGAACCTGCTCGTTTCCATAGCCAGAGCCAGCTATGAGAGTCTAGAGTCTCCACGCACACAAATTACCCAACTCTGAGACTGCTTTAATTCCCAGGTGTGCAACACTGCTGTCTCCAGGTTCCTAAAGAACAGGGTGTCCCATTACACTCAATCTCTTCTGTTTCACTGCATATCTTAGGCTTAGGGCACTCAGACAGGACTCTTGAAAAAACCATCATTCTATCAACACAAGTGAAGCAAAACTCAGGTTAAAACCTAATCAGCAGTAGGTATTAATGTCTTCCCAAGGGATATTTGAGAGCAGTGTTATTTTCCTTCACAGTGGAAATTACCCAGTGCGCCCATACAAGACGGGAGGAGCGTGCAGCGAGTGTGGTGGTGACCAGTGTGTCAACCAGCTGTGTCGTAAGTAGAAGACAACCAGACATCCTTCCCAAGCACATGTAGGAGGGCAAAGAGCACACAAAAGATACCAGCAGGAGGCAGGCATAGCATTCTCCTGTTCCTAAATTTAGGCTGGGAAACTGCAGTCAGAAGCCAAGTGGGTAGCAATGCACAAAGAGAGGGGAGGATGGCAGAAGGAGCCTGTTTTCTACCCTGGGGAGTAATGGCATGGGATCTGCTCTTCAGGTGCTGGAGGGTGTGTTACAGGAGATATGGTGGATGCAGTTTAAGGTTATTAAGTTATTACCCCTGCCAGAAATTACTGCTTGCAGAAACAGAAAGCAGAGAATGGGATACCTGTCCTGTCCTGTGGGTTGCAGGTTATTATCTGATGTGTGAGCTGTGGCTTGAGCTGGTGCAGGTCCAAGCAGGCTTTGCCCCTGCCATACCACTGTGGATGGCACTGCCAAAGCTGCTCACTCCAGTGAAGGTCAGCCAGGCCATCTGCTTTCCCCTAAGCACTGGGAAAGAGCAAGGCTGACATGCAAGAGCCTTCATGGAGATGCAGTGCTCAGTCCAAGTCTGGACACCTTCCTGATATGCCTGCACTTGGTTTTGTAATGGCTGCATGGAGTCAGAACGGAAGGAGACCTGAAATTTCCTTAAAGACAAGGCAGTGTGCTGTGGCCATTGGCCTGCAGGGAGCTGAGGGTATAGTCACACTTATCCCCATCACCAGACCATTGGTGAACTAAAGGAGTGGGAAGATGCTGTTAAAACACCAGTTCCTAAGGAATGTAAGGGAGTCCTGGATTCTCAGGGCTGTTTAATGCTAGTTGCAGGCTCTCAAAACACAGGGCACAAGGCAAAAGCCAGTGATCTTGGGGAGCACCTGGAGGGGAGTCCTCTCTACATCAGCCACTGGTGGTAGAAGTCAAAAAAGTGTGATAAACCACTCCTCATCAGAGTCCTGAGAGTCACTGCAGGGCTCTCCCAGAGTCAGCAGGTCTTTGCATCTTCCTAGGAAGAAACACATCAGCTGTATTTATAAGCCCATTGTGATGGTCACATTTCATTCCCCTTTGGTTAGGGTCAAATGGTTTCAAAATTATAAGTGTGCTTATGTTTACTTCTCTCTCCAGGAAATGCAGAGCGTGACAAAGTCACTGGTAAGTACCACTGGAATTACTGCTTCCTTTTGTTGCCTTTGTTGCAGTTATACTTGAAAACAAGTGAATTGTTTTGTTTACAGAGAATTCCAAGTGGCATCCAGAGTGGGACAGATCTGCATGTGATGAGTTCTGCATCTCCATTATTGCTTTAAGATTACTTCTTCTCATACTGACAATTGTGGCCACCTGGCTCTTACCAAAATATTGGTCTGTAGTACGTGTCAGTGGGTAACACACATGTAGAAGACCACAAGAGCACTTGGCTCAACTCCTCTCTTCCATTCACATAAGTTACAGGCAGCACAAACATTGGTAGAGACGTTTTCATTCACAGGTGATTTAGAATTACAGAAATAACGTCTTCATTGCAGGTCATAGTTACAAGCACTGGTAAGCAGCTTTCTCATTGTTCAGAACCAGTTAAAAGTTAAAATGGTTTTAGATGTTAAAATTTCTTTAAAAGTTAAAAAGTTAGAATATTTTTGAAGCAGTGTGCATGTGATCTCGTGGGTACAGGATCACATTGTCCAGGCAGCACATTAAGGTGCAGGAACTGCCCAGCACATTTCAGGATGGACTGGAGAGTGTCCAGCCCAGAAGCCCACAGCCAAGGCACAGGCAGAGCATGCACCTGTCTCATTCCTATTGCACTCTTATCTTGGGTGCTCCTACAGCAAGATGCAGAGTGGCCTGTGTAATTAGAAATATTTTTAAGGAATTTTTGGATCCCTGTGAGCACTGGAATCTGCATCCTGTGGCAGGCAACGCACTTCCCAGTCTCTCAGAGCGCTTGTCATTGGCACTTTGCTTTGCTTAGAATTTGTTTTAAACTCATGGCATCTGTGCCTAAACAGTTTCACCTATGTTTACATGGTTATACATCACTGCAATCCTTCCTGTTGTGGGGTTGTTTTTTTTTTTTTGAGCATGGAGGTTTTACTGCTGTTTCCAACAATAAAGTGTTATTTCCTGCTTCCTGTGTGTGGCAATCATGAATTTGCAACACGAGCTAAAGCTTAGCTGCTGGTGCGCAAAAATCCCGAGATTCAGCTCCAACTTGCACAACACTAGAAACAATGCTGGGAAAGACAGAACTCCAAATAAAATCACACTGTCCTCATAGTTACAACTTTGGCTCAACAGCTGCCAAAGAACAAATCTCCTGAAACCTGCACATCTGGAGCAGGCAGAAGGCTGCAGGGACAGCTGCTGTGTTCAGCTCAGTATATCCTCTACCAAACACAGTCACTCAGCTCAAGAAGGGTCTGGAAGCAGCAGAGCTGCACAAACTCACACTGGACCACAGCAATCCCTGTCTATACTTTTAGAAGCTTCTGCACACACTGCTGTAGAGGAAGCTGGGAAGTTCCCCTCATCCCTTCATTTCTGTGGAACTGTCACCACAATGCCTGTCAGTGTTTTTGCCTGCCCATTCCTGGGGCCCAACATTTCTCACATTACACTTCCAGATACACTTCTGTTAGTACTGCTTGTACTAAAATTATTTCAGTATTGCAGCATTCCTTGACTAAATCATTTTTCAAAATGCTAATATGGCTGGGGACCAAATTACAAATTTCATGGTTTATATAAATGTATATATCTTTTTATATATTCACATCTTAATTTGTTGACTGTTGGAGCCTCCTTAGCCAAGACAGCACACTCGTGTGTGAAACCCAAGCCTCAAGCTCCATGCACTGCAAAATCCCATCTGAAAATCGGCTGGCAAGTGGCACATGGGCAGCAGGACTGAATGTGTGGGCACTCTCCTGCCCCGGGGTCCACAGCAGACCACCCATGGGGTAATAGCCAACTACTGGAAAGAGGAATGCAGGGAACCAGATACACTGATGTGTCAGGGGAGCTTAAAATGAGCTGAGAAGGAGTTCTCCCCAGCTTAGTTTGAGAGGTCTCCAGAAAAACAAACAGAAGCAACGCGGAGACCTTAAAGTTCACAATGTTAATACTTTCATTTAACTGTATACTTATGTAGCTCAGGAAATCCTAAGAAAGACCTTCCGTAAAAAAACTGTGGGCCTAGGGGGATTAAACTCCCAAACTTTACAATGTGGCATCTTTCAATCAAGAAAAAGCTTGAAAATCAAGAAGTCAAGAGGAAAAAAGCAGCTTTGCCATTTTAAGGATATCCAAAAATCCACGTATTTAGCTCTGGTTGATCAAACCACTTTGAATTGTCCACATGGCATATGCCCATGAATTCCACGTGATAAATGCAAAATGCTGATACGGAAATACAGACTTCAGGTACATTTTTACAGGTCTGTAAACTCTAAAATCGGTTGAAGAACATAATTTACAATAGTTCAAGATGTTCTGAAAATAGAAAAAAAAAAAAACCTTCACTCTTACAAGCCCACTTTATTTTCTATAATTTATGTTTTACACAATTCTTATAACTGAACTGCCACACTCTGCCAGAAATCAGGTGCACAAAGCACCAGCAAGTGGCACCATGCCAGCCCCTTTCCATTCAGATATGGACTCCTGGGCAAACTAATCCTTTGGGTTGCTTATGGGAATAAGCTTTCTCCATTTTCCAGTTAAGTAATTCATGTCCTACCAACAATCCTTGAAACTTGTCAACAGTACCAACCAATACTAGACACCATGTGACGCCTTTCCACCCCATAATAGGACAAGATTTCCTGAAGTATACTAAGAATTTTACTGGAGAGAAAGATGTCATGTAAAAGCTACATAAATGACTCAGCTGGGGGTCCTAATTTTTAAAAAGTGCACTTCCTTTGAAGTAAACATAATTTAAAGGCAGGCTGCCCCAAGTTGAGCTACATTTTCCTGCAATTCAACTCAGGCACACCTTTACTCTGCCAACTGCCAAACACCAGTTGGTATTTCTAAAAAGCTTTTTGTAGTGCTAGTACTACTGAACCCATCAGATCACTAGCAGTTTCTGAGATGGGTGGCTTGTGACTCATGCATCATGTTCTCAGTGAAAGATGCTTAAATATTATTTTCCTGTTTGATTCCAAAAGAAACTGCCACTTATGAACAATGTGGTCCATAAGAGGATGGGGAGTATTTTTCCCTTAACAATTAAGTGCCAAAAACTCTTCATATAATTGAAAGGTCCATTTAGGGTGATGTGCCTTACCCTAGAGGGCAAGCACCTAGCTATGCACGTGTACTGGCCATCTAAAAAAATATAGTCTCAATTCTTATTTATTTGTGTTTAAAAAATTTTTTTTCAGCTACTAGTTTCAAATAAAAAGTCATTAACCTAAAAAGGCATTAAGCTGCATCCTTCTAGGAGAATCATTTCCACTGCATGTGCAGTGATCAAAATTCCAAAAAACCCAACAAAAGCACTCAGAACCATGAAATTAGTGCGGCTTTATCTCCTCCTCATTACACTTCTTTCTTTAATCTCAGATGTATGAAATAAGCAACAGATCTCTGCTGGTGCACTTTATTTCATCACATTTCAGTTTCAGGAAATTGAAAAACCACTAAACTTCCTTGAAAATAGGCGAAGTGCCTCAAAAAAAAAAAAAAAAAGAGGAACATATTTTTTAAGACATTCTTGCAAGAAGGAAATAAACTAAGAATATCTTTAAAGCTAAATAACTTCTTGCTTTCCCTCCAGCACAATTCCTAAGACACTTACTTTGTACCATATTCTGTGGAAAACCCATCAGGATAATGCTAATAAATTACAGTTTGTTAATGGTATGCAATGAAGATTATGGTTTGTCTGATTTTCAGATGAAACTGTGAGTTTGCTTCCTGGACAACACAACTGGAGGTTATGCAGTAGATGAACTACGGATTTAAGAACATTGTATTAAAATAGTTTATTAACACTGAGACAAGACACACAAATATAATCAGCTTTTACAAAAATAAAAGTATAATATAGTAATAAATCTTGCCCATTTAGCAAAAGTTATCACCACAACTTGAGGCTGCATATTGTCTGGTGGTCTTTCACAGAATTACCTTGAGCTTTCACCTCCCAGAGTTCTCTGACCCAGATGTTTAACACTCCACATCAAACTCCTCAATGTTTCTATTGTGAAACCTTCCCTTTAGACAGATGGGTATTATCCAAACACATTCTCTTACTTTCCTAAACAACACAGTAGCACATCTTTTCTTCACCAACCTCACCAGTAGTCTGTAGCTATAGTCTGTACAGCTATTTGTAGGTCCACTAAACTGTACTTAGGAAAGGAGAACAGTGTTTCTACTTAGTCTTTTCTTGTCCACATTAGACTGATAACAAAAAAATCCCACATCTTCCAAGTGTAAAAATATTCATTATAAGAGGTGACAAGTAAACATCTTGGGTGGTGAATTACATCTTTTTCTTTTTTTTCTTTTCATCTGCTGCCATTTTTAACTTTACTTCTTCCTCAGGGAGTGCTCCTAATTTCTTCTTCTTTGCATTCTTTACCTTTTCTTTGATGGCTTCAATATCAATCTTTTTCTCAGTGGAGGCTACACAGTAAGAAATACAAAGGTAACAGACATGAATTTTACTTCTGAAAAATGTTAATAGTCTACAAGAAGACTATATATATAAACACAGTAAACTGCATCCTGTGGCATTGGTTAGAAGTCATTTTATGTTCACTAACAATTATATAGATTATTCTAATAATATTTTTAAGCTAGTATTATCTACAATTCTTATTCAGCAGAATTTAAAGAAGAATTGTATTAAAAAATCCCATACAACATTTGAACACAGATGCCACCCCCCACACACATACAAACTGTTATCATCTCCTCAGAACAGAGATGCATTCCTCTTGAATTAATACATACACACTTAGACATAGGCTTGATTGATCATGCATAAAAAACAAAGTTAAACTGCTGAGTGCTTACATGCAGAGAAGCTTTTATAGCAATTTGTCTTTCTGCAAGTAACTGAAGTGTCAAGATCCCAAACATGTCTGTCCCATCCTCACATTATCTCTGTGGCCATCCATTAATGGCCACTGTCAGACAAAGGATGAGGTAGGGTGTTTTGGGAGAATATGATGTAGATCTTTGACCCCTGCATGAAAACCTTTATTAAAAGCTTCTACAGGAAGTGTCAGAATACTGAAGTTAAACACGTAGTGCTGAGTAATGTAAATAATGTGAACTCTTATGTTCACACAGGTGTGATGGTACTTTCTTTTGAGCACAAGTGATGAGTTTGGATCTAACTTTCTTGTCTCACACAGTTAATTCCTAAATTTAATGGTGGGTACCATACAAACTACTCCTGTCATCTATTCTTGGAAGACTGAAGGATTTCAGCTGAAAACATACTGCAGCTAGAAAAGCACCATATATGAGACATAGTACAAACAACAACAGAATCACTAGAAATTTACTGCCATCACAACACAAGAAAGAATTGTATCAATGTATCAGCTTTTCAAGAAACACAAACTTTAAAGTTCATAGGAGATTGTGTAATACATAGTGTAATAATATGTAGGTAATAGTAGCCAATAGTATATCTAATACTATGAATATGAAGCATCATCAGTGAGAACTAAAGACTTGCTTCTCTAATGCATTAAAAAAATAAATCATTTGAAAACATAGGCTCTTACTCTGCACATACTGTGGCTTTAGTTTAACCTTTAGAAAAGCTGTTTACCCCATCTTGTACCAAAGTTGTCATGTAAATTTTTTAAGTAAGTATTGCTTTCTGTTTACTTGAATATAAAAGCCATGGCAGCTTCACTGTAAAACTGAAAGGCAAAAATTGATGAAGCTAGAAAAACCAATTAAGATTGACTCTTCAATGGAGAATTGCCATTTTATAGGTATAGAATTATTGGCTAGATGATCTTTCTGCTGCCCCTAGAAACTGGGTGTGGATCTTACTGCCAGGATTTTTTTGCATGACCTTTCTTTTTCCTAGGTTGTATTTGCAAAATCACTCAGCCTAGAAATTAACAACAGAAGGTTTCAAAACATGAAAAAAAATCATTACCTTTTTTTGTTTTCACAACTGGCTTTTCCTTTGGTGGGATAAAAGCTTTATTTCTTTCTTCTTGTCTTCTCTTGACTGCATCTGCTTGCTTTGCCTGAAGTTACCAATAAAAGGTCAAGTAGCAATACCGCAGGGCAAAAAGACAAAAAAAAAAAAAATCAAATCAGATTCCAAGTCAGCAATCAAATGCTTTTTACCTTGACCCTGGATTAGTGTAAGTTTACCTTTATCTCTTCCATTTGCTTGCGTTTCTTCTGTCTTTCTTTCAAGAAGTATTCACCACTTGCCAATTCTTTATCGATCTGTATAAGGCAAAAAGCCTTAGTTAATTATGCATTATAAGCCAGATGTCTAATATCGGGGAATCAGAACATGTCAGAAAAAGCCTCCCCATTTCTTTTTAAGAACACAATTTGAGGTGTGCCGTATTCAACTGACCTGACTTTCTGGCTGCGGAGGTGGGAATGGTGTGTATTCCTTCTTAGTATTTTTCTTCTTGGGCTCCTTGCGTTTTTTCAAGTTCTTCCGCTTAAATTTAGGCAAAAATCTTTCCCAACTTTGTGTCCTTAGTTCAGGATCTTTTGCCAATTCCCTTTTGATCATCAAAGTCTTCAGTAGTTTCAGAACACCACAAAGAAGTTATTTTAAAAAAAGAGTATTACAATAGAAGCCAAGAGATGCAAAATAGAAGTTTCACTAGACTTTCTTACAGCTACATCTGAACCTTCTACATCTCACTTCAGTAAGAGCAGAGTGGCTTAATTATGAACAGCAGAACCAGAAAGACGTCTCAAAACAAAGACAGAATGCGCTGGAGAAGGTGCTTCAGTTAAATGAGCAAGCATCAAGCCAATAAGCAAAGAGGAAAGTTTATACACACTTTTGCTTTGATTTTGCAGATACTACTATAATGGTGTTATGGCAATGTGTCCTAGTAAAATGAAGGGTATCAGTCAATGGTTTTTATAAAGCAGCACACTACAGATATTGTCAAAAATAGATTACCACACAAAAACATGTAAGTTATTAACATACAACCGTCTGGGAAGAAATAGTATTTTCTTGTAAATGAATATGCACAGTGGACCACGCTAACCTTGATGTTATATATGGGATGTATATTCTTCATTGTGTCCAGAACAACTTTTCTGACCTGTATTGAATACAAAAGAAAAAGAACAGAAAGCTCAGCAGGTATTTCACATGCTAATCAATTAAAAAATCAGCTATAAAGTGCTTCCTCTCCCCACCTCTGCCTCCCCAAAGTGGTAAGACTTAAAATTACAGAAACATTAAGGTTGGAGAAGACCCCCAAGATCATTGATTCAAGCCTTTAAAAAGCTAAAGCACAGGCTTAACTGGAAGGAACAACAGTTCAAAAATGCCAATAATATTGTCATGCTTCTAACAGACTCCAGCAGACACTACAAACATTATTTTCATGTTACCATGGATCTTTTGGTGTCATGAGGAACTTGCTTTTGAAAAGAATTCTTCTCCCACACAGTTATTAAAACATATACAGATGCTTTTTCTTCCAAGACAGAAAGATCTCAGAGTCTAAACAAAATTCAACAGCTAAGATGATAACACTATGGACGTTCATGTAAATGTAGTTTACTAACACACAGTTGAAAAGTCAGTGAGAGACTGCTGAGGCTGCCAGATTTTGTATATCACCCATTCTTGAGCTAGGCGTAGAGTTTGTGTTTGCTACACAGAGGGCTCATCTACCTCATCTTACCTCTTTTAGCCCACTAAAGGGTCCAAGAGCTGAAACTGTGTTGCCTTGCACCATAATATAACAGTTTGTTAACAATTCCAGGGCCTACACCAAAAAAAGAAATGAAATTAGTACAACAGGACACAAATCTAGGCCTCAGTATTATCTAGTTACTACACCTATAAGAAATACCTTCAGAGTAGATCCTTTTGGCCCAAGAAGCCGCGCTCTTCGTTTTATAAAAGTCTCTCTCTTCCTCACCAGAGAGCCTATCTTAATGATGTCACATGCAACATCATCCTGAAGAATACGAACTGCCTAAAAAGATCCAGGCAATATCATCTGAATTCAAATGGATTACTCATAAAAGTCAAGAGAACACCTCAGTTTATTCTTCTCCCTTTACTTTCAGCTATATTTACTTTAAATATATATTTTCTTTTACTTGACTCACTTGAAATTCCCACATTTTTAAAACATAGTATTTTTTAAAGTATTATGATACAATTTAAGTATAATATTATGATAGAATTTAGGACTAAATATAAGCATTATGATGGATAAAATCTTTCAGGATTTATTACAGACCTGCTCGAATGGAACGCTTCTTGCCAGAAGTTTTATTAAGTCTCTAGCCCTAATAATTGCATACGGATCAAAAGTCTTCTTAGTAGTGGTGACAGTCATGCTTCCTTCAATTAGATCCAGCGCTGCGTTCACATACTGCAAGATTTGAAAAGAAACACCAGGTCAATATCACAATTCAGTTTTGGCAGTAAGCAGTTAACTAACAGAATGAAGATCTATTTTCCAAAATTTCTTAAGTGACTTTTAGCTTAAGAAATTTCACACACAGAGAGACAAAACCCAGACTGAATACGCATCATAAGGCCCAAAGTGCCACCTCTATCATCTCCCTGAATTCAAGCACAACAAAGTTGTCAGTGTCTGAATGGTGAAATATTTGCTGCTGCAAATACGTTGCTGACAGCATTGGTAAAGAACTCCAAGTCTGGCTACATAGTTCTTCACCGATTTTGATGACAAAAAATGACACTGCTAATTCAAAATACGACTACAGTAGAAATACACAAATACGGAATGAGAAAAGCAACTTGCACTAGTTTTTTTTAGCTTAAGTAAGGCCTGTGTGTCCCAAAAGGTAAAGTGCGGTATCACAGTTATTAAGAGTTCATACATGTTCACCCAAGGCTTTCTGGACAAGTGGCCAGCACTCTTTCAAGTAGGCTTCTCTATACTTCGGGAACAATGTTGCAAAACTGCTTTCTTCCAGCAGCCCTTTGGGATTATCCTCTCTCGTAAAGGCTGGCTCTTTCCATCCATCTGGCACAGTGAGAAGTTCAGATTCATCCACTGTTATTAAAAAGAAAAGAAATGCTATTGTTCTAAGAAGATTGATTAAACACACTGTTGAGTGAGGTTTGAATCTCTTCTGACATTAGAAAAATTATTGCTTTAAACTATTTATATTTAAATAAAAAAAAAAAAAAAAAAAAAAAAGAAGATGTACAAGATGATTATGCAGGTGTATTACACAGGACTGAGGCGAGGAAGCCGAGTACCCGGAGGACGGGCACACCACACCACGGCACCGCCGCTGCCGGCCCCAAGCACCCACCGGCCGCCTGTGCCCTCTGCAGCGCCCCGCGGCCCTCCGGGCGAGCCGCCAGCCCCGCACGGCTCCGCGTCCCGCCCCACCTGGCGCCGCTTTCTTCTTGTTCTTGTTCTTGCTCTTTTCTCGGTGCTTCGGCCCCGTGCCGGGCCCGGCCTCCTCCTCCTGGGGCACGGCCGCCATGTCCGCGCGCGCGCCGGAAGGGGCGGGGTCGGCGCTGCTGCCGGAACTCCGCCCGCCCGCGGTGTGGGACGGCCCGGCCGGACCGCGCCCGGCACCCCAGGGATACGGTGATCCGAGCTGAAGAAAAGGGGTTCCGGATCAGACCTGAGTTTTCAGCTGAATAACTTGCTATTCAGTTGATGAATCTGCATAGTAAATGAGTAATTTAGGGTTTTGTGGGGGATGCTCTGCATCCTCCTCCCTCCCCGTTCCTGTACCTGTAACCGAGCGTTTCCTTCAGTGAAGCAGCAGTGTGTGCCTCCTCCGCTCTCTGTCATGGACACCACGAAAAGCCAGTGGGGTGGAAAACTGGAGGAGACCTTTAAGGGCAGCATCACTCCGGGGCAGCACAGTGTTGTCTTTGGCAGGTGTTCACCGCATCTGTTCATAAAAACCCGCACTTTACGATATTTAATTACCTAGACGATGAAAAAGAGATTTATATCACCTGATCTATACCTAAGCAAAATACGAATTTAAAAATCAGTTTTAACCCTCCCAAAACCTTTCCTTCGGACCTGGATACTGTATCCCTCGGCTGCTCCGTCTGCCAGCCCTTTGCGCATCCCCATCTCCCGCAAGGAGCAGGACTTCCAAGGTCCTCTCTGTCTGCAAGCTTGACACCGAGCTGATGCGATTTTAGCCATTCATTTTAATTTCAGTCCCGCAAGCGGGGAGCGGGAGCGCTTCCCAGCGAAGGGAAAGAAGCGGAGAGGGGAAAGAAAGCGCGGGGCCGCTGGCAGAGGGCGCCGGCCGTGCCTGCGCCGCTTTGGGAAGGCTGGTTATCCATGCCCGATCCCGCTAGATGGCACTGCCCGCCGCGCGGAGCCCAGCATCCCGGCCGAGCCCAGCATCCCGGCCGAGCCCAGCATCCCGGCCGAGCCCAGCCGAGCCCAGCATCCCGGCCGAGCCCAGCATCCCGGCCGAGCCCAGCATCCCGGCCGAGCCCAGCATCCCGGCCGAGCCGAGCCTTCCGCGGGAGGACGGGACCGGCAGGGAGCGATGGAGGCGGTGCGGAATATGCTTTGGATGCCGAATGCCATGGACATTGAAAGGTTCCACGCCCCTGGACAAGCACAGCGAGGCAAATTTGCCTCTCAGCTCTTGGACACGGAAGTTTTCTGGGGCTGCTTGCCCGGCTGGTTTTCCTACCTGGCTACCGGCACCCGATGGATGCGAAGGGAGGGCTGGCGGTCGCGGGGAGGGGGCGCCGAGAAGCGCTCAGTGTAACTCACAGATTTCTGTCTCACCTGGAACCTGGACACGTGTTGGAAAGAGTTTGAGGGAGGATAATTCGTTTGGTGCTGCTCTTGTTTAGTGTCTGACGACTCCTGTGGTGCAGCCCACCAAATAAAATCACAGGAGTGGGCAGTGGAAGGGGCATGCCCTCGGCGCTTGGGTGGCAGTAAGCCTCCTGATGGGGTGAGAGGAGAGAGGCTGCAGTCCACAGAGTGTTGAGAGTGTGAAGAAAAATTACCCGCTGCAGCCTCCAGCCTGCCAACCTCCTGAGTAGGGCGCTGGCTCCACGAACATCCCACACCTCTGAGTGGCAGCGACAGCCTACTCATGTATCTCCTCTCCTGCATCACAGCCCCTTGGCCAGCTGCTGCTGCAGGGGGTTTCACCAAGCCCCAAGCCCCTGTGCTGGAGGAGAAGTGGACACTGCATGGGGTAAAGTTATGGGACTGGGACCTTGTGTCTTCTTTTCTAACAATGGTCAGCCCTCTGTGGTCCAGTGCTGCACTGTAGCATCTTTGCCTGATCCAGACAGATACACTGACAATAACAGAAAATAGAGGCAGTAATGCTATCAGGCTTGGAAGGTTTTGAGAAGGGCCATCAGGTCCCCCTTTGTCTGCTTCTTTGGGGGAGACAGTAATTTCTCATCTTTTCTCTTACCTCAGTGTCTGCAGTCTGGCTGGATACAAGGAAGCCTCTTCCCTGAATTCTTAATAGGAATAAGATGCTCACACAGACCTTCTCTGCTTCTCCAGACAATGGCATATGTATATAATTTTTACTATTCACAGCTCAAATGCAATAACCAGCAACTGCTCATCTGGTGGGATTAGGAAGCTGAGGACAGCTAGCCACAGTGACAATGGCTACTGAGGGGACAGGGACTGACTCAGCTATCCAGGTGACTGGGACAGGGATTCTGTAATCCCACTGTAATCCCACTCTGCACACTGGTTTGAAGCTGAGCTCCCAGGCAGGAGAGACAGTGCGAGTGCCACCGCAGTGGTGGGACACAGATACCACATGTGGGGATGCAGTTCTGCTGTAAATCCCTGGCCTCCACCACCCCTTCCCCTAGGTGTATGCCCTCCCAGCTCTTCCAGGAGCAGCATGTTTTCCAAAAGCACCTTTCACTGGCAGCACATACCATGTTCAGTGTTCTACCCAGGCCAGTGTGGGATAGCGAGACACAGGTGCAAAGGGCTCCTTAGAAGACTTTTGCCTGACTATTACAGATCCTAGTCTAGCAAGACCCCTACACCAACTGGAGCCATTGCTGTGCTTGGGAGGACCTGGCTGAGCTCTGTGTGTGTGTCTATGTGCAAGCGTTTTTCCCTCTTAAAAATAAAGCAAAGGAATGAAACAGCACAGCCTCCCTTACACACATTTCATATCATACGATAAAAGGGCAGAGCACTGCTGTTGGAAGGAGGGTGCCTCTTTATTATGCAGAGAAGTAATTATTTCCTAGTCAGTAGATAGGACTCCAGCCACTTGGCACTTTCTTACATGCCATTTTCCAATCCAAAAGGGCAACTTGGGATTTTGTGATAATTCAAGCAATCAGATGAGCTCATGCACATGGCATTCATTTGCTAGAAACACCACACAGATCCCATTCAGCTTTAGCACTCATAAATCCATGTGACACTTTTATCTATTTATAAACTTTAAACGGCAGGTTATGCAAGCCATTTTCCAGGGATTAATATGCATCTTTTGTTGATGGTAGCAAGAAGGGCCATTAACTGCTCTGGGACAGTCATTAATCTGTTGTAAATGCTAAGCATCTGGATCATTTCTATGTAATTAAATAATCAATACTGCCTTTTGATTCAAATAACTGGAGAATTGTATTTCAAATTTATCTTGGCTTAGGATGTTCTTAATTCTTTTAGTTTACCACAGGGCAAGAAACAGGCACATGGGCAAGTGAGATTTTCTCCTGGTGTAACTGGCTCTTAAATTATCAGGTATTTCATATAAAACCTGTCAGGTGATCAAAATAACATTCAAACTGGCCACAAAAACCAATTCATTGGATTGGATGGAGAAAAAAACATGATGTATTGGCCTTTTTCATAATAGGGTACTTTCATTATTGGAATAAAATTAGGTGACCTGACCCTGGGAGGTAGTCTGGAAGAATTAAAATAATCAAACAGAAACTCCCCCTGCCCAGCCACCTCCAGAAAAGTCCATTTTATTTCGTTCTCTGGCTAACATGACCTCTGTGCCCTCAGGCGGATGAGATTGCGGTGTCATTTCTCTCTCTCTCTCTCTCTCTCTCTCTTCCTTTATCTCTCTGGGCACTGGTGTGAGTCACTCCTCTGGTTTTGTTTTGTTCTTGTCTTTGTTGCAGAATCCATTAATCTGCAGACATGCTCACAGATGATGGTGTTGGTGTCCATTGCTAACCTGGCCAGGCAGGAACACTCTAAGAGGGGCTGCTGGAGAGCTCGGGAAGTGCCCCAGCAAGCAGAGTTCATCTTTCCCTTTGAAAGAGAGCAGAGAGGACAGTACCTCTGAACCCTAAGAGTAACAAGGAGCTGCAAAATAAGAGGACTGTAAACCATAAATGCATCTTAAAGGGCTGACTGGAATAGCAAAGCAAAGATAATTTGTGGCAGAAAGAGGAACCCAGAATAAGAAGGAAGAATCTATGGGTAAAAGAGACCATAACTTTGTCTTTGAAATTACTTGCTTGCAATAAAATTGCTGTCAGTTTAGAGGCAAGAAAAGGATGAGAAGAGCCAAACTGGAAAATGAATTTAGTGTCATGAAATAAAACAGCAGGTTTAGATTGAAAGGTCTTTGGAGCAGGGAATGTGCCTAATCTTGTATTCATACAGTGATTGACAGAATGAGGCTTTTGTCTTGATTTGAGCCTCTGGGAATTGTCAGAAAGCAAACACCAGACCAAGGCAAGCTGCACCAGAGATATACACAGGAGAGTAAAAATGAGAGTGAAGGTGAGTGCTGGTCAGGGGTAGGCATGTCAGAAGGTGGGGAGGAGGAAGGCAGGGGCCTGAGGAGGGCAGTGGAAGAAAATGCCTGTATCGTTATACTGGTCCAAAGCCTCAAAGGGGAAGAGAGTCAAGTGAGGATCAGGAAGCAATTGGTCCCATGAAAGCAATTGGTCCCCAGCTTTAGAAAATCCCCCACACAGTGTGGAGAGCAATCACAAGTTCCCAAAAGCCCAGTAGGGACAGCTGACAGATTTCTCCAGCTGTTGCAGTGTCCATCCTATTTAGGTAAAGCCTAACATGGGCTATGTCTGCCAGGGCACAGCTGGTCTATTGCCTCTTGAGTCCCCAAAGGAGGGGGTGTCCCTTGTCACCTGTGGATGGTCATGGCAGTAGAGCACCAAGGAGAGACCAGGTGTCCAGAGGCTCGGGTCTGCTGCAGAACTGAAGGGTCCCCTCTGCCAGTGCCTCTCCCAGCCCCTCCACATGGGCAAAGGGGATGATCCATTCTAATGAGGGCAGGAGAAGCACCCCCAAGCTCCCATCTGGCTGCCAGGGCCCAGCCAGAGCACCACAAGAAGATCTGTTCTACTGCTCTCTGTAAGCATGCAAAGAGAAAACCTGTTCTTAGAGGGATACAATACTCCAAGGCTGTGGATTGAAGCTGAAAATTCCCCCTCTCCCCCCCAGAGATTTTTAATATAATTTTCAATAATAATTTTTAAGTCATACCTGAAAAAGCAGAGTCTGAGCATGGTTTTTATTTAGGAATTTGCCTGCTCATGTGCCTTATTCTGAAACACTCCCGCAGTCTATTTTTCTCTTGCACCAGAATCTGGACATTATTATGCAGATTTCCACTATAGCAATATTACGGCAGAATAAATAGCTCTGCTATACACGGAGGGGAATCCTATTACATCTTCAGTAACTCTCAGTAAGCATTATCGCTATTATACCAATTGAAGAGACAGAAAACAATTTTTAATTAAAAATATTTATAGCAGGCATAATACCAACTGCCAGTTTCACTATCCAGTGAATGCATTTTGCAGCTGGTACTAATTCTCTCTTATTTCTATGAGGTTAGCCAATATCAGCTGTTCATTAAGCAGAGGACATTTCAGGAATATTCGTATTATATGCTGTAACTAACTAAGAAGTTCTTCCTTTGACAGATATTAGGAAATCAAGATTGCTTGGCTATGTTATTCTGGGACTTCATAATAGAGAGGTCACTTCCCAGTGATCTGAGTGGGCTGCATCATCAGTTTTTATTCAAATCAATCCTACAAAACTGCTTTCCAGCAGATTAGAACATTTTAATTAGCAATATATCTTTTGTCTTCTATCTGCAGTGGAATAGGGGGTGGGAAATTGATTTCAGTACACCCTTTCTTTTACTGGGAGAACAGCATAATCAGAAGGTGTCAGCAGAACCACAGGCAAATTAATTTTGAGATGCAGAGCTTTCTACAGACTACCACACTGCTTCTCCTTGCACTAAGTCGGATCAGGCTGTGTGGGCAAGTTCAGTGCTGCTGTCAGTGCCAGACGCTCCAGGGGGCAAAGTCTGATAAGGCTCTCTTGGGTGAAGGGCATGACAACAATCCACTGGCTCACCCTGAACATTCTCACACTTTCTGTGCCACAGAGCGCATAAAACCTCAGTTCTCATCCTTGTTAGATGTCTGTATCTGTAAACATGTGTATGTGTAGCTGTAGGTGATGAACAGCTGTCCCTGAAAGCTGTGAAAGCACCTATCTGCTGCAGCTGTAACTTGGGCTCAAAGGAAACCAGCAGGCAGAGGATGAGCCACAGAGGAGCCCTATTCCCACATATCTTCCATACTCCTACCTCTGTGTGCCATAGGATATGTGTCTGAAATAGTCCTCCACCAGTTTTGTGTCCATGGAGAGCTATTTCCCCTTAAATGCCAGGATTCATGACAGTCAATTTGTCAGGTTCACATTCATGCGGTTCAGAGGGATTGTGGCATGCTGAAGGCTCTGGCCCATAAAATCTAATACAAAACTTCTTGTTCCCTGTGTTCACCCCAGGATAGCTGGCAGCCGAGTCAGTGAGGAAATCCCCTGGTGATTTTTCAAAGGAGCAGCTGGGAACTGACAAACCAAGCAGCTCATCATAACCTGGCATGCGAATTGCTAAATCCCATATGGTTATTGTTTTTCACTTTAAAATATTAGCAGTGCGTTTCAAAACACAGAATTTAGCAAGCTGTGTTTCATCACTAGAAAGATCAAACCCCTTCTGTGAAGTCTGTGAAGCCATTTACAACATGCTTATCTTTCCACCTGCAATAGATTTCACAGCAATTTCCCCTGGTCTGTGTCCACAGTGACAGCAGAGGAGCCCAGGGGACATAGCTGGAAAGATGAATGATGTGAAATGGAGTCAATGGGTATCTGCGAGGAGAGCAGAGGCTGTCCCAGGAGGTGATTCAGAACAAGAGTTTAATGTAGGGATGTGCTCTGAGTCACTTCCAGGGGAGCTTCCCTCTGCCCACTACCTGCAGAACGACCTGTGAAGAGCAGCTGCTGTTCTTAATTAGCCCTTGTGAATATTCTGCTTTAATCCATCTTTAAAGCTCACAAAAGCCTATCATGTCTATGTGCTGCTCTTGCTCTGGGCAAGATTGCACCAGTTATCAAGAGCTTCAAGAAGCTGGGGTTCACCAGCAACATATGGGAATGTCCAAGCTATTACATCCATTTTCTTTTACCTACAGGGAAATAAGTATGTCAGTCAGTGAAAGAACAGACTCTTTCTTCTTTGCGCAGATGGCCATAAGGGCTTACAGAGCATTTTGGACGGAGTGTATGGAATGCAGCAGTCCTAGATGTGAATTTTTCAGTGGTCCTAGGCTAACTCTGATTTCAGCCATTCCCCTTGGTATTTCATGGAAATGAGCAGTGTGTCTTTAAACAAAGTGCCATTTGGTTCTAAAGGTAGCAAGCAAAGCTTCATTTTGAAAAAAATTATACTAGTCAACCCTCTAGGAAGGCAGTCTGAACAAGTCAAGCAGCAGACAATGAAGCATTCCTTCTTTTCATAAAATGGCACATGGAAAGACATTATGTTTTTTCTCAAAAAGGCTTTTTCTGGGTTAAAGCAGAATTTGTAGGTTTAAAAACAGTGAGTTTGCATCAGTCCTGGAAAAGGGGAGTCCATCAGTGTAGTCAGCCCTACAGTGTGCCTGAGAACCTGGGTATCCATTTCCAGAGCTGCTACTACTCTTGGAAAACCATTTTCCTTGCCTACACTGTGAATTTTCAAGAACACAAACTTTTTCTAAGTATGTGTTTGTGCAGGAAGGCAATTTGAGGTAATCCTTTGTGAGGTACACAAATGCAGACTGCTGGCTGCTCAGTGCTGAGTTTGTCATTAAGTTATATCCAGTGCCGAAGGAAATACAATGGAGCTGCTGGGTGGCAAAGTAGCTGTTAAAACAACCATTCCAAATAAAAATCCACAGACTGAAGTTTGATGAATAAAATTTCATTTTTGCATGCCACTGGGTGGAAGAAAAGAGCCCATCTGTTCTCCAAGCACTGCACATTGTTAAGCAAACTACTCGCAGCTTGGCAGATCAGAACATTGGAAGAAAAAAAATTTAGAAAAGCCAACCATAGATGAGCATGAATACAAGATGAGTCATTGAAGTTTGCCCAAAAGCAATATAAAAATGATGGTTCTTGCCAGGAAGTTATGCTAGGGTATTCTCACGGGCTTGGCTCGCCGAGCTGGGCAGGAGGAGGGAGAAGGAGGCAGGGAATAGGGGTGCATTCTTCCGCTGCCGGGGCTGGCGAGGGCCGCTCGGCCACTCGCTGCAGGGAGAATGCGTGTGTTTGTCTTAGCAGACAAGGGACACCATTATCACATACCTCAGCAGGGTTGTAGATGTCAACCAAATAATTGGTTTTATTTAGAATATGGCATCCAACTGGTGAATAAAGCATTTTGGGTGTCCTGGAAAGAGTTCATATACAAACCAGCTGGAATCCCATTGACGGGAACAGTCTCTTCCTTTCCTTCTCCCCCTCCCCATTATTTTGAGTCAGACAGAACTGGAAGTGACTGAGAGGAACTCCAAGAAGCCTGTGCCTTTGAGCAATAAAGTCTACTGGTGCTAAACATCTGACACTTGTTCATTAAGAGAGACCCAGGCAAGCATTTCATCATTGAGATGAGTATTTAATACATGAGTGGGTAATGAGAAAACATATTTGTGGCCAATTCAAAAGGCTGTCATACAAGGAGACTCCAAGTCTGAGCAGGTTGGGAAAGCTGCAGGGTGCTTTGGATTTCTCTCAAGTGAACTCACATTTGTAAAGCACAAAGTTGCTGCTGCAGCCTCTGAAGAAAAACGGAAGTAGAATGGGCAGACAGTTGTGGGACAGGCAGCAGGTGCCAGGCTCCAGCCTTCCTTTAGCACAACCACTAGGTTATAGGGAAGAGGGAACCTTACACAGCTTCCCATACAGAGCATCACATCTGCACCCATCCCAACATTCATCTCATCATTCCAGAGCTGCACGAGTGGTGTGCTAGGATGTTCCCAAACTCAAAGTCCATCATGGTAGCCCCTAGTACATGTGTCTCATGAAAAAGGCTGTATAGATGCATCTTCTTACTGTGGCAATCTACCATTTGTTTGTGGAAAATTATTCAGGGTAGATATACTTGAAACAAGAACATAAAATTAATGACGGCCTCCAATGCTGAAGATTAAAATACTTTTCAAATGAGACAAAAAAGGACAGAAGCATTCAGTAAAGTGCTTTTTCTCGACTTTTGGGACATGCAGGATGCTGTCTCCTGTTACAGGAGCAGAGCATGTCTTGCATGTCCCAAATGTCCCAAAAGATAAGAAAATTATTTTTTCAGTAACTTCTTAAGTACTGGAGGCATTATAGAAAATTTGAAACAAGATTGTGATGTGCTAATTAAACAGGATGAGTGGAACTTACTGGTTGAAGGATTTTCATCCTGAGTGAAACTATGGAGAAGCTTGATGTGCAATTCAGTGCTCAAGAAGATGTACATTTCATCACTGAAACCATTGTTTCATAAGAACAAGCTGACTTTGTTTAATATATCTCTTACTTTTCCAGTTTATAAGTTTGTTTGAAAAAGGCAATCATGGACATGACAGAGTGCTAATCCATACTTGTTGTGACAAGATAGCTGGGTGTTATCTCAGAAAAACCCCACCAGTATCAACAAAAACTCCCCACTACATAATACAGGACAGATCCAGTGGATTAAGCCCTATTTGATTAACAGTGAGGAATAGCCATGAAATGGACTGCCACGTTTCTGAGTCAGGCAGCCTAGGACCAAGGCACCTGAGGGTGATTCAAGAACCCTATAAAGCCAGGAAGATGTGGAAGATGCCCAGGCAGCAAGGGAAATCTCTTGTGACACGGCAGTCATGCAGAGTGAGCTGGAGCACTTGCTCAGTTCAAGTCACCCAAACAAGAATGATTTTAACACCAGGCATGCAAAACCACACATCTGGGGATGAGGAGTCCTGGATCTGTATGGTGGTCAATAGGATGCTGGAAAGAAAGTACTCTGTACAGCTTGTGAATGAAAAGAGGTCAAGCAATGCAACTGAAGTGCTCAGAACAATGCTGTGAAAAAAATAATAAAAATGATGTATGAACAAAAAAATAGTGGGCAATGCAGTGATGTAAATGCTTAAATGCAGCATTGGTGAGATGATCCTGAACACCTGTGTCAAGCTGGTGACTACATTTCTTACAAAATTAAATTAACTTGCAGAAGAGACCTACCAAACAATTGGAACACAGGAAAATTGCCAAGAGCTCTGTGAAAAAATATAATTTGTAATGCTTCTATAGAGTCTTAAAATGCCTACTATTAAGAATGTATTAGTATTTCAGATAAATTATTCAGTGGTAATATTTATATTATCAACAGATAATAATTATCAGGTTTAGGTAGCAGAAATAAGAAATGCAATTTTATACAAGTGCATTTGTACATTAATACAAGTGTGATTAAAAAGGGGCTGAGATGTAAATTGTTTCTTTACTTCTTGATGGCATCAGCTGATGATTTGTTGCCTTTCTGGGTGATATGCTCTAGTGTATTGATGTAAATATACAAACACTCAAAATTAAATGATCTGTTCCTTGCATGTGATTGTGCTAAATTTCATGATTCTTTCTCACCTTAAGGTTGGTGACCCTCCCAGTTCTCTCCCCACATTGTTCTGCACGTTGAGGTTCGCACCATGGAAACCACAAATAAATTAAAGAAAATGTAAAATCTTGTAAAACACCATGGTTAAGCAGCAGTTCTTACTTAGTATTTGAGACCATTTCCAAACCAGAAGAGAGGGAACAAAGGGAGTCAGAAAGACAGGCAAGACATGCCAAGTGCAGTACTAAGTGCTGGGATTATTAGGGTTGTGGGTACCCAACAAGCTCACTGGAACCAAAGGATGCCCTGTCTCACGGGTCAGGTGGCCCCACTCCAGCATGTGCTGGACTGAGAGTCCCACCTAAACGCTCTCAAAGCCTTTTACTGTGGGTTTGGGCTGTGTGCTGATCCGTTATCAAGCCTAAGAGCAGGAACTGTGGTCTTGCCAAAATTAGATAAGGGTTACACAAAAAGAGAAAAGGGCACCAGCAGACACTGCTATCAAACAGAGTACTTGCTTGTGCTCTTATGCTGCTGGACATCATCAGCAAATTAGGAATAAAAGGAACATGCAGGCAGTATGTTCCCAGCTGAACTGCTATAAATGTCACAGCATTTGTATTGATACCACAGACTGTTTCATCACTTAAAATAAAATAAAAGAAGAAAGATAATATTGCAAGTATATTGTTTTTCAAATGAGAATAGTCAAATGTACTTAGTTAAATCTACCCTGCAGGAATCTAATAATCACTATAATTAAATGATGGTCATAAGATAATAGACTGAACAGTAACTCTACATCACAGATAAAAACTACTTAAAACATATTAAATATCTTATACCAAAGAATAAGTGGGAATGAGACAAAGATGTGAAAGAGTTTGAGCTGTTTAAGTTCATGTTTATGCATCATGTTTCAGAGCAGACCCACAGAGACTCAGGAGTCATTGAGACTGCAAAACCAAGAGGGATAAACGCCATGGGAAATACTGGCAGCTCAGATGAAATTGTGCTCTTGAGAGCCAGCAGTATTCTGCAATAACTTGAAAGCCTCCAGTGTACTTTAGCATCTCCTGGCCTTTGGTGAGCAAAAAAGCAGGATGGGGCTGTTTCTGCACACAGCAATGCCAGTTGGAAATGGGACACCAAGTTGCTAAAGAGATTTTATGAAATCTCAGCAAGGCAACACCTGCACATTTGACAATGCTCTTCATAGTTAGAATGACTCCTCTGATGTTTTGAATGCCACAATGCATCATTTATTCCTTTTCAAACAGGAGGAACCTTCTTTCCGTGTAGCTCATGAGACTGTTTGGTGACATCTTTCTGGGGAATGAGGAACCTTAGAGAAGATACCACCTCATGAATAATTTCTGTAGCTGGTCTGAGAAAGACCAGCAAGAACGTTTCACATATGCCTTCAATCCTGCCTTCCAGAGGGACCATAACACTTACCTCTGCCTTGGAGAAGGAAAGTCAAGGCACACATTGCAACAGGACGAGATTTTAGTTCAGGAACATTTTCATACCACGTCCTTAAGCTGGGAGAAGAGAGCTTGACTATGCTTGCCCACTTCTCAGCAAGAGCATTCTCTACCCGAAGGAAAGGGTGAAGCCGTCTTCAGAGAGCAATGCATGGGAATGGACTCATCTCAACTAAAGGGGTTATAATCAGTATCTTTAATTACAATATAAATTAGCAGTAAGACACTTCCCTTTGAATAATTACTTTCAATCTTGATACATTTCTTCTCCTTGTTTCTTTTGCAAGGGAGAGGTAGACTTCGCTGATTACTAGCCACAAAGATGCAATGATTTGAAGGATTTGAAGTTTATATGTTCTTTGAACAGAATTGGACTTTTTTTTTCCTTTTTTTTTAATTTTTTTTTTTAGGTTCTCCAGAGGGTGAACATGTTTAAGCCATTACATAACTGAACACACCCTGCTTGGCTTCTTCATTCTGTGTAACAGAGGACAGCAAATGAAAACTGAAAAAGCGAACTCTTTTTTGCATCCTGCTGTTTCTGGATGGAAAGAGGGATTTAATAAAAGTTCAGAAATTTGAAACTATGGTAAATTGGTTTCATATGTTTCAGTTACTCTTCTCAAACTACAGTTTGCACTGGAAATTAATAGCCATGTTACTGAAAGCCTTATCCATAGTCATGGATTTTAAACAACTAAAGCAAAACGAAGTGGATATTCCTTTTGTACCTGGAGAAGTGGTTGCTGCTGCTGAGAGCTGGTGCATCTCCTTGGTGAAACTCTGGTTCAACATGATCAGCTCCTGTCCTAGAGCTCCAGCTGTCTCAAGGACTTGAAGAACAAACAAGTAATGTTTGAATATTATCTATCAATGTTTAGTCAGTTCAAGCTATTTTAATACCCCACCATAACCTTAAAATAGACCATCATAGCCGTGAATTAAATATCAAATACATAATAAATTCAAGGGAAAAAAAGCTAATTTTAAAATAATGTGTGAGTTGGTTGCATACATTTAAATTGATATTCAATAATATTTGGTAAGAGATGTGCTGTATTTATTCAAATAATAAATAATATTTAATTTTATTTGTTATCCCTCTACAATATGGATTACAGTTCTGTGTACTGCCACTCCACCAGACAGAAGCTGTGTGATGAAGTTTGTGACCCAGCATGTTCAGGGAATGGAGGAGGACCAGTCTTGGCTAGCAGACAGCTGGATCCACAAAGATAGGGACCATGTGAAAGGTGCTGAAGAGAAGGGTGTGGGTATTTATCACACTGTGGGGACAGCAGCTTTCCCAGTTGTCCCATTTCTGGAGAGGGAGTGAGGTTCTTCAGAGCAGTGATTCTTACTTCCTGCAAAGTGCTGGGTCACTTCAGGGAATACTAGCTGCATCCAAGGTTACTGCTACCCACTGAGAGGCCTTATGGCCCAGGGTTTCTCTGAATCTCCATGCCAAGATACTAATTCATATATTTATGAAATCCAAGGCAGACTCACAGCTTTAGTACTGAGAAATTTCATTATATTGTGGTATTATCCTTTTGTTCCTAACATTTACAGTCCTCTTTCACCAGCTCTTTAGGTTATAACTGTGCTGTAGCAGCATATGGGACTGTGAAAGCACTGTGCCATAACAGCATTTTATTCTGACAGTGATTTACCCTTAGCTGTAGCCACAGCTATGAGCAGGAGTTAGACCTGTACACCATCCAGGTCATTCTGTATGCACCACTGTTCTATTAGAGGAGCTTTTTTAGGTATCTCTGCTTCTAAAGCTGTCAGCTTTACTGCTGCATTCACTCAACCTCCCCACAAACACCAGCCTCAAAGCTTCAGTGCTTTCTGAGCACCACTGGGCTTTCAAATACAAAAAAAAATATTGCTTTTTGCTTAAAGATGTGCTTTGTTCCTTTTGTTGGGTAAGCAGAATGTTCCGGCAGCCTCAGCACTTCATCATTAACTGCAGACCATAATTCACACCCAGCCTGGGAGAGAACTGGAGCAAAAAGAAAAATGGTTTTCCCTCCCTGCCCCTGACCCCATGCCACCGTGTTATTTGTCACAAGATTGCTAAGCCGTTTGTGAGTATAAATCAGTATCATTCAAAAAAACAGTGTCAAAGGAAACAATGAAAATCCCAGGATTTTATGAATGGGAGGGATTGTCCTGTGCTGCCAGACTTGGATCAATGCAAAGCTGGCAGGAGATGCTGCTGCGACGCAATAAACGCTGCCATCTGTTACCTCTGAGTTCCTGGAGCATGCAAAAGGCACCAGTGAAAACCAGCCCTGGCCTGACACGAGCTGCTGGGGCTGTTCCTTCCCACCCATGGGGGCAGCAGGCAAAGCCAGCATATGGTGGCATTGGTGACGCTTTTCCTGACTGGTGTCACCACAGGGAAAGGCACCTGGGGGTGCCAGGACTGAGGGGGCATCCCCATGGTGGAAAGATCTCCAGGAGCTTCCCAGCACCATGGCTGTCACACGCTGGTCTCCCCCACAGCACTGGCTTAGATCAGTGCCTTGGTGGCACTGGCACCCTCCTTCTCTGCCCAGGAAGGTCCCATGTGCAGCACACTGTGAAGAACTTTCTGTGTTTTTGTGTGCATAAAGCATCCATTCCCACTACAGCACCTCATCCCAGTCGGAGGGTGATCCCCAGCGCATGCTGGCCAAGAGGGCTGCTTCCCTCCCCCCCATCCCTCTGCAAGCACTGATCCATCTGCAAGCTCAGAACATTTTGTCAGGTTCTGTCACCCCTCCACAAGCATCTCCCCACTGTGGGGAATGAGGGCTGCCTGCCAGCATTTGCCATGGGAGCAAATGCCTTCCCACAGCACCCTGCTGCTGACTGCTTGGCTGAGCAGTGCTGCCTTGTTGCTGCACACTCGGCCATGATCTGGCTGGGATTATTTATACCCAAGATACCTGCGGCTGAGGTCTTAAATACAGAGGGTCCCCAAAAGATAACAGGCTGTTGTTCTCTGCTCTGCAGAGAAATCTGTGAAGCCTGATGACAGAAAGGGAGACACCCACATGCAAAAGCAGCCTGCTCAAAAACTACCCAGTTATTTTTAGTGCGGAGTACTACTAATGTTTGTAGACACATTTTTTTCCACACCCTGAGTTCATGCAGAACAGGGGATAAAGTTCTGTAATACCTCATAACTTCCATTTGCTTTACACTCAGTTAACATATTTCCAAATGTAAAAACTGGGTGTACAACACTGGCTACCAGAGGAACACTACTGAAAACAGTGCTTGTATGTTTGTCTTTGAAAATCTGCGCCCTGGGGGTTGTGTTAATTTTTCTCATTATTTTATCTGGGCCTCTCTAAAGCCCTTCCCCTCCTGGGCACATGGTTGCTTGCAGCTGAGGCCACGTGCCCCACAAACACATTGGGACCTGCTGACCATGCCACAAATTCACTGGGATGCTACAGGGGGGACCATCTGTGCCTGATTATGGAGAGCAAAACAGCCATCCCACAGCAGGGACAAGCATGAAGATGAACCTCTCAAAAGATTTAATTATGTAAAAGTGATTTCTATTTTGAAATCCTATAGCATTTTTATTTTGAAAATTAACTACCAGAAAAAATTCTTGTTCTGTCTATTTGTGTCAAAATATTTGTGTCTCTCTCGTCCCGCTTCCTAGTTCATTTTGGACCATGACACTGCACATGTTCTGAACAGCATTTTTCCTCAAAATCAGATTTAGTGATCGTGATTAAACAGATGTGCCTGAGTTTCTGCTGAACATGAATAAATGGCAGCTAGCTCCTTACCTCCGAGCTTGTCAAACAAGAGTGATTAGAAATATGCAGTTGGCTGGAAAAAAAGACATAGAAGCCCATGAAGCTATACAGAACAGCCTCATAAGCTGATTTTTAGCTTAACTGGTTTTCATCTAGCAAGAAATTCAGCAGGAGGAAAGTAAAACTACTTAGACAAGAGAAATAAAATTTCACATTAAAACCCCAATTCATTTGCTAACTAGGTCTCAAAACACTCTGTGCAATGACTGGCAGGTGCCTGGAACCAAGCTACCCTTCCTAAGTAATCGCTTTTATCATGTATGGCCCGGCAACTATCTACTCTATTAGCAGATAACCACATTTGATCAGTGCTATTAACTAATTTAGATAATTCACATGCAGTCACTACCCTGTATAAGGGAGTGAAGGGATCCAGAGCACCTTGGTTTGACTCCAGTTCCAAATCCCAGTATGAAATACAGATGTTGTAGACTGCTGGTCATGCTATGTGGGCAGACATTTAGAAATGCCCTTTTTCCCCCAGTCACACTTTGGTGGTTCCACCAGCAGATGGGTTCATGGGATTGAGAGAGGTGAGCTGCTGGCTGAAGCCTTCCCCATCCAACCCAAGCTTGTGCTTGCCGTGGGCTGGTAGCTGGAGGAGGGCACACCGGGCATGTGGGGCAATGGGCAGCGAGTGCCTGCAGCCTGTGTCACTGGTGGGGACATGTCTGAGCCAGGAGCAACTACATCTGTCCAGAGATGGGCTGTCACGGCTCAGCCTCCAAGCTGCTCAAACACTCGCAAATTTTGGAGCTGGGGAATGGCTCACAAGGTGCCTGAGTTGACCTGCACAGCAAGGTCTATCCTGGTACTGGTGGGGGAAGCACAGACAAGGTGAACCAACAGCTGCAAGGAATCCATGTGGCTGTATGCTCCTTCCCAAGGCCCTTTCAGTCCCTCTTTGCTACCAGACACTCGTGTGATTTTGAAATCTGACCACTGGGAGCAATCCCAAAGCAGAGATCATTGGCTTTCTTTACTGAACACAGGAGAATGAGTGATGGATTTGACTCCTGCTGGGTGCTCTCCTGATCCCAGCCCTTTGAGGGAAGAGGCCAACCTCCCCTTTCCTTTCCTCTTTGTGGATACTGTGATCCTTCAACAACTTGCACGTGGTCTCTCTTAGTTTTCCTGCCTGATTACATGTGTTTCATTCAGCATCTGTAGGGGAATGAAAACATGACACAACTGTGCAGGACAGGCAGGAAGAGCTTGGATCAGACAGATGGTGTATCCTGCCAAACAGGCAGAACAGCTGCCCAGCCTCTGCAGAGGGAAGGGTGCAATGCTGTGGCACCCCAGGCTAGCTGGGAGCTCTGCTGTGATCCCAATGTGTCTGACCTCTCATTGTGGCGTTGTCACAGCCTTATCCTGGTCAGGAGAGCACAACAGTCTGTGTGTTGGGCAAAGTGTGTCACACGGCATCACTGAGGACAAATACTCCAGTGGTGCCAGTTCAGCCTCCCTGAATGCCTTTTGTCACGGTTGTTAAGGTTTCTTACCACAATCCTGTCTCTCAGCTTTGGTAGCACATAGCAAGTCTGCACCTCAAACCACTCAAATCTACCAGAAAACCCAGGTTTGGATCATTTCCCTAGCATAAAATACTATGTCCTTTTATTTTTGTGCACATCTTAAAGATGTAGAGCAGGGCCCAGATTTTCAACTCACAAAATGATTATATAGAAACAAATTTGTGGCCAAACGGCTGGAAGCAGACCAGAGAGCAAAGTATTTGAATCAGGCAAGAGGGTGCAAGGAGTTCTGGTCCTGAGCTGCTCTGGTGTGGATTAGAGGATCAGAGGGTGACTCAGGTAGGAAGGGATCTCAGCAGGTTGTGGGTGTAGCCCAGGCTCCCATCAGAGCAGGAACAGCCCATTTGCCATCTGCCTTTGCCTGGTTCTCCTCCATCCCAGCTGACCCTGGGGATTGTCTCGCAGCAGATGCAGCCAGGGCTCTGCAGTGGTGTATCCCAGCTGGGGCTGCTGCTTCCTTTCCTGGGCAGTGGGGAGCAGGGCTGGGCTGCTGGGGGACATGACATGCAGGGGGCAAGGATCACCTTCAGCCACTGCCTCAGGCACTTCGCCACAAGAATGACCTGAAACCGCTTAGCAGCTTCCAACAGTCTCAACAATGGAGATCACTGTTCTATTAAATATTGCACAATCTAGTGTCCTTATCGATTCAATTCGAATATATATATTTACACAGAGCATGCTGCAGAACGCTGTAGAAACCTCATTTCCATCAGGCTGCCTGCAGAGGTCGGTAGGGGGGACCAAGAGATTGGACAAGCAAACGGGAAGCAAGAGGCAGCCCTTTATTTGGATGTGGGGCTGACAGAGGGCTTGTCTCTGGATTAGTAACGGTGAACTGCCACTACAGGAACCTGTTTTGTTACTAGGACACGTTACAAGTCAGCAGACAGCCACATTTTTCTGACTCATCAGCTGATACTAATTAATGACTTGGGAGCACACCAAAAATCCCCACTGGCCTTCCCTCCTTCCTTGAAAGGTTGTGATTGTCTTTCTCCCCTTCCCCCCCAACTTCAGAAAAAAAAATCACATCAAAAAGCTATAAATTTTAAATATGGAGAATGACCAAAATAGCTCACCAGTCCCAGCATCACCCCAAATAAAGGTGCAAATCCTCCAGAGGGAAGGATGCAAACCTAATAAGGAATATAAAAGATAACACCAATTTTTTTTTCTTTTTTCATATGAAAATCAACAATCTCTGTTACCAGAACTGCCTGTGACAAAGCAAACTCTGTATCTGTGGGCTGCTGCATCTCTGCCAGCAAGGCTAGCAATGCTGAGCAGCAGGATTTCAGGTCTACACCTTGAAAATGTCTTTGTGTCTCTGAACAAAAGAATGAGGCAAAACTCCACAAACCCCAACACTGTCTTCCTTCAAAGTGGGTAGGTATGGTCCCTTAGCCCCCAGGGATACACCCTTTGCTTGTGCCACATCTCAGTGGGGCCAGCATCAGTTAAAACCCTGTTCCTAAAAGCCAGGTTTACAAACTGGCTCCCAGCACCTGTATTTCTCTGTCCTAGAAAACAGAACCACTGATCTTATATTCTTCTGGAATCCTTCATCCCTTATTTAATGTTCAGTTTCTCATTTAAATAATCTGTGTTGATTTGAAACCAATTTTTCCCAAATCTCCCACAAATATTAATCCTCAGGGGAATGTATTTAGTCAAAATGTAAATAGTTCCCTTCATTCAATTTTGTTTGGACAGAACAACTGCCACCAAGATATCGTGTGATCTCCAGAGTACCATGAATAGTGCTTTCATACTTTTCTGTCACTGGGGTGTAATTAAAAGATCTCTCTCTCTCTCTCTTTTTTTTTTTTTCTTTTTTTTTTTTTTTTTTTTTTTTTGTCTTGAGTCATTACTGCATAAATAAAGCCTCCTTTTGAATTACCTCAGTCTCCTTTAATGCAAGAAGTACACAGAGCAAAGCTGTGTTTTTGAATTCTGTCTGTTTTTTAGCATATATAACCCTTCTAGAGCTTAACCATGTCTTTATAGACACAGATGCTCAATTACATCTTTACTTTCATTCTTATGCTCCTACACTGTTTCATGAAGCATGAAGGAGTATTAAATGCACTTTGATTGATTCCTAGAGGAAATTAAATTGGGTGGATGTCCTGATGAAATAATTCCACCTCCATCATGTACATATCTAACTCCAAATGAAATATTAACAAGTCTGAGAAAGATAAAGATGAATAAAAAGGTCTAAAATACTTATTTCCCACAAGTACTTTCAGAGTACATGAAAGTGTCTCCAACAGAATGTTTGATGGGAACAATCTTGTGTGACTTGCGTACCTGCAGAACTCATTCCTGTGCAAAGTCATATCCAAAAAATACATTCAATAATACTCCTCTTTTTATCTCTAAGGGCTTCTCAGAACAGACTATCTTGGGATGGTGTCTTTGTTTGCCTCTGCTGTTCTTCCTGCTATCACATTTCAGTGGCTGGAACATACAAAAAGAAATCATCCTGGCATTTTCTTCTTCCTGTGAATGCAAGGGCCCTAATGCATGTTTGCTGGGGACTAATGACTCATACACCCTGAAGCCCAAAGCAGGTACTATCAGCACATTATGAAGATTATTAGAGTGGCTGACATAAAGCTGCCTGCTGCAACAGGGACTCAGAAAGGGCTGCTGACTGCCCAGGGCCAGAAGCAAGGAGGCAGTTGGAAGGCAGGCTGAGAATGAAATCACACCTCCGTAAGTTCCATGCTCAGAAATACGAACAGTTTCTCATTCAGAGCTCAGAATTGAAAAGCTGGTAAATTACAGAATGAACACAAGCATCTATTTACTTTATCCCTTATCCTTGTTAATTTTGCAGTCCAGCCTAGCTCATCAAAAGCTTAGCATTAATTTAGTGTCAAAAATTCAAAAGCATTTGAATGGCCAGGCTAAAACAAGTTAGCTAATAAATTGGCTTGCTTATGAATTGTTAAGAGCACAGAATTCTTTTTATCTTTTATCTATATTTAATTTATTTAAATAAAATTTGGGGGGGAGGGGGGGGAGTGGTTTTTTGTTGTCTTTTTTTTTGAAGTTCCCAATGGGTAATTTATATCAGAGGAAAAAGGATCTGATGAAAAATTCCAGATCTTTATTTGCCTTCCTCACAGGGCAGCCATAACTTTCTCCTCTTTCCCACTGATGACCTGTAGTGGGGAGTGTTGCTTTGAAATACACATAAGGACGAGGCATCTCGTACAGAAAGTGAAGAAGAAAAGGAAACAAAAGCAAGGAAACAGAAGCATCACCAAAACAACATCTGTTTTCCCGTGAAGGAACTAAAGAACCCAAGCTGGACTGGTGACTGAGCTAACAAAACAAAGCTGATTCTCTGCCTTTTTCTGACAGAAGACTCCATCTCAACCCCCACATGTCTGTAGGCCAAATTTGCCTCAAATTGTGACTCCAGAATGTGTGTGTTTTGAACATGTGAGGCTTTATGCTTCACATAGGAACAGAAATGCAAGTATGAGCCAAGGCTTTGGAGTGATTTCTAAAGCAAGCATGGAAACAGGATCTGAAGGTTTCTTAGCTGAATTTGTCTGTGCTTTCTGGTGCTTCAAATTATTGTTATTTATATGCAGAGGGTTTGAATTAACTGCATGTTTGTACATGGTAAAACAGAAAACAGAGTTTGACTTTAATAATGGAGTTGACAGCACTGAAACACTGAATCTAAAACCCTGTAAATAGCAAATCCTTTTGTGGTTGCTCACTAAGTCCAGGCAGTAATCCATGCTGTTAGTGTTGGATTTTCCCCTTTGCTTCCTCCAGTTTGGTAAAAATGCAAATAAAAAGTTAGCTGGTCAAACATGTAAGCTTGCCCAATCCATACTCATAAAGAAAATGTGTTCATTTGAGTTCAGTGTCCCAACCAATCCACCTGATCTGGGTTATCACTCTGTGTTGCACATACCAGACTAGTTAAAAATGAAACTAGAAGAGCTTTGGACTGCTCCCCATCAACAGCAGAAAAGTGAGTTGCACAAGTTATTCAAACAGACAAACTAAGAGTACACATTAAACTAAGCCTAATAAAAATATTCCATTCCTCAAATTTTGCATGCAGCATCTGGCAACATTTTAATCCTTAAAAGCAGATGCTGTTGTTTTTTTTTTGTTTTTTGTTTTTTTTTTTTAACATATGCCTATGGCTAATTCGTAAACTAATTGGGATAAAAATGCCACGTGTGTTGTGTCTATATTCCGTGGCTTTGTAAACTCTTTATGTAATAACAACAATAAAAAAATTTGAAAGTGTCACTGTAATAAAATTGTGACAATGATATGCTAAAACCAGTGGATGATCTAACCCAGAAATCCCTCAAAAAAGGAAACTTTTGTTCTCTTAAACACAAGGCACAGGCAAGGTGTTGCAATGACTGAGCTCAGACACTTGTCCTGCTCTTCTGGCCCCCGGAAAACAAATGTAAAATATTCAGTTTATAGCTCAGTATCTTCTAATACCCACCTGGTTTGGACTTTACAGAATACAAGGCTAGGCAAAACCACGTTAGAGAGATTCATTTCAGCAAGCACTGCATTTCAACAAGGTGCCACATAATGTCAAAAAATGTCACCAAGGCTCATACAAACTAGCAATGCAAGATTTATTTTTTAAATTATCTCCTGGATGCTTATCTAAAATGCACAAGTACAATATAATATGGTTATAGGAAATACATAGAGTTCAACCAAGTTATTTTTCAATCTCCGCTTTGCAAGTCCTTGGTTTCTGACTGGGGTTTCTTTGGTGGTTTTTTTCAGTTGTTTGGGGTTTTTGTTTGATTTTGGTTTTGTTTTTTTTGCTTAAAGGATTTTGGCTGAAATTCCCTCAGGACATAGAATCAGAATCATAATCTAATAATTTATTTTCATAACTGGCTGCTATGTTGTGAAATGCTCCTATGAAGCTTTGGATATTGCAGCCCAGTTGTTATCTGCCAGCAATGTTTATGCACACAGAGTTAAAGATCAGTCAAAAATTTCATTACAGGAAATAAAAACCTCTGGAAGACAAATGCAAAAACCATTTGGTAGAAATCATAGATACTGGAATGAAACATTTTCTCCATATTGAATTAGGAACAGAATATATTATATCTATTATTCAAAAGCAGAGTTGGAAGAGATGGCTGAGACCATTTGGTTTGAGATTTTTCAGAACGTCAAACTCAGATTTCTCTGTTAACCCCCGTTGCATCCAGAGCATCTCTTTCAGCAGGAAAATAATACAATCTATGGTAGTTATTAACTGGCTTAGTTGTTAATTACTCGTTTTGTTACGCTTACACCTTATTTTTAATCTGAAGTGTTTCTCTCTTTGAGTCCTCTTGATGGACAATGCTCTGTATTTATTGAGTTGAAGAATTATCTGCTCATAATTTTTTATTTCCTTTGTAGATATTCACAGGCTGCACTAGCCTTGTTTTTCATAAGATAAACAGGCTTCTGTCCTTGAGACTTCTTCATGTTTTCCTTTTTTTTTTTTTTTTTTTTTTTTTGACATTCTGGTAGCCCTTACTTGAATCCTCTCCAGTTTTCAATATCCCCCTTGAATTGCTGACACCAGAAACAGACTCATTTGGCCAATGTGCTGGTGGCAAACATGGGAGTAATGTATCCTACTTACTCCCACTCAGTATTCCCATCTCTTTAATCATTTGGCAGAAGGGCTGGGTTAGCAGCTCGTATTTGTCATGGTCTCCAGCTCTTTTCCAGTCTGTCACTGTTTCCTTGGAGGAAGCACTGCCCTTTCCCCAGAAAGATGTTCTGCACTATATCCCTGGGTGTCTGGATTTGAGCTTGGCTGCATTTTTTAAGTGCATGCATTTTAACAGCAGCCTGACTACCAGACTATCAGGTCATGCAGTCTGTTGTGTGCCACTGCCCTGTCTGTACCTCATTTGCTGTTTCTCCTATCAGTACATCACTGTCAACCTTCAGGAAGACAACAAAGCTTTAAGATCTATTTCATGTTCCTTCAAAGCAAGGGAACATATTTCTGTCACTGGCATAAGCATAGACTCTGTGTTCAGGGATTTCTTCTCTCCCAGTTTTATTTCTGTTTAACTGCAGGTCCTTTGGCACCAAACTATATACTGTCACCAAATGGCAATAAGTAAATAAGTAAATGCTCTAGGTTACATATAGCTTAGTTCTGCAAAGGACCTATTCTAGTTAAAGCTTAATTCTAGAATGCTTAATCACAAGGCAGTGTCTAACAATCACTGGGTGGGAAATTAAAGCATAAAAACACCACACTGCTTGGCTTCTCCAGGGATGTTTACTACTTCTTGACATTTTGTGGGTAGGAACTGTTGCAGCCCCTCAGTGTGAATGCAGCACATGAGACAGTATGTGCTTATTAATAACAACAACTTTCTTCTGGTTTCTTCTTATCCTTCTGGCCCTCTTCTATAAGCTTTATAAATGTGGCTTTCCAAACTTCAAAGGGCAGTTTAACACTTGTCATTTGCCTGCAGATGCTGTAATTCCACTCAAGTATGCCTGCTCACTGCAAACCTACGAATTGCATCCGTGCTGGCACCAAACTGCAGTACCCTTCTGAATCCCACTGGAGACCCCCAGCCAGCCTGGTACCAGCCCTCCTGTCCCAGAGCCCTTGCAGCAGGCATGGCAGAAGCCCAAGGGAGACTGTCACCTCTTCCAGCCAGGACCCAGAGCCCGCTCACTCTGTGCCACCACGCTGCCATGCTGCTGCCAGCCAAGCCCTCTGCCAGCTCCCCAAAGATGGGATGCCTGAAGATTGGCAGCCTGCTGCCCCTCCAGCTGGAGGCAAGAGAAGTCGCATGGAGTGGGATAAACCCAGTGCCCTGCAGTCTCAGTACAGCCAGTGAAAATAGCCCAATAGCAGGGATAAGAAAAGCAGGGCTCACTGTGGCACATGCCAAAAGGGAGTCCCTGCTGAAGCTTGCCTGGCACTTAGAGGCAGGACACAGGACCCACAGCAGCTGGGCAGGACAGACAAGCTGGCAGGACCTTGCTCCCAGGATGTGCATCGGAAACATGAGGGAATCTGGCTCCTCGCAGCCATGGCCATGGGCAGAGGGCAGCTCCATCAGCATATTGAGCAGCTGCACCCAGATTCAATTGTTTCTTTTCCTGTTTGTCTGACAGTGAGCAGAAGGGCTGTTCAGTGTTAGGGGCAATTTGTATCATATGTTTAGGCAGCAGTGGTGCGTTGTATCCCCGTGGTGCCTTTGTTCTCCCCCTTCCTAGCCCCTGGGCACCTGACATCACTCTGGCAAGCTGCTGTACAGCAGGATTTTTCCAGCTGGTGCTGGTTTAAAAGCATTAACTGATCCTATTAACTGTCTTTGGAGGAACCCACCTTGCAACTGCAATGAGATCACGACACCCCTGACGCCTCTGGAGGCCAGACGTTCCATTACACGATGACTAATGGAGCAAAAGGCTTTTCTTGGCACATGTAGATAAAATCCCTGGAGCCCACCTCTCCTGCTCTACCCCCCTCCCTGCCTTCCAACCCCCCACCCTTCCCCCATCATTTTATACTGGTTTTTAAACAACTGATTCCTTGGGAAAAAATACATCACATTTCAAGCTTCAGTGGAAACCAGCCCAGCCCAGCACCCAGAGGAGATGCTCAAAGATCCACTGGGGCTCAGGTGCTGAGCATGACACAGGAGCAGACTCCAGAGGTGTACTCAAATCTCTGCAGCCACAGGAAACGAAGCAGTTGTGCCCCTGCACAACCTGGGTAAGTAGAGCAGGAGGCAGCTGCTGGGCCATTCATCCAACATGGTAAGAGAAGAAGGAGCAAAAATTTATCTCAAGCCAGGAGGCAGATTTAGGCAGGCTGTGTGACTCAGCAGAGCCTGCCCATGGTCAGTCCCAGCCTAGTGTAGAGGGCTGCTCTGTGGGAGCTCCATGGCACCACACCTCTGTAGTGGTCACATCTGGGCAGTTCAGAGGTCTCTCTTCGTGGCTGCACCAAGATTAAGACCATCTCCAGCTGATGCCAAGCTAAGGAGGAAGCTGAAGTGGAATAAATGCAAGTTATAATCTCTCCTTGGGCACTGCCAAGGCATGGCTGGGCTTCAGCAGCTCAGCTCCAGAAGCCAGTGGTTCAGAGGTTCATCTGTGGGGCTTTCAGAAGTCAAGACATTTACATCTTCCTCGTTTCTGGTCCTGATTGGTCTGTGTCCTTACAGTGACATGGAATGGCAGTAACATTTAACCCGGGAGTCATCATTATGGGTGCTACACTTCATGAGAAAAAGAAAGGGAAACAAAGGAAAAATTAGCTGGTGGGGTGTAGTAGGGCTGAAGTTGGTTACATAAAAATGGAGCTGAACAAAGCTTTAGAGCACATGCTACTGGGAACAGCCCTGGTGAGGATAGAAGAGACCAGAGTCCAAAGACCAAAAAGTCAGCCAAGCCCATCTGGAACTTTCCAGTATCACCTCTTGCACTTCACAGTTGATACAGAGCTGAGCTAATAAGTGCACAAGCTCTCCTGGTCTTTCTGACAAACCTATTTAATACACATGTACTTCCACCTCTCATAATTCTTGCTGCTGTCCCTGTGATCCTGAATTATTAATATTTAAAACAATTAAGTAGCTGTGAAGCTGCATTATAAAGCCAATTCATTCTTATTCAAGTGATACTGGTGCAATACTGCAGGGCTTCTTCATCATATGCTCCGAGATCAATGCCCAGGGAGTCCTGGACAAAAAGGGCTGTTCCAGTTAGTGACAGTGTGAAGGGTGCCAGGGAACCTCTAGTGATTTTTTCCCTCAAAGGTGAATGCATTGCTCTAAATACACAGTAGTTTTTAGCACAGCTGGCCTGCACGTGCAAAAGATTCATGGACACTCCCAATAAGCCTCTGTTCAAAACCTGAAAAGGCCAGGAAGTGTTTTAATGTAGTTATTCTCTGCTTTTAAAAAAGCACACAGAAGAAAGCAGGCTGCTTTCTTCCATTCCTTGGCTGGAAAGAGCTTTAACAACCCCCCTGTCTAAAATAAGGGAAACTGAACAGCAGGTTGAACAAGATGAAAAGGACTGAAATATTACTAGAGCTTCTGTTCTTACAATTATTTACATTCTTCCTCCTTTGCCACTGTCCTTTACTGAAAGCATGTATTGATTTTTGTTATCTGCTCCTCTGCTTGCTCTCCCTCGAGTCATTTAGATGCTTAGAGGAATTTAAATAGACTTTCAGAAATGGTGCTTACAGTTCTGAAGGTTATTTAAAAGGACACTGTCAAGACATTTCCTTTGCTTTTTATTTTAAAAATTTGTTGAGTTAAAATTTGAAGATATTTTATTTTGACGGGATTGATGTTTATCCAAGCATAGGTCAGATTCAGATTTCCCTTATTACCTGGGCTCTAACTGAGCTAATATTTTTCCTTCATCAGAGAACTGCTACCAACATAAACATTCCTCACACTGTAACATAATAAATTCATGTCTTCTGCAGAAGAAACTAAAAATAGAAAAGAGGATTGTGGCATTAACTTGCTGGTTTATGTCGTTACAGGAATTAATGCTGAAGTATCCTTTTTTCAGGAATTAATGCTGGAGTATCTATTTTTATATTATTATTATTCCTTTGATACCAAGATGCATGGGGAAAAGTGAAAAATCATCACCAAACTGAAGCTTTAATTTCCAGCACTTCCTTAAACAAATCCATGGGTTTTTCTCAGTGAATCTGTACAATGACAGAGTCACAATGGAAGAATACAAGAGCAGCAGGGCTGACCCATGCCCATGGTGCTGGACACCTCCTGCACGCTGTGGCTCAGCTGCACAGCATGCCTGCAGCCCCTGAAGGGGCACATGGACACTGACACTGAGGTGCCCAGCATGCCAGGGAGGATGGAGATCCCCAATGCTCTCCCTCCATTCTTCTTTCAAGCCAGGAACCTTCAGGGTCTCTCCCAGAGACAATAAAGCAGCTGTGCTGTAGGGCTCTTCCATGCTTTCCAAGATTCACCAGAGAGAGGAAATAACTTTATCTGAGAGTCCCTAAACTGTGTCCTCTGCCAGCCTTGTGCTGGGGACATCTCTTCCATCCATGCAGCTGGGTGGTTTCTTCCTTTTGGGGTGTGGGGAATGAATCACATACACTTCCCTTGATCCCATTCAAAGCGATTTAAATATCTCATTAAGGCCTCATCTGGTCCTACTCCCCTTTCAGCAGAGAGAACGATAGCACAAGTATCTTAGCAAAGCAAAGCATCAAAAAGGGGCTTTGGAGCAGGCCCATACTTTTCTTTGGGACTCAAAAGACCTAAACATCAAACAAAATATAAACACCCCACTGATGGAGGGCCTTTAGTCAGGCTCAGGAAAATTAAGGTTCAACCTTGAAGACAGATGACTTAGAATTACTGCCAGAGAAAAACAAATGGAAACAAATAGGTTTTGGTGTGTTTGTGCTCTGGATATCAGGCCAGGTGTTGAAGAAGCTGTTATTGGTTACATACAGTCACCTCTCGAAAAAGAAAAGATCCTTCAAAAGTGGCTGCTCTGCTGACACAGTGAAATGCTGCATGCCCCTCTTGAAGGGAAACTTCTCTAGGCAGAAACTTGCCCTGGGCAGACAAACCACACATTTTGCTGTAAACACACATCCATAGCACGTGTCTGTGTCTGGGGCAGCAATTACCCCCTCTGCCCTTTCCATTCCCAAAAGAAATTATAGTGCTCACTGCTGATAATCATGTAGGAATTGTCCAAAAGAGCTTTGTGTTGGTTTGTAATTTTCCAGACATAAACCCCTTCCCTCAGCTGGAAACAAAAAGTAAAAGAGAATCTGGCCTAATATGTCTATAAGGAAACTCAGGGATATTTGGATGAGGCCACAATTGGCCAAGAATCATGAGCATGAACTATACAGCAAGTAGCTGTGGCATCACTCAGATTTCTGTCCTAGAAAAAGCAGTCATAGGCAAGTCAGTAAAAGAAATTGGTTGAGAGAAAGGAAGGACAACCATAATGATTTTAACTCCACCAGTCACAGTGGAGTTTGCTTGTGAAATGCCTCAAAGTATGTCATTGCAGTGAGTGTCCGCCTCTATATTTCTCTCTGTCACTGATGGGCTTGTGTAAGGTTCTGTTGATTTAATGCCTGCTTCTAAATCTAACAGCACCAAGAGCACCATTAAGATGACAGCATTTGAGCACGAACAGAATAAGGTGGAGGGGTTTTTTTAAAGGACTTCACTTAGAGAACTTGTTGATATCTCCTTGCTGCTGTGGGTCAGAGCCGAAGCACTGGCAGAGAACATCTTTGAAGTTATCCTTTCAAAGGGAACTAACTGGGAAGACTAGATAAAATCTGTTCTGAAGAGAAATCTATACAATTGTTGCAGCTTTTGCTTTTATAGATCCATTTTTTTCCCTTTGAGCCTAGTCCTTTTGAACTTTACTTCTGTAAAAGGCCTTCTTGAACACAGTCTGAAGCAACCACAAAAACAATCTTTAAAAATCACTTCTATGAGGCTGAGAGACACTAAATTCCCTTCCACTGGCTTAAATAACCTTATTCTAAATTCAGTGAAATAAGAGCTGATCCAGTGTCTCAACAGTGGCATTTTACATTCAGCATGTTCTTTTCTCAATTTCCCAAGAGTAACAAAAATCCTTCCATGTTTATAACCTTTATCGGGAAGATAGTCTCTTACACTGTGTGCAATGCTAAGACTCAGAGATCTAGGCAGAACTGGGAACCAACAGACTCAAAGCTAATATAAACAAGAAATCACCAATGCAAAAACTATCTTGCTGTAAATTCAGCTGAAAGGTTACTCAGGCTCATGTACAGCAGCTATTCTGTTCACTGGCCTGAAGTATTACTGAGTTTTTTAGCTGTTAATGATAACAATTGTTTAGCTTACAGTATGCCTGAGTGACACAAGTGTTACTTCAATTCTTATAAAGCAGTCAAAAGTCAGTTAAGTAAATCTTTTCATTTTCTCAGTTCCTTTTGGGAGATATTTGCCTGAAGACAACCCCAAACTAAGCCAGCTAGGGGGCTGCAAGGGAAAAGATACCAGTAAGTGTTGATTCTTCTAATACACAATATCTTCCATAAATAGTTTGGAACTTCATTTCCACCTTAGATGAAGCTAAGCAGGCCAGCTGACATTTTAGGAAAAACCAGGCTGGGGCAGAGACAGATGGAAAATTAAAGATAATTTTAAAGGAAACAAAGGAAACATGCATAATTTGGAGGCGCTTTAGAAACTTAAATGCTCACATAACCACTGCAGAGCTAGCAATGAAATCATTTCCTTGAGCAACAACAAAAACATTTTACTCCTATGAAGAAATATAATAAAACATTTTCCTTACTTTTGCACGACATTATCTCATAAGGTTTTGAATTGCAGCAATGTATAGAGTAAAAAAAAAAAAGAGAAAGTATGGTTTTTTTCAGTATTGAAAATAAAAACTTCCAGAGCTCATTGAAGAGGCATGACTTCCTTGTGGTTTCAATCAGTTCCAGTGAAGATCGAGAAGGAGGAACTTTCTGCACCCTTTCTTTGTTCTGCAGCATGAAGCAGTACAGGCAGATGGTACACCTGAGAGATGTGCACATTTACAATTCTGGAGCCATTTGTCATCCTTCTGCTAGGCAATTTGCTCCGTGCCTGCACCCATGTCGGTACATGAGGGTGTGTGTAAGGGCTGAATGGGAATCTGGGACTTCCAGGAACATTCCTATTGGGTGACCTCAAAGAGGATTCCATCTACTTTTTCCCTCTAAAGGAAATGGGTTCACAGGATAAGTGTGAATGCCAGCATATGCCAACCTGTGCTCTCTAAGAGAAAATTGAGATAATGTCCTCATCGGCTGGCTTTTGTAAATACTCTGCTGATATCGCATTTTAATTTTTATGAAGAAGTTGGGACAGAGGAACTGCAGCTCAAACACCACCTGCACACTCTTGGCAGTGGGTGAACTTGACACAAATGCCTCTCTGTGTGCTCTGTGAAGGAAACATCCTCACATGCCTGGAAGGCTCTGGAGGTGAGACCCAGCCTGCCCTGCTCCCATGGCTGACCACAGTGCCCAGCACCACAGGTAAAAGCCTGTGTTTCATCAGACCTTTTGTGCCGTTTTAGAATCTCTCAATTGCATCTGAAACGCAGGGGTTTTAGTGCTGGTAAACAGATACTGTTTTGGCTAGCTCAGGAGACTGTTCTGTAACTTCATCTTCGCTACTGAACTAGATGTTCCCTGAGTGGGAGGAACTGATATCTGAATTTCAAAGCAGTTAATAGTCTTACTTGCACTTTTACAGTATTTGGAAAATTGTAATTAACCAGCTTCGCTAATTTACGTTTTTAATATTTAAATGTTGCTTGTTATACAGAAGCTGATTGCTGTAGTAGCTACATTCTGAAAGCTCATTAGAACTGCTAAAATGTTTAAATACACACAGCTGAAGAAATACATGCATTTTTATAAGGCAGGTATTATGGCAATACTTTGAATTTCATTGGCTTGAGCAAATGTGCCAGACTTCTGCAGGATTTTTAAATCAAGCTTATTTGCATTTGCTTGAAAAGGTACATTGCTGTTTTTCTCAGCTACATACTTACATGGCATTAGCTAGCAGGAGTTTTAAGTTGGTGTTTTGCGCTGTCATTAACCTTCCATTATGACACAGCCAAGGAAAATCAGACAGGGAGTCTTTTGTGCTCTGTGTGATTCATGCAGGATGTAGATAAGACATGGACAGGAGGAGCAAGACTGGCATCTGGAATTTTCTTTTAAAGTATACCAATGTTATTTAAGCACAATATCTCTTTACTTAAGGATGTATACTCCTTTTCCTGAGCTGGGATGAAATTAATTCCTGTGGGATATGAAGACCAAGTACTACCTGTGCATTGAAAAAGGAAATGCAGATGAAAGTGTAAGGAGGGGAAACCAGAGAGGAAGGATGTGGCAGGAACATATTTCTGCTGGCTGATGTGGCATGACCTGACATTAGCATAAGACAGAGATCTGAGACAAAAAAGCCTTTTGCTATTTTCAGGCTTGTGTTCCAGTCCCATCCCAGCTAAACCAGGAATGCAGATCACCCTGGCACCAGGGCTGTGTTGCATTGTAAACTCTTATTACCATCATGTGTGATAAAGCTCTTAGCTCCTATGCTAATACAGTGAGAATTTTCCCTCTATTTCCTACCCCCTCTGTTATGTTTTCCCTTTCATGGTTATTTTTCCTGCTCTAGTAGCTTCCTTTTCCCAAAATATAACTGATTCCTGTCCATAAATATCCCAAAAATGTGCAGAGCGCCAGATTATGATGAGGAAACCATCAGTGGGCACATCTGAATGTGTAAACACCCTGCTGCTGTAAGGGCTTTTCTGTCTGTTCAGCTATTTGGGAAAAACACCTCAGAAGCCAAAAGCTATATATACATATATCAATATAGATAGATAGATACACATGCAGAATCCTCCAGTCAGCAGATCTTGAAAATGAACTGGCATTACCCCACCAGCATAAACTGTGGCATGCTTAGTGCAGCAAGCTGAAGCACAGGAAAAGCCTTGTTCTGGGCTTCTTAATCCTCTGCACCTTTTCCTGGCACTGCCAAACTCCTGCTGCTGTCCCCTCATCCTTTTCCCACCCCATCCCAAGCCTGACTTCACCTTCTGACCCTTCCTCTCACACCTGGAGTTTCCCTGGAGGCCCTGGACATTGAAGTGTGAGTGGGGTGCACTCTGCTGATAACTGCACACCTCAGGGCTCGCAGATGGTGACCTTACAGTCCTTCAAGTGATGCAAAAGGGGACTAAAAGACACTACACTATTTACTCCATCCCTCAGGACAACGTGGGAGGAAGCACTGAGTGCAGAAGCTGTAGTTGGGAGAGCAGAGATGCAGCATGAGGCGGTGCCACAGACCCCACAAACCAGAGGTGGGCATGCTGTCCATCTCAGGAAAGGTGTATTGAAAAAAAAAAAAAAAAAAAAAAGATTGGCAGATTTGCAGATTTCAGATTTTTTCGAGTGTTGATGTGCTGTCCTCACTCCGGAAGGGATCCAGACACACCCACTACTGGGCTGAGCTGTGTCTACCCTAGGTGTGCCCATACTGGTGAGCCTTATGGAGAAGGGGCCTGAAAACGTGGTTCTGCAAGGCAGGCAGAAGAAACCTGAGGTTCACCTTTTTGCAAGCAGGTGCTCTTTTCAGTCTTTCTAACTTTCCTCACGTGCAATCAGAAACCCAGCTGACCATGAGCAGGAGCTAGAAAAACAGAGAGCCTCTCTTCCCTTCCAGTTCCCCAACAATGACAGACTCCTCACGAGTCAAGCAGCTGTACCATGCCATTGCTGCTTGGCTTCCACACCTGAGAGTCTCCAGTTTCACTACTCCTTTGGGTGAGGAGGATACAAAAACTTTCAGTCCCCACAGTGCAGCTGAAGGGCTTGTTTCTCAGGCTACTCATGTCTCTTGATTTCCTCTCCATGGCTGAGAAGAGAAGAAAAAGAGAACTCCTGCAAAACACAGGGGTTCTTAACATGGCCCTGATGTTTGTATTCTGGCCAGCTGCAGAAGTCAGGCCAGCCCTAGGCACAGATTCTGCATCCTGGCTCTTGATGGTAGCCACGCTTTTGGCAGGTGGGTAGACTGTAACCTCCACATTCCCCAAGGCACCCCACAAGTTGCCACTGCTCTCAGACCATGGCAGAGGGACTGCTTCAGATCAGGACTGGTCTGACAAAACATCTAAAGAGAAAAAGGAGTAATGTTTATTTGTCTGAATTGCTTGCCACAGCTGCTGCAACACTGCAGCCAGGCTCCAGAAAACTGTCATACATGTGGATCATAATACTGGTAGTAGCTTGGATGGGTTTTCTCTTTCCCAGCTGCTCCCAAGGGTGCTGCTCATCCCAGGAATGAGATACCTAGCTCTGCTCACTGACCATGGCACTACACAAGCAAAGTCACAGCTGTGTGGTGACCCTCACAAGCCATTTTGCATGTGTGCATGGAAAGCAGACACACTTTCCTTCTCACAGGGCTCAAGTGGCATGTAATAACTGCTTAAACCACCCATACTCCCAGTCCTAATGATTCCCTTCCTCCTCTCCTGCTCCTGTGTAAAGAAGATCAAGTTACTTATGAGGGGCTCTCAGTACTTTCCACTTCTTTCCCACCAAATGGCTCTCCTATCCAGCCAGAAACATGCTGATACTTTCCTCCCTTAAATTTGGATGGAACCAGGCAGGGAGTGAAGTCTCTTGAAGGGCTGCTTGGGTGAGAGCAGTTCTACTGCAATGGAAATGGGTGCCACAGGATCAGAGTGTATCAGAATAATATATACAACAAATAAATGTTGAAAAACCCCGAGCTGATGACAGCCAGCCTCATATTTTCAATACCTAGAAGGATCTAAGGACAAAAATTTGGCCCTGCTGAAAGAGGGGATTTCCACTGATCTCAAAGCTGCCGAGTTTTCAATAAAAGTTCATATTTTTGATGCTCACATATCTATATTCAGTTTCTACTTATTCTGAAGGCATTCACAGGAGTACAAGTCAAACATGAGGAAGTTGATATCTGCCCCCAGTTTGTGACAGTGCATTACAGGAAAGAGACCTTTATAATAAGTAATGGAAAAAAGTTTAATAAAAAGGGGGATTTTCACCAAAATCTACAGAGTAGCATAACTAGATCCTAAAGTATAGTGAAAATGCCAGGATGCAGCATTCAGGTCTGAGGGGAAATCTCTTTCAGAGTCTCAGTCTCAATAATTGAATAAAGAAGAAAATTTAAAAACTGTGTTCACGGCATCTGTTCTCTGTCACATGCCCTCCACAAACAGCCCTTTACTAAATTACAGGCATAGTTAATCTATTAAGCGTAGCAAGAAAGAAACCATAGAGCATCGTATTTTCCCTTCTAGCATACTAATTGCCTGCCATTTTCTTTCTCATTATAAAGGTCATTTCATAGTGTGTCTTGGTGCTATTGGGAGGGGCAGGAGGAGAATCCTGAGCCAGAGGCAAGCAGCAGGCTTTGGTCTGAGTATTGCAGAGACGTGCTGACATCTTTTACAGGAGGAAGAGTGTGTGTGAGAGTGTCTGGAGAACACCACTGCTCACATGCAATCTGGTGCAGCTTGGCAAGCTGCAAGCACTGTGCCCACGTTTCTTCTGCACAAATGGTGTTAATTCCTGTGGACATCCCTCACAATTAAAAGTGTGGCAGCTGATGAACAGCAACGTTTACGCAAGATAAGTCCCAGTAATGCTTTCAAAATAAACGCTAGAAGCCTGGACCAGCATCAAATACAGGATGGTCCTGTGCTTTCAGGTGGAAAGGAAAAGGTCTAACCCTCCACAAATAATTACTTACATGGCTGTTGTGTTGCACCATTCACTGATTTCATGGCCTGTGTATTTCATTTCACAAATAGCCTATGGGCAATACATCTGAAAATAGAGTCCTGCCAAATGAAGCAGCGAAAAGAGTAGAAGCAGCTCAGCTCCTCCTATTGAGCTCTTATCCTCCTCAATAGAGGAATATGGCTCAACTACCTCCCAACTGTTCTGGCAAAGGAGTGGTGTATTTTTCTGCTACTTTAATTTTATCATCACTACTCACAAGATAAGTTTGTTTAAGAGAGTGGTATGGAAGATAAAAAAAAAAGGGAGAGGGTGAAAGTCCGGAGAAATGAGTGTAGGGAAGGGTGTGTTGGAGTGATGCTGAGGTGAGAGGAGGGGAGGAGAGGCTGGGAGCCAAAAGCCATGTAACCTTGAGGATGCTTCCCACCTCCACAATGAAAGCAGTGCCAGCTTGATTGTGAGGATGTCACTGAGAGGAGGGGTTTGGCAACATAATTTATGAGTCCTGCTGCTAGAGATTCCTCCTTGTAATTTTCTCCTTAGTGCGCTCTGCATACCAAACGCTTCCCCCACAAAAGCAGAAAAAGCGCTTGAATGCTGCAGAGATTGAGATACAGCACCTCCTGCTTCACCTCTGCTGCTTCCAAAGCTTACCTGGAAAACTATTTTGTAGCATTTTTATTTGTCATCTATATTTTAAAATACTGTCTAAACAAATCAACTGTCGTGAAGTAAGAGGGCTTAAAAAACAGAGGGTTCAAAAAAAGTGTACAAATGCTTTTTCTCAATGTACTGTATAAAATTATAGTTTCATCAGCTGCACAAGTCTAAGATATAATTTCACATCTCCAAACAATTTTTTCATGTAACATGGTAGTTATGTCAATTAATAAGTTATTCAATAAATATTTTAATTGATGTTTAATTAACCCACTGTGGAATGCTAGCATATTTATAGCTTCTGGTAAAGACACGTTTCTAAACAGTAAAATAATGCTATTTTACAGAAATCGGATACATAATAGCAGAGCAATTATACTCCTAGCTGCAATATGCATAATTTGTGATCTTTTAGGTTAATTCTGCCGGGCTGCACTCCAGTACTCAGCAGTAGCAGGCTACGAACAGCAGTATCTCCCTGAGCCAGTGGCTCCCTCTTGCCCCTATGCACACTCCTTCAGCCAAGGACACACACAACAAAGCACAAGTACACCTAAAAGGACAATCCCGAGTTGCTTGATGGGTGCAACTCTGTGAAAACAACCAAAAATCCCATTACAGCACTCAGCTGAGGGCTAAAAGGGAGTGTCAGGCACAGAAGTCCAAAAATGTGATGCCAGACTGCAGCTGCTGCCTAGCTCTGGAAGTGCCAGCATCTCTGAATATTTGGCTTTTTTTCCTTAAAAAGGAACTGCTGCTGTGCTGGGAACTACCAGGGTTGGATGATGCAGGGCAGCCAGCCTCCATCCTGAAATGTGTGTGTTGAACTCCCTCCTCTCCCATGGGAGCACCAAAACCTCCTCCGGCTTCCCACCTGAATCACCATATTGCCCTGAGAGGAGACCTGGGGCACTCTTGTCCTCTCGGTGGAAGCAGGTCACCTCTCACAGAAGGAGTGATCTGGGGCTGAGGACACGGTAGGACATCAGCAGTGGGCAGGTTGGAAGTACACAGCTCCCCCACGTGGGTTCAGCCAAATGAAGAGAAGGATCATAAAACCTCAGTGCTGTGGGGAGCTGGGTGAAAGCTTTTCCTTCTTCGATGTACTGACACATTCAGTATTTGCATTTCTGACAGATTCAACACTCAGCATTAGGGGTCAATGACAGCAGACACAGATGCAAGAGTGTGAGGTAAGAGGGAGAGGAGGGGAAGCTGCTCCCCCTGTATTGGAGCCTGTTCCACCAAAAAAAGTCAGTAACTAGACAGAAGGGAAGCTCATGGAAAGCTTGGCAATAACTCTCCAGCATCATTATGGAGGAACATGCCTTGCCCTATCTTGTGTTGTCTGGAGATGGCCAATTAAATACGGTAATAAAGACAATTCCCATTTGTTCTATATAACGAGACTGTCCATCTGTGTTGTGAACTCAGTAATAACCTCACCAAAGCTGCATGCCTCATTTCATATTGCTTGGCTTGGGGAAAATCATACAGGACTTATTTTCAAAGGAAGGATTTTTCAAATATTTCATCACACTTCAGATAAACATGAACTGGGGCACACAACAGACACACAACAGTATGCATAATGTAATTGTTTCATTTTCCCCCTGTATTGTCTCCAGAGCTATTCATATTTGCTGTTGGACTTTAAAGCTGTGTTGCTACCTTTTTAAAATAATTGTGTCTCAGTAGTGACTTGCAGTGCAGCTGTCTGCACTCTCCCAAGCTATGAATTCCCAGGTGCACTGTCTGTGAAACTGAAAACCCAGAGTTATGGCCTTTTGTTATTCCATGGCCATCAAAGTGGGCATTGCATGTGCTGACATCTATTGTGTACTGCTGCAGAGAAATAAAGGAAGAAGAAAACCCAAACCCTTGCTGGCTGCAATGCTGAGATTAGTGTTTTGAATAGCAAACAACAAAATCTAATCGAACATGTTGAGTTGTCTGCTCTGATGGCTCCTGGACTCCTGTTATTTAAGCATTTAAGCATTTAGGTAAGTAAGTAGGCAACAAAGGAGGCAGAGTCTGTGTGAGGCAAAAGACAATCAGGTTAAATTGCAGAGGATGACACGAAGGACTGCTACAATGAAAATATCTGTGCATTGCCAACTGGGTATCGGCTGTACCACATCCCCTCAGGAGGATGCAGAACTTCCAATGTGATGGAGCATGAGGATGGAGCCATAACAGTAGAACTGCAGGAACTTTAGACAGTGTTTGGATGTGTGCCCATCTGGGTGTTCATGTGAAGAGAAGCAGGGCATCCCTGCAGTGGCTGCACATACATTTGTAGCTCTGACAGAGCTCAGCCCCTGGGCTGAAGCAGCCAGAGCAGAGGGAGCTTCAGCACTGAAAGCAGCATAGATGACAGTTTGATCCAGAAAGGGGACATTTATCCCTCTGGTCCCTGAAGGCCACAAACACAACGTGGTTCCAAAAACCAGCTCTGCAAAGGCACTGCAGAAAACAGGACTTGGCTTCTATGTGCATGAACCTTCAGGTGATATTTGGCATCTCCGTGGTTAAACTGAAGGTGAGCCCTTGGAGGGAGGAGATACCATGCAGAGAAATGCTACTGTCCCTCCCTGACTGACTCCCTGGGTGCTACTGGATGTGCCCCATCAGCCACCAAGCTGATAGTGCACCCACTGCGGCTGCTCCACAGCAGCAATCTGGAGGTAAAGATGAGACAACTGGCCTTTAATTATAGCCCAAAGAAGAAGAAACACCATTGATTCTGATGGAGTTCAACATGGGGCTGAATTTCACCCACTGTTCACCATGCTTGAGATACAAACAGGCTTTTCTTGAACATCCATAATTTCTTAGACCACTGAATTGTAAATATGTTTATTGTGGGCAACAGTAAGAAAACAAGTCACCATTTATTATTGAATTTCCTCCTATCCCGTTTGCTGTAACAACCTTAGGTATTCATGGGCTGGGACATGTACAGTGGAAGCTTACATCTTTGTTCTCCCAAGGCAGCAGGGCCACACCACAGCTGGTAAGACTTGTGCTATGTTGTGCCAGTAATTGTGCCTCCCAGGAAAATCTCTCCCTCTGTTCACCAGCAGCAGAAAGCACCAAGTACAACAATTACTTGTCATTTACTATTTTGTTGTAAAATGTTTCAAACAAGAAGCTCCTCTACTGTATTAGAAGGGGGTAGAGAGGCATGCTATGTATTCTTTAACTGAGGGGCTGCATGCATGTGGTCATAGAGATATTGAAAGACTGGGAAAGCAAAAATACACTCAGGACTGAAAGGAAATGAAAATATAATTGGGGAAGAGATAAAGTCTGAATAGAGAGATGAAAATCAAGTTACTTTCATTGATGGAAGCACATGGAGATTGTCAAAAGAAAAGATCAAATTTAGTCATATAAATTTTGTCCTTGTGGACAAGAAAAGGGCCCCTACTTTCACACAGCCTTTTAGCTTTGGATTTATTAGTTTATTTTATAATTGCATTTTTAACCTACTTAGGGAACATCAAATATGAAATTTCAAGCAAGCCACTCAATTTTTTCTGAAAGGCAGAAGGCTATACTTTAACCTTGTCTTTGTCCATATTCTGCTGAGTGTACAGCTCTAATTAGATTCACAGCTCATATTAATATTGTGGAACCAACTGCTCAGGAGTCACATCAATATTTCTCAAACTTTCCATATGAAAACTATTCATAATTCAGTGTTCATTGATTTTTAAGACTGATGACATTTGAGTTGCTGAGCAAGTAAATGGGGTTCATTTAGGGTCATGTCCTTAATCCCTGCATGAAAGTAATATCTGGCTTCTGCTGCTCCTACCCTCAACTCAGAGATAAGCAATGAAACTTAGCATGACCTAATTGCTACTGCAGTTCAGGGAGCCACAGAAATAACATGTATACTTTCTTAAAGGAGTTCTTACACACACGTGTCCACAAAAGCTGCAAATTGCACATATTGCACTGGGAAAAGATAGTGGGTGATGGAGAAAGTCTCTGGAGGTGTTATGTTTGCTAGCTGAATTGAGTACATCCCTTGCAGCACACTGGCTACAGCCAAGAAATGCAGAGGCAAGCTGTGGGGCAGTCTGACCTCCCCTTGCTTCCCAGGGCATTCCATTCCCATGAGCCAGTCCCATGGGGGAAGCAGCAGGAGACGGGGCTCTCCCAGTCTCAGACCCCCTGTGCTCCATGGAGAGGGACATCAGCTAGGTTTGGACCTCACACCACCCCACAGATTTTGTAGTCGCTGTCCAATAATGGTGGACTTCAATTTGATGCTATGGATGGATGTAAGGAAAAAGGGTTTAAAAGAAAAAGGCCAAAAGCACTTGCAAACAAAAAATATGATTCTTCTGGTTATAAGAGTCTTTCTTTTTGGTGGGTTAATGGAAACGACTCCATAAATCACCGTTAGGGAAGAGAAGATGACATTTCTAAATCAGAGAAGCTGCTTTCAGTTCCCTAAAGCACTTCTTTGAGCTCAGATTTGATTTTCAGACATGGTGAGTCTTGCCTAATACTGTCTAAATTTAATCTGAGTGGCAGACAACCTGCATCCTTGAAGATCACACACTTGTTTAGGTTCTTAATGTAGTTCTCCAAGGATGTCATTCTTCTAGGATGACATGAAAGAACTCCACTGAGCCTCATCTTAGCAAATTGCAATTGTGTTCAGCATGTCAAGGCTGGTTATCCTGAGCTTGGTCCTCCCTGGGACCAGCTGCTACTCCTAGGCCACTGGAAAGACTGTCCTCAGCAGAACAGCAGACTAAATACACTGCAGCCCTGAAAGACTCTTTTCTTTAAGGGTAAACCAGCTAGGGAAAACCAGACTCTTTTACTTCTTGCTGTAGTTGTCTTTGGGGAGGGAAATCATTTCCTAGCACTCTTAATCTCCCAGGAAACAATTTCCTAGCACTCTTAATCTCTCACCAGGTCTTATTCTTTAAATGTTTAAATGTGCTACTGTTTCCTAATGACTCCAATTACGCCAGGAGTACTGTGCTACAGGCAGTAGGTGTTAAAGGCAGCCACCTGCCTACAGTAACACAGTTTTAGATTGCACTGAGAAATAAGAGTTGGGAAACATGACTGACATGAAGAAGCAGAGGGAGGCCTGCGTGGTTTCCATGGACTGGCTGTGTAGCCACTTTTAGGTATGTTTGTAAGTATCTAAACAAATACTCAGTTCAACAAGAAGGGTGAGAAATCCAATTTAACTGTGTAAATATGCAGTGGGATATTGTGTCTAGAGAGGCAAGTGATTTCTGATGCAAGCATTCATGCACAATTTTGAGTAATGACTGATTTTCATGTTACATAAATCGGATTTTCTAGACATTACTCTCTTGATAAGACATGGTTAAATTTAGTGTCAAAACTGAAAAGTATTCCCAAAGCTGTTTGCATGGTGATGTATTATGCTCATGAAGGCATAATTTCAACTGTTCTGCTGGTTGCTTTCAATGTTATGGCTATGGAGAAAATGAATATTTCTGCATTGCTAAAATGTTTTATAATTCATATTCGAGGGAGTAGCAAGCAAATAAAAAAGAAAATATGTGCTAGGCTCATACTAATAAAGAAAAATACAATTTTTGTCTCTTTAATTTTGTCCTGCATTATTTAAAAATTGTTCAAAATGAGACAACATAAGTTCTGTGCCAGTCTTCTACTTCCTGATGAGAAGGTCGTGGTGTTCAGGACAAAAAAACCCAGGGGAAATTGGGAAGTCTGCATTCAGATGCTTGTCAGATCACCTGAGCAGACAGCTAAGTAAAAACAGTAGCCTAATTTTACCAAACTATGGCACATAACTTGAACATCTTACATGTGTTTAAGAGGTGAGAAAATGCTTAACATACCCAAACTGGTGTTGCTGCAAAATCAGAAGGTTGTGAGGAAAGGGCTGAGAGACCTACATTTCTGCAAAAATAACTGGCTTTTTAAGCATTTCTTATGGTGTAGAGTGTAAAAAGATTTCAAAAATAGCACAAAATATGGAACACAAAAGGCAAAACTCTGACAAATGGCAAGTGTGTTAGGAAGTGAACTGAAGTATTTGTAATCAATGAAAAAGCTCCCTCTGCACAAAATTGCAGAATCACAGAGGCTAGAAGAGCCCTCTAAGATGGGTGATATTCTTGTTTTCTCTCTAGTCATGGCAGTCATGACAGTCCTCAGCATACTGGGTGTGTCTTCCTGCAAAAGAACAGCAGGGGTGTACATGTCAGTCTGACAGCACAGCATAAGGAGTTAGGATGATCTCTAGCTTTAAATGTCCCACCTGAAGTTCCATTTGAACATGTGGAACGACTTCTTTATTGTGCAGGTGATGAAGCACCAGCACAGGTTGCCCAGAGAGGTTGTGGAGTCTCCTTCCCTGGAGATTTCAAATGCCATCTGGACACAGCCCTGAGTTATATGCTCTAGGGGACCCTGCCTGAGGAACGCGATTGAACCAGATCACTTCCAGTGGTGCCTCTCAACCTTACCCATTCTGTGATTCTGTGAAAGCAAACAGGAATTTGGAATGTGGTTTTGGAAATATTCATCTGGAATAGTGCAGCTTCACCTTTGTTGAACACAGCCCATGTTTACGTGGTCAAAATATTCTTCACAAGGAAGCCTTCTGAGCAACCAACAGCCTCTGTGAAGGAGACAGACATCCAGCCAGCCAGGAGCATTTGCATCCAGCCATTCCTCCTGATGCTGGGTCTCAGAAATCCCTCTCAGATGTGTGAGAGCACAGCATTAGCTCTGTGCACTTGGGGAGTCTTATGCTTAAAGTCCTGCACTCAGGGAAGTGCTTTTCTCCTGCAAATTTTGAATTGTTGAAGTATCTGAACAAATAAAATATTCCCTTAATACCAAATCAAAGTCAAATAAGTTGATGTTTTTCTTTTCTAATACCAAAAAGGAAGTTCAGGGTGCTTCAGGGCTCTGTGCTTGTAGGCATTATTACAGTGTATTCCCTTCAGCCTCATTGTTGGTTTGAATTATTCATGGAAATATATCTTCTACATCTGCAGGTGTGGAAGATGACACATTTTTCAAATGAAAGGTCTACTTTGTAATGAAAAAAATACCGTTTGTGGCGGAGAGAATGAATAAGCAGTCAGGATATGGGTTGGCACAGGTAAAAGAATGTGTTCCAGTGCAACTGTCCCAGTAGAGAGATTTTGTGTATCAGGATAAAAGACCAGTGAAGAGCAAATAAAAACAGGAGAGATTTAGTACAGCTGGTCTAAACTGTCCAATTTAGCACTAAGGATAAGTATGTCATTATTATACACAAGCAGCAGAATATGAAGCAGTAGCATATGTGTTGATATCTGTGCTTGTAGAGTTTTTGTGCACCTTTTTATTCAGGCTGTATTTGAGACCAAGAATGTACTATAAAGCACAGATGACAAAAGTACAATTTTTTTGTAAAGTACTATTGCTTTATTGTATTTAATTTACTAGGAAGCCAATTGTAAACAGAGATCACTGGAGGCTTTACCCTGTGGTCTCCTTCCTACTCCCACTGTCCAGTTCTTAACGTAACCAGTGAAGCTACAGTGTCCAGATGTTGAGCTGTAGGAACCTTCAGTTCAGGTCCCCACTGGTCTGAGCACCCCTTAGACACCAGGTCTCTGCCCTTGGAGGTGTTTGGCCACCAGCCTGCTTTGCAATGCATCAGCACTCCTGTTGTGCCCAGTTAAACATACAGTTAGGGTCAGAGCTAGCATCTTGGACTTCTTCAGGAACTCTGTGGGCTGGAGTCCCCCACAAGAACTTGGAGTACCAGTTCCATCCCCAGCTCCCTGCCATGCTCTGGGTGTGCCTGACAGTTTGTAATGGGATTTAGGTGAAGTATTCTAGTGTGGGGAAAGAGTAAAAAGCAGGAGTTGGAGTCCTCTAGGGAGGGAAGGTTGCTCACCTGTTGGAATTAGCCCCTGCAACTAGAAAGGAGTGTTTAACTTCAGACATTGACTGCAGGGCATTCCAGGCTGATGTGAATTTATCTGAAAACCGTGAATTTTTTGTAGTTCAGTTTTACACTTGTATACAAGTCCATATAAGATGCAATTAAAAGCTCTGCCAAGAGTAAGTTTATGAATAAGGTTGTCCAAGGGCAAATGTAGCTTGGGGCTATGTTTAGAGGTCTGAGCCCTTCAGGCAGCTCCCCAGATGATGTTCAACCTGTAAAGCAATAGAGAACCAAGTGCTGTGCATGCAGAAGTGAGCAGTGAAGGCTGAAGAAGATGCAAAGTCACACTGAAGGTACAGTATTTGTAATCACAGGAGACTGATGGAATGCCCCAGGCATTGTTCAACTTATTATAGCTGAATGTGAGCCTGAGGACATTAATTTGGCATGAAGGTCCTGGCAGAGAAAGGGCCACCATACAACCCCATGAACACAGCACTTCACCTCCCTTAATCACGTTCTCTCCACACTTTGGCCTCCTGTCTCTGCATTTCCTTTGCTACATGTTAAGCAATTTGAGGCAGACGATGCACAAATTACCATCAGCTGTACACATCTTTCAGATGGTATCAGCTTGAAAATATTTTTCATTCACTCTCCAATGCCTCCTATATCTTATTAAACACAGTTAAGGGTGTTGCTCTCTCTCCCAGGAGCCTGCATAGCAAACTTTACCTAGCATGTCATAAAATCCATACCCCTGCAATGGAAGGACCACTGCCTTCATAAAATATTCATTTACCTGGCTCTGAAATCAAGATTTCCCCTGGCCTTACCAGGTCTGCCCTGCAGAGTCGCTTTTTGTTTGGTCTATCTTTTGCCCAAGTGTTCTCTGCTCTTCCTGGATCCTTCAGTTTCTCTGTCTCTTCTCCTCCCTCATACATGTTCACACTGAAAAAAAAAAAGTGGAATGAAGCAGTGCAAAGGCCCTACAGATGATTTCTGTCAGGCTGAGTGCATCAGAAGAATTCACTGGAGCAAAAAGGCTCTGGATCAGGAAGAGGTCAACCACTATTTCAAGCATTGTCACTGATCTGGGGACACATTATGACATCAGTGGAGTGCATTCATCCATGTACCACTTTATACCAGAGGCAGAAAGGTGGGATTTGGACATCTAACTTTCTTAAATCCTTCTGTAAACCCCAGTGTAAATGTCTTTGCTGCAAAGTAAGAAAAATCTCTCCTGCCATAGAGCACCTGTACTGGTTCTTAGAGTCTGCCAATACTGTGCAACATAATGCCTCTAATTAACAGCAAACACTCCTCAGACCCTGGCTATGCCTGTCTCTGTCTGTGTGACAGAAAGGAAAGCTGAGTGAAAGCGTATCTTGAGTGCCCTGTAACTGCAAAAAAAAGTGAAGAGAGAATGTTGTTCATCACTAGCCTTTGGAATCCCACTAGAATTAATAACACAGAACTGAGGGTGTACTAAGTCAAACACAGTAAGGCATTTGTGCTGCTGGATGCATCATCCATGTGCTTCTTTCATTAATTTGACACAGAAGCAATATTACCTTATACTTCTGGAATAAGTTTTAGGACCCAAAGCAATTTTATAGGAATTAGTCTCATAGCAGCTCTTGGATATAGGGCAATGACCAAGCAGGGAAATAGTGACAAGACTGAGTAAAAAATCCTTTTTCCTCTGGAAGTTTTTCTGCCCTGGAACACCACCATCAGCCTTTCCCCATGCTTCAGAAATGAGGGGTTTATATGCTATTTTAGCTCCTACCCCTTATTAAATTACCCTTGAAAAATACAGATCTCTCCATAGTTGCTTCAAGTCACAGGTTTGTTTTGTTCTCTCCACCATAAGACACGATGATCATTTGTAAGAGCCAGAAGATAATCTTGATAGAACAAAGAAAGAAAAGCAGATATTTCTCTCAATGACCTCAAAGCCAGTGTGTGGTGAACTGTGAGCCCTGAAGCAGATGAGTGAGTGCAGCAGTGAAAGAGCTCTTCGAGGTGCCTTGATCTTCCTGAGCTACAGCAGTCACCATTAGCAACCACTGCAGTGGAGGCTGCCTGTCACCAGCGACAGGGCAAGCAGGGGATGTGCCTGCTGATTTAATACAGCTACACACAGTGGAATACATGCATCAGAGTGCTGGCTTTCAGTTCTTTTAATATAGGTGATTTGCACTTTATAACTTGTAGAAAATAGAAACTAATGCTTTGCACACACTGAAAAAGAGGAGTTCCTATCCCTCATGGCTTGGAGCTGACCTCTGACCCTCCTCCCTGAAACTGCTCTGTCCATCTGGGAACAAATCCTGCATGTTGCAGAGACAACATGGCAAGGGGTTTGACACAACCAGCAGGAGTTTCCAGTCACTGACATAAATCAGACTCCAGGAGAAGGCTGCTGATTTTGCTCAGCCTCTTTTCTCTGGCTTTACTTCCTTTAATAAATGGCGCATTCACATCTCTGACAGCAAGTCTCGGTATCAGTGAAGCGATGAGCTGCTTTATATACAGCAGCAAGCAATAGCCACAGCTCTAGTCAAAAAGGGTGATTTAATTACAGAGTCTGTAAAATATTTCTTCTAGAGATTCTTGTCCCTGTTCCCAGTTTTAGGAGAGTCTGGTAAATATTCAGACTTCTGGATGCTTATATTGACTAACAAAAGCTGCTAGCTTGTACATACACCCATTCTTAATTTTTATTTTTTTCTAACAGATATAATGAGGATGCCAGAGGAGATTATTCCCCTAAAAGGAATATTTCTCTAAAAGAATGAACTATATTAACATTTAATTTTAAAATATTCCTCCTTAATGACTCTAGTATAGAAAATTTTACATTTTGCCCAACCTCAAATAGACAGACATATCTAATGTATACACTTGTTTTTCTTTATCAGTAGAGAACACAGTTTAACTTTGAGAAGAAACTGAAATACTGATTGTTTTTTAATTCAAAGGCTTTATTAAATGTATAAGCTGATCAGTTTGATACATTTGGAAATAAATCCTGTAGTATCCCTTGACTGCCTTTGCTAGTTGCAATTTTTTCATCATAGTACAAGATTAATTTTGACTACGAATCTGCCTTATCTTATTCTACTGCAAAAGCTTTTTTTAAAATTTCCCTATTCTTCTGAGGTTCAAGACATTCCGTTTTTAATTTTTGCCTGCTTTTTTTAAATAGGAATATGAGCAGAACTGGTGGTGGTAGCAGATTTTGTGCTCTGCCCCATCACCTGAAGGAGGAGATGGCGTGAACATACCACTTGAATATCACTACTGCAATGTTACCACACCTTCAAAATCACATTCTGTGGAGTGGAAATTACCTGCATAAGATGGATTCTTAGGTTAGTGTTAAAGCCCTTATTTTGTTGCTTTAAAAAATATCTGACCATTTCTCCACGCCCTCCCTCCCTTCTCTTTTCCTCCCCCTCTTCCTTCCTCTCTGTTCCTCTCCCATCTCCTCCCACTTTGCTTTCTAAAACTGAGCTGTACCTGTTGTCAAAACTTTTGCTTTCACATTTACTTAAGGGCAATTTCTTCTGCAAATCAAGTAACCCAGCTGTGTAGAGGGTGGAGGGAACTCCAGCACACACAATTGCAGTTGCTTCTGCTCCTTGCTGTGTTTCAGCTGGGTAAGGAGAAGTGACATTTTCAGTGTGGATTTATTGCACATTCTCTAAGTAGAGCAAGCATCAGTGCTTATGTTTTTCCAGGCTGAAAAAGAATTTTAAGCCCCTGAAACAAGTTCAGGGTTTTTCTTCCCCAAGTAATTGAAGTCAGTGAGATTTTTTTGCATGAAAATCACTTATTTGGTTCAAAACATCTAGTGACATGGCAGCCCAGATTATTTGAAGAAGTTTTAATGTCAGACTATGCTGGAAAATAAATGCAAGGACCCACCCCTTTTTTCTGGCAAAATGCCACTGACTTGGGTATGGTCCTTGCCTGAATAAGCTCTGCAGAGTGGGTGTTCCAGCTATTTGGTAGGTATATTCCATCTGTGCAACTTTTTCAATAGTGCTTGCTGACCTTGTATCTTCCATGCCCTCAGAGCCTGGCATTTTGGTTATCTTGTCAGAGAAGCAAGATGTGTGCTTTTTTGCCTTTATCAGTGGAGACCTTTATCAAGCATCTTCCTACCAGTGAAACTCTTCTGAAAATTAGAGAAAAACCATAAATGGAGTGATTACAAGAACATAAGGAAAGAAATAATTTGCCTAAAATAGTGAAACCTCCTTCTGTGGCCTGTGCCAAAAGCTTCTTCTGGCAAGATGGTAGAAGCCTGGCATCAGAGAATGGTTGAGGTTGGAAGGGCCTCTGGAAGTCATCTGTGTCTAAGCCCCAGTGATCATGCAGAAGCAGCTACCTCAGTCTGCTCCAGGAAATGTCCAGTGAGGTTTTGAATCTTTGCAAGGATGAAGACTCCAGAACTCCCAGGGATAGACTGTGCCAGTGTTTGACCACCCTCACTGTAAAAACTGTTTTCTTGTGTACAAATGGCATTTCATGTATAATTTGTGCCCACTGCCTCTTCCCCTGTCCTTGGGCACTACTAAGAGTCTGTCTCCCTTTTCTTCATTCTCCCCCATCAGGTACACACTGCTGATATCTCCTGTCCTGAGCTTTCACTTCTCCAGGCTGAACATCCCAGCTCTCACAGCCTCTCCTCACAGGAGAGGTGTTCCACTATAAAAGTCATCTTAGCGGCCCCCCACTGGATCTCTGCAGTACGACCATGCCTCTCTTGTACTGGGGAGCCCTGAACTGGACAAAGCATTCCAGGAGAAGCTTCACCACCACTGAGCAAAGCTGAATGTTCACGCTGTTCACCAGGATTTCTTAGAAAAGCAGCTTTCCAGCTGATTTATCCTCAGCACATATTGGTACATAGGAATGTTATTCCTCCCAACCTGCACAACTTGGCATTTTTCCTTAATGAGGAAGTAACTTTTGCTTACAGTTCCCCAGATTTTTAGCAGTATGCACAAGGGAATACTTTAGTTGTATTTCTCTGCTCATGTGCCGTTGTCATCAGCAAAGTGCCCCTTTCCCTCGCAATAACCTGACTCATATGCTGGGCTGGAATAATTTTTGTCTCTCCCAAGCCTGTACTTGGCTCAGTATAGCTCCTCCTCATGATGAATGCAAGTACCACATATGCCTGCATTGGCAATAACTCCCTTGTTGAGAGGGTGGTAAATAGTATCACCCTACCCCCAAAAAGAGATTAAAAACAAAACAAGGAGATTAGAAACAGCTGTTGGGGGAGTGGTGATGATGGGGTGGAAAGGGGACACTCCCAAGGCAAATATGACTTCTGCATCATGGTTCAAACCAAAATAAACCAAACTAATAATAGAGGGAACTAAAGGGATAGTCCCTGGATATAAAATGTGACTCAGACCATACTGAGGGACAGGACAGGTGGTGCAGGATATTGGACAAAAGGTTGTTTATCCTGTGTGGAGAGGTGCTGTGAGGGCTCTGATGGCCCCAGAAGAGCTTCTTCCCTGCATTGCTGGGCAGCACTTCCACCACAAGCTCAGAAGGGAGGGACTGTCTCCAGCTCCACACTCATTTCTCTGCCCCCTGGAAGCTGTTCACTCCAGACCACAACATTGCCACTGAAATATGGGCAGTATAAACCTCCTCAGACTCTGCTTTGATCTGCTACCCAGCCATGCCAACACAACCCCTTACTCCTCACCACCTCTCCATAAAGCCTCAGCCCCACACCTGCCTGCTGCTGGCTCTTCTGTTTTCATGGAGCTGTGCTGTGCCACTACTCCCAGCCACGGGGCAGTGGCAGAGCCAGCTTAGATGGAGAGGCCACACCAGCACTGGGGATTTAGCCTGGTGCAGTCACTGCAGTGCTCCATCAGCCAAGAAATCTGTGCTTTTCACTTCAGGTGAGATGAGGAGAGAGGACTACTGGGATGAGCGACATTCAAGAAGAATCTGTAACCACTTACACAGAGGGCAGAGCACTGAAAATTGGAAGCATCTCTAAAACTAGGCTCAATGTAACAAGAAGCAATCACTGTAAAAGCAAAAGTAGACTGGAAGAGAAAGATATCAATGTGTACTCTGGTGCAGCCAGTTTGTTGTGGAATTAAACTCAGTAGAGCCTCTGAAAGGAAGCTGGCTCCACCATAAACCCTCTGAAGATAAACTAATACAGCCCCATTGCTTCTGGTGTTAACTTCACAATATCAGTTCATTACATGTGTGATGAATTCTCTGGATGGATAATTTGAACCCAAGGATTTATAGATTCTGGCTTAATTATAACCTTAACATTATAATTCCACCGCTTCATTTTCAATGAGTCCAGTAAGACTGCAGTAAGTGAGCCCAACAGCAGGTCTCTGTGTTTGCCTGTTTGCACCTAGTAAAACAATGCAGGAAAAACGTGTGCTAATAGCTATTTATAATCGCAAACACTGGGAAGGAAAGCATAACAGATACTAGATGTCTTTGGCTTTTTTCCCCACAAGAAACTACACAAGGTAGAAGATGCCACCCCTTCCCACACAGATAATGAGCCACACTGACCAAAGGATCAAATGATGAATTATTGACAACCCACCACAACTTCACTTTGATAAAGTGGCACTGACTACCCCAGAATAAGGGACAAAATAAAAACTAAGGAAAGTGAAGAAGAATCATCAGGAGAAAATATTCTCAGGCAGAAAGTGAACAAATCAGTGCACTTTCAGAGAAGTGCTACTACAAAAAGGACAATAGTTTTTGAGAGTATTCAGGGATTTTCTTTGCTTCAGGTTTTCACCAAGGAGGAGAGGATCTGGACACAGAAAGGGTGAAGGACACGAAGTAATGAATTGAAGCAAAATTATTTTAGATGTGTAGCTGTGCTGTAAGAAGCCCCCTGCACAGTGCTCCCTTCTCCCACAACAGGGAGAGTGTTCCCATTTCCCTGACAATGCACACAAGGCCATCTCCTCCGACCTCGTGTCTCTGTGCCACTTATTGCTGGCTGCTTTTGTTTGCCACAGTGCCAGTGGCAACTGCCTAAGCTGACTCTGCTGCTCTTTGTGCAGGTCTCTGTGCAGAGGGGCAGCCAGTGCCCTCCTCCAGCTGTTGTCACATAAATGAAATATTGCAAAGTGATTGCCTTGTATGCTGCACAAACTGGGGAAGTTCATGGCACTGCTTTGATCTTTTCATTATTGCACAGATTTCCTGCCTGACTATTGAACCCTGCTTGACAGTTTGGATTATTAGAAAGAGAGGCATTAATGCATTTAATGTATATACACGATCAAAATGTTGGCTGTTGACAAGGTCAGAGAAAAATAATGAAATGCCATAATTAACAAAATACATTGGCCATTAAAATATGATGCCTCATTTTCTTGACAGGGACACTAACAAGAAAAAATGACCTTATTAAAAGTCTTCATGTCCCTCTAAATCAAAGGCACAGTTTTCACTGTGCTGCTGGCCACAGGTTCTAACCAGCAAAACCCCTGGGAGATGTGATGCTGTGAAGCACTGGGAGGGAGTGTCACACTGAATTAGAGATGGGGAACATTGCTGAAAGGTCTGTACCAGCACTTGTCTTTGCTTTAAACCCACTCCAATCCACAGCCCTCTGAACTGAAGTACCACAGTGTGTCTAAAATGAGCCCTGCGTGTGTGCTGCAGCAACAAACGTTGGTAGGAACTCAATGGAGCTGAAGCAAAATATACATCAGCTAAAAGTAGCTGATACTAAGCAGCATTGTCTAGTAGATCCCAGGGCAAAAAAGTTTTTGGGTTTCTCCATCTTAATTTACAGCAGGCTGTTTCCAGTCTTAATCCTTCCCATTATTCATTCTTCCTAAGTGCAGAAGAGGGAATTCACTACCCATTTTTAGCACTCTGAATTCTGGAGAAGGGTGATGCCACGCGATCTGTTACTCGTATTGACAGCTGGGGCTTCTGGCATTTTGGCCTAAAATCTGAAAGCCCATTACAGGGTGTACCAACATCACAGCTACAAATAAATCTTTTAGGTCTGAAAAATATTTCCTCTCTGACAGCAAAAAAACAAGCTGCTGTAACATAAGGAGGAGGTTGAACTAATTGGAAGTGCTTAATGCATGCTCAGCAACAGCTGGAATAACAGAAAGCTGTGCCTGACTAGGAACAGCAGATGTTATAAATTTCATCTGGTCAGATCTGATGGCTGATAGGGAGGTCCTGCTCCACATCTGTGAAATATTCACCAGATTCCACATACAAACTTTCTGAAGCAGGCATTTCCATGGTCTTTAGAAACAGAGGAGCACATGTGCTCCAGAAATGTTGACAAAGGAATGTGTAGCTCTTAGGCAGCCTTCAGAGTAAGATGAAAAATAATGATTGTGTAGAAAAATTTTATAAATGTCAATGGCCAGCATAATTTAAAAAATGTGATATGTGCTCCAAACATCACAATATGCAATTTTACAGGCAGAGATTAGGCAACAATAAAATTAGAAACAAGTATGGGATTTTTTATTACAGTAATTATGTCACTGCAGTTTCTGGCTGGATGACATTAATTGCTCTCTGTGAAAATGTCTTCTGTACCTCATGTATTCATAAAAGAGAAAAACAGGTGGGCATCAACCCACTGATGTTGTCAAAGCCACACAGACAACAAGAACAGAATTCAAAGATCACTTGCCTGTCAGTTAGGTGGGTTACAGGTATCTAGTGTAACAGCAGCCTGCAAAAATCCTCCCAAGGAGCCTCTCTGCCTAAGACACCAGGAGTGTTTCTGGTTTTCCTGCAAAGAAGCTGGGGGCAGTAGGAGTCATGGTGAAGCTCTGTACAGCATCCTGCTGGTGAAGGCATTGGACAGGGAATGGAAAGCCCAGTTTCTGGCTCTCTTGTGAGCACAGATGTGCAGCTCTCCAGTCCCAAGGCTGGATGCTTGCCCCCTGCACACCCCATCACCTCCGGGCTGCCAAACAGAAGGAATGACAGACTGACAGGAATGAGCCTGAAGGTGGAAGCGGAAGAAGGGGAATCTTGCCCCTGAGCCTGCATGCTGCAGAGGGGAATGGGGATGCCTGGCTCCAAAGGTTTTTTACAGACACCATGTGCAAGAAGGAAAGCTTTGTTCTGTGTTTCTCTTCATGGAGTGATTAAATTACCTTCCACACATTTTTATTGACTGTGACCAACCTTACCCCTCTGACATTCATCCACAGCAGCTTGGGTGTAGTTTCTGACAGATGTCCCCATAATGTGCTGCACTCTGGGCTTCCAAGATGGTTTTGTTGCTGCAGGAGGGGGAGGAGGTAAGCAAGGCTCAGTCAGGAGCAGAGAGCTGACATAAACCAGGCCTCTGCAGTCTGGTCTAAGTGACAACAGGAACTCTGCTCTTCCATTGTTCCCCAGTTTGTTGCAATCCTGTTAATTCATTCATGTCTTCAGTTTATTTGTGTGAGGGCCACTGACTCGGGTTTTAGATCCAGTGGCACAAGGCTGCATGTCAGTCCTCTTCCATTCCCACTATTCTGTTCCTGCTGGCTCTGTGTGAGAAAGGAAACTTCACCTGCCAACAAGCACAAAATCAGTTTCTTTCAACAAGACAGTCATCTTATACCGAGTTAAAGCGCCCAGTGAATTTCAGCCTTGGTCACTCCAGAAATTAAACTACTGGAAGCTCCTTGTGAACATTTCAGATGAGCTTGGTCTGGATTCAGACAAGCTGGATTTGGTGCTGTCTGCTGTTGTATCCCACTTTTACAGCTTCTAATGCCACTTCCTTTGCTTTGGCTCTATGACTTGCCTTCGCCATGACTTCCTGGGTTTCCTGCCCCTTTTCTTCATCACAGCAGCAAAAAACTTGGCATGGGGTGTCAAAAATCCCTTGGGCTTGCAAGAAGACAAAGCAAAACACTGGTGTTAAAACAAAAAAAAAACAAACCAAATCAAAACAAAATCTTTCACATGTTCATTGTATGTGTGTCTCATTGTATGTGTGTGAAGCCTTCAGAGTCTGGAATCTGCTCAAAGCCAGTGCTCTGCAGGCTCCATATCCTTTGTTACCCTAGCTGTCTTGTGCTTTAATAGCTCTCTGTCCTTCTCTTTCCAGGCTGAAAAAAGAGCGAAACACAACCAACCTGCTTAAATAAACATGCTGATATACAATACTGGTAAGCAAGTTTCATACACATGGCTTTATGCTTTTTGTTGACTTTTCTTAATGTCCTTTTCCTTTTTATCCTCCCTGTGTCCATTTAATCAAGCTTCCCCCTCACTATCAAGAGTGATTTTTTTTTTCACATTGTAGAAGATATATTTCTGCAACCACTTATGCTTCATCT
>PYHW01010552.1:5672014-5692661 GCA_013186435.1 Turdus rufiventris
CTCTTCATTGCTTTTTTTTCTCCCCATCTCTGTCTTCACTGGCTCTGTCCAGTGGGCATGTTTGCTCCCTTGATTGTACCTTGCCTTTTAGCATGAACTCAGTCCTCTTTATGTCAAATGTTCAATTCTGTGAAGTTAGAGTGAATTCCAATCATTTGGAAAAAGATAAAATATGCAAACTTTGAAGTTGGGGAACAAGTGAAAAAAGAGAGTAGAAAATAGGTTTTTTGAGGTGCTTGACTGTCAAGTGCAGCTCTGCATAGCATCAGTCAAAATACCATGGCAAATAAATAGAAGCACATGAGAGAATTGTCCACAGATACTGAAACAGCACATAGAGGCATCTACTTGCTAAAGAAACATACTGCATACCAGAAGTGTCTGGCATGTTTGTACCTGCTAAATATTTTTTGGCACTGGTATTGCCTGCCTGCCAGCTTGAGGTCAGTTTGGCAAATGCCTTTGTGGAGCCACATCTCTGCCTTTGACTCTGTGAATATTTTCTCATGCCCACGTTGTAATTACAGTGAAGCAGCAGAATTTGACAAGGTCGTGGTTTGTTGACATAAAGTGAAAAGAGCAAAAAACCTTCTTTAGGAGAATGGAAATTGAGCAGTGATCCTCTGCCCTGATTAAATGAGTCAAACTCCTCTGAAACAGGTTGTTGCTTTAGTTGAAAATGTCTACAACATCAGGCTAAGGCATAGCAGAAAGCTGTGTCTGTGCCAGCCCACAACAAATCATTCCAGATCAATCCAAAAGAATGTTTTGTCTGTCTGAATCTATGAACTAGGAAGGAGGTGACAGCATCAGTTATGGCTGGAGAGATACAGGACCTTAAGGATACAGCAGGGATCAGACCTGACATAGTCTGTAAACTTCTTGTGTGGATTAGCCCTAATTCCTGTTGCACTCAGTTCACAGCTGATATCACCTGGATTTCTGGGTGATAGACACCTAAATTTGTTACTAGGTCCCAAACCAGCAAAGTTTGTGAAAACACTAGCCTAAGGGCAAATACAAGCAAGATTATAGGGTGAAGGCAAAATACAGACTGAGACAGGCATAAGAGACCTGTAGAAAAATCAAAAGCAAACCACCCATTCTTGGCAAAATGAGAATCCAAAATAAAGTCCAGTGTGTTGTCTTAAAAACAGGATTCCTACACCAGCACAGGACTGCACAGAACAAGCAGTGAGAAGGGGTGGGCTGCCTGGATGCTCCCAGCCAGCTCCAGCTGTACTGAGGAGGGAGGGAGTGAAGGTGGTTGGAGTCTCCCCTCCCCACATTAGCATCCCTGCTGACCCTGCACAGCCCCCTCAGCTGCACGGAGTAGCTGTGGCCATGCAATTGCACAGCTCACCCTGTTTCTCCCTCCCCCTTTCTCCCATCCACCGGCACAGCTGGATCTGTCCCCAGTGAGGAGAATTAGATTCCTCCCATCTGACACGGATGTTTAATGTTGAACAACAAAATTATTTTGTTAAGCGAATAAAACACAGACAGATTCACTGATAACCAAAATCTCCCTGTTGCTGTCAGTGCACTTGAAAATGTCTGCACTGCAACGGGAAGATGCTCTTTATTTAGGCTGAATCTGCAGCCTAAAAGGAAACAGTAAGCTTTTCAAATTAGAGCTGTTCTTTAAAAGCTTCTCTTTGGTAGTGTTAGAAAAAGACGTCTTCCATAAAAGGAAATTTCTAAATTAATTCTCCAGCTGGTAGTACTTCGCTGTCCTCATAAAGATGCTGCTTACACTGAGGAAAGAGAGATTTTAACAACCACTCCTCAGCCCCACCCCCAGAACTGCTTTTATTTTGCTTGAAGAGATGATGAAATGATTCTGGGGAACTTGAGCCCCAAGATGGAGAGGGTCTGCACTGTCTGCCAAGTGCTCTGCCAAAAAGTCTCAAAGGCCACCATTTGCACATGGACAGTATGAGCAGTGTTTGACCTCTCTAAGCTAAAATGCAGGCTTCAGGCTAGACTAAATCACTCTTTCTGGCAACTAGGGAAATGTGGGAGTGGAGGGGATAGAGATGTAAGTTCTGGCAAAGATGAGAGCAACCAGCAGGAAGGGTTGCCATTCATGAAAAATTGCTCTTTTCTGAAAATTATTTCAGGCAATTGGTCCTGTGTGTTTGTTCACCATGAAGTAGGTGATATCACAGATTCCTAGAATATAGAGTTGAAAAGATCTCATTATTAAGAATTCCCAGTGATTAAAGCTCCTTGGTCTCTTGAAGCACTCTGCAGCTCAAACATCTGTGCTCTATTTCCTCTACTGCAATCTCATCTTCTTGCTCCTTGTTCACCTTAGGCAGATTGTGGTGGGGGGGGCAGGAAATCAATCACCACCATCTTTATGATGATCTTTTACATATTTGAAGACTGCAGCCTACATTTCCTTCAGATTTTCCTCATCTGGGGTGCGCAGTGCCTATGCTTCCAATTTTTTAAAAATGGGTTTTATTTTCTGGAGTATCTTTGTTACTTTCCTTTACACTCTTTCCACCCCTCTTTAAGTGAGCAGCTGTATTAGCTGGCTTACATTAAAAACTTCCTATTTAAGTGTCCTCACCGGATTATTTGGTTTGGTATTTTTCTCATCAATATGGCACTTATTTCAGTTTTTGATGCATTATCAAGTCCCTCACAGGTTTTTCATCAGAATTGATTCCTACATGCTCATTTCCATACCTGCAATTGATTCTTCCTAAGCTTATGTCCTCACTTGGCTCCCCACTGGCTTCTTAAAGCTACTGCTCAGATTTGTCATAACCCCTTGAAATCTCAGTCATCTGCCAGTCCCTTCCAGACTCTCAGCCCCTGACTAAATCAATATACAGTTGCTAGGATGGATGGATAGATGGATGGATACTCATTAAATCTCGCACAATATAGTCAATGTACTCTTCAATTAGACAGCAAACCACTGGTGACTACCATCTGACTTTTCTAAGGTATTCTGGTGGCCATCTTACCATAGATTCATCTCAACAGTATTTCAGTGGCCTGTGATGTAAGACTCTGTCAAAGCCTTACTGACATGATTAAAATTTTCTGATGTTGCTTTTGATGGAGAGGACAAAATGTGTTCTCTTGGAAGGATCTGAACGTTATGCAAAGGCTGCTAAAGGAACCAGGTGCTAACAGAGCAAGAGTGCAAGTTGTCCTTTGAGAGTGCTCCAATTGGAGCTCTTAGCCCTGCTGCAGTGAAAATGAAAACAAGGCTGGGACTCATCTCACTCGAATTTATCCACCTAAAAATTAGACATTTGACCTGGTCTATGTGAGTCAAGTAGGCTTTCCTACCCTATTAGTGGAGAGGCACAGAGACTGGTTTTCAACATTGATCTAAACTTAAGGTAAATCACCACCAAAAAGAGCTGATTTTTTTGACAAGCCAAACTAGGTAGCTCATATGAGATAAGCTAATTCCTTCTCTGTATGGTTTGGTTCCTTTCTCCTGCAGTATTTAATTAATATATTTATGATCTCACTGACCATCAGCTTGAAATTCTTTGTAATAGAGATGGTTTTCCACTATGTACTTGTGAAGTAGTTCTTGTCAGCTGAGGCCTTTGAATACCATTCTAAAATCAAGAATGAAGAAAAAAGGTTGGGTTTTGCTCTTACCGCTACACCACAGTGTCTGGAAATTCATTGTTTGAAGAGAATCAGGCCATGTCTCTTTGCTAGGTCCATCCCTCAAGGCCCAGAGAAATGAAAAACAAAAGCAAGTCTTGGACTGAAATTTCAAAAAATTGATTGGACATCTGTTTCTATTTAATAGAAAAACCCCCTCTAGTGCACAGAGAACTTCCTTGAGACTTGTCCTTCAGGCCCATTTTAGGTCATAACCCAGCAGCCAGACTGACAGACACAAGGACAATCAGACCAAGGAAAAGAAACACGTTTGCTCAAGCAGGTGTACTGAAGCATCCTCTTCTGCTTCTGCAGGAGCATTTCATTCCTGGTTCCGTGTTGACCCACAAACAAAGGAAGATGAAGGAAAGACACAAAAACTGTTCCTGAAAGTTTCATCAGAAAGAGATGAAAGGGATGTGAATCAGCTCCTACGCAGCTGCAGTTTACAGTAGAGCACAGCGTGACCCTGGGTCAATGGCACTTCCCAAAACACACTGCAGTGAGGGCTCTGGTGGTTTAGGAGCTGACTCATGAGCCTTCCTGTCACCCCTGCTCCAAGGACAATGCTCTCCTGTCACCCCTGCCTCAGGGACATGCCTCCCTGAAGGAAGACAGGGCAAGCAGCTATGGAGATCAAGCTTACCATGCTGCCATGGTGTGTCAACACCTCTGAATCAGCCAGAAAGCTTTACTTGCCCTCCCCAAACACTCCTGCACCAGCAAGTTGGCTCTGCACTTTTGCCAGGGACAGAGCATTCTGCACCCTTCAGGAATCACCCAGCCACCGTGCAGGAGGTATCTCCTGGGAGACCCACACCAAGCCCTGGTGGGAGGGCTGGAGGGGGCAGAATGGCACTGGCTTTGACCAGCAGGCTGAGGTTGGCCATTCTGAGCCCTGGTGAAAAGCTGCCTGGACCCTGGCCTGAATAAGAGAAAATTCTGCAATTTTATAACTATGCCCAGCATGTGCGTGATGGCATGCAGGATGAATACCCATATTCAAGACTTCACTTTTTATTAAACAAGCAATATTTGCCTGTCCTGGGTCACTGCTGCAGAGCCTACTCTTGCCAAATCCCCGGGCAGTGGTATGTCATGAGTGGAAAAACACAGTACAGCACTCAATTTTAAAAAAACATCATGCTCAACCTCACTAACCATGAATTATTTCTGTAAATTGACACAATAGATTGCCAAAAAGGCATCCCAGTGCCTGCAGTTCCCTTTTCTGTTCCCCATCCATTTTCTCGTTCGCTGCTGCAGTTACTTTTCCCTTTTAGACTTGGGGGAAAGGGAAGTCTGATGCCATCATGTTGAACTACTGAGCTCAGCCTGCCCTAGTCCCTGTTCAAAAGGTCCATAATACACATACAGGTTAAAAAAACACAAGTGCAAAAAATGAGCTCAAAGGCCCAAATATCGGATTTTCTAGAAAAAGCAGGGGTACCACTCCAGCTCCTCTGAGCCTCATCCAGCAGTCCCTCCCTGTACTGCCAGCTGAATAAGGAGCACTAACCAAAAACTGTCTAGGAAACTAGTGCCTTTAAAGGCAGTCACTCGTTATCTGAGCTCTGCAGCACAGCACTGCTCCAGGCAGTGGGATGAGTGCCCAGCTATTTGCCACTTCCCAGTCTCAGACCTTTTATGTGAAAACTGTTTGCACCAAGCCAGTGATACTAAGCCTCCCTCACACTGTTTCTTTTCTTCTTCTTCTTCTTCTTCTTCTTCTTCTTCTTCTTCTTCTTCTTCTTCTTCTTCTTCTTCTTCTTCTTCTTCTTCTTCTTCTTCTTCTTCTTCTTCTTCTTCTTCTTCTTTTTTCCCCCTCCTTCTTTTTTCTTTTTTTTTTTTTATTTTCTCTCTTTTTTCTTCTTTTTCTTCTTTTTTCTTTTACTCTTTTTCTTTTTCTTTTTCTTTTTCTTTTTCTTTTTCTTTTTCTTCTTCTTTTTCTTTCTTTAATGTCTCTAATCCACTAGGAATTGATATGTGGCTAGTAAGGCCATTATTATTATGCAGAATAATAGATTCTTCCCAGAGTGCCAGTGGGATTTGGCTATGATGAAGATCACATCTCTTCTGAGTTTAAGACAGGGATTTGGGTGCAAGTCTACAGAACAACAGAGGATAATTTCTAGCTCTCTTGCTTCTCAGTTAGGATTGTATTATTCAGAACAATTACATGTATTAAGGTGTGGAAGAAAGGGATGCTGTGCAGCTCCAGAATAGCTTTACAGGACTTCCATGCATGGGGAGCTAATGAGTGCCATATCCAGCTCAACCCAGCACTTAGCACAGGTCCAATTACAGACCTTCTACATTATCATCTTACATTTGTAGCCTCCTGTGACATGAAATAATGAAGGAAAATCAGTCAAAAACTGAATAGTTACCATCCCCTTTGCATAAAACCGAGTGGGAAAATGTAAATCTATTCTCTCACATAGTATAACTTAGCTAAGATTACAAAGAAATGAAAAGCAATGTATCCAGTGTCCAGAGCAAGCCTTTTCAGGAAAGCACCATTCATTAGTAATCCTTCCCCCCACATACAAACTGCTCTTCTCCCTTACATGCTTTCTGTCTCCTGACACCTGTTAGTTTCAAGGTTGGGATAATGGAGTGCACATCCCCAAGGAACCAACAAAATGAGTACACCGTATTTTACTTTCCAGAAAGAATGATCTCAGCTCAGACAGATTGTTTACACAGGCTGACCTCCCAAAACACTTGTAGTCTGCATTAGGTTTATTCGTGGTCTACAGGTTTATCTGATCAAAGAAGTGGTTTTGTCTTTCTGAAATGCAGCAGCTCAACAGGACACATCTTTTGCAGATCCCTCAGATCCCTTCTGAGAGTGTGCATTGGTGCTCAAGTAACACTGCCAATGATGTGGGTGATGGTCAGCAAGGCAGGCACTTGCATTCTGCCCCAGTTTAAAGAAACAGAGGTCTATTTTAAAGATGAGTCAACTCATTTTATGCCAAGAACAGTTGGCAACAGTGCTTACTAAAGCATGTATGTTGCCACATTGTGCTCAGTCATTTCAGTTTTGCAATCATAGAGCCAAACAACAGGATGTGAGTTAATGCACCTCTGATTAAAGTTTGGGCTTGTTTTAGCTATTAATGAGCATCAAAGCTTATTGGCTACCCAAGAATGCGGTAGCCTTGGAAGAAAGTTCTTCTTTAGGAAAAAAGATTCCAGCAACATTCAGTCCTTCTATTAAACTTCTAGAGAATTGAATAGTGATGTTGTGGCCAAAGGCATCAGGGTGAAATTGGTAGCCCATTCCACATCCCTGATACAACTTTCCACTTGTATTATAATTGAACACAGATGAAGAATCTAAGCTAAGGACAATAATAAAACAGTAGAGCTTGGCCCATGAACTGCCTCCTCACTGAAGCAGGGACATTTGCTGGAATAAGCAGCAAGGGAGGGATCAGGAGCTAAATTATTTTCATAATGAAGTGCTAATAGAGAAAATGTGTCTGTTAAGAAATTATGATCTACATGGCTTGCAATATCTCATTTTCAAAGAAGGGGAAAAAAAAGGAAAGAGTAAATGAGTGAAATCACAAGGAAAAGATCATTTATCCAGTTGCTTAAGGGTCTTCTCAGACTTCTGGACCTGAACACTACTGGAAGCAGAGGCTGGAGAGATCCTTGGTAAGTACCTGTTGCCCCTTCTTACAGTAAGGCTGGCTTCACAGTGATCTCCCTCATGTCCTCTCTGATAAACCACAGTGCTGAACAGAACAGTGACTGCACTGACTGTTGAAAGCATTTCTCTGAATAGCAACAGGGCATTTTCTGGGAAGGCACAATACTGGTGCACACATGGACATAAACCCGTACTTTTCTACTCAGGAGGCTGTTCAATTTATAGTCTGCAAACCTGGCTTAAACCTTGCATAAAGTCACTGGAACTGAGGCTGAGTAGCTTCAGCAGAAGAAAACTTTGCTTCTGTAAAGAAGCTGCAGACAGTGTTTTACACAGTCTGTATTGCTTTCATTTAATGGGCTAAATAAAGGTTTCATGGTTTTGACCTTGTCTTGCTTTTATGATTCTAGGAGAAACAGTTTTGCTTCCTTATCTCAAAATGGCCTGAGTCATAGTCTTGGCCTTGCCTTGATACTGCTTGCACTGTGAGCTTAGGGTCTAAGTATAGGCAGAGCAGTAAGAAGTTTCTGTGACTCAGCTTTGGTTAGTCCCTGCTAGAAGTTGGATGCTCAAGGCTGTACTTAACAGTAACAGGGAAGGGGAGAGCCTTCTAGCAGCTATTTGATTTTTGAGGGGGTTGGATTTTTTTGTTTGTTTGTTTTGTTGTGGGGTTTTTTTGGGTTGTTTTTTTTTTTTTTTTTTTCCTGTTTGTTTGTTTGTTTGGTTTTTGGTTTTGGGTTTTTTTTGTTTTATTTTTTTTGTTTGGTTTTTTGGTTTTTTTGGGGGTTTTTTTTGTGTGTTTTTGTTTTGGTTCTTTTTATATTTCTTTCTCCTCCATTCTCCCTTGAACAGTACTGCAGGGAAATGTGATAATGAGGCACCATTTTGCCATTTAGTCAGCCAAAGAGGAATGGGAGAATTTTCTCTTGCACAGGTGCTCTTTACTCCAGGGAATTCAAACACTGCCTCTGCAGCAGTCCAAGCTAATGCCAACCTGACAGCAAAAGGTGAAATATAGAGGGCCCTCCTCGCCACACGTCAGGTTGGTGCAGGAATGCCATTAAGCAGACTGTGTGAGTTACATTTCATGGATAATGAAATCAGCCTCCTACATTTCCTCTGAGAATGAAGAAGCAATAAGCAGAAGCAGTCCCTCTCCTACTCCAAATTCACTGAAAATATGCAAGGAACTCATCACATTGAAATATGAAAGAAACTTCATGTCCTTCTCAGCAGGACAAACTCAATTAGACAGAAAAAATGGAACAGCTGCCTTTTCAAAGGGACAGATGACCTTATGGTGTAATTTTCACACTCGGTCAATCAAAGCTTGTGGTGTGATTCATTGACCATGAGAATGAAACTAGACAAGAGACATAGTTAAAAGGTCATTCTCTTCTATGGATATAAGAGGCTCAAGTAAAACATTAAAGAGCACATGGCCCTCTGTCAAGAGATGCTGGCCACACTTCCACCTGCAGTTAAACAAAAGAAGAGAAGAATGCAAACACTGTGCAATTATGCCCAACATCCATACACAGGCTTTCATGTTTTTCCATGCCCCTACAGTCAGTGGTGCAGATTTCCTAACCTTGAGCTTTTCTAGGCAGATGGGACCTGGCCAATGAAGCCAATGAGAGTTTGCACGTTGATTACAATGGGCAGGCCTGTTGTGAAGGAGAGTGGAAAACAGCTGAAAAGGGATGACAGCTACAGATTATGAAAGCAGGTGCTGGGATTTAGCTTCAACTCTTACCATTTGCTTCATTTAAACCAATATTCCCAGGCCTGGGGACCTATAAATATAATAAAGGAATTAAAGCCCCCACGGATGAATGTACAAATACAAGCCAGAAAGCTTTTTCAGTCTAAAATGGTGCCTTTTACTTCTTTGCTGCCAGTAGTATGGCTGTCATGGCTAAGTCCAGAACAGCCCTTTCTCCTGCAGCTTTGGGTCCAGGAAAGGGATTTCATCTCTCCTGAGCAGAAAGCACAAGGAGGCAGTGGCTTTGGGAACCATACCTCCAAAGGAAAAGGCGACCCCACTCATACCTTTTCACAATGTGGTGATGAACAGACCACTGTTGAGAAAGGGGAAAGGGGAAGTCATAAGAAACCCTGTTGGGGAGAGAGATTGCTGAGACAATGACTTGAAAAGCAGATGGAAATGTCCAACATGCACTGAGAACTCATGGAGTGACCTGTGGCCTGGAGCTGAGCATTAGCACACAGTTAGGTGTTGGCCACGTTTTTGGTTATCTAATCAATGATGAAAAGCTGTCTACCCTCTACAATGCTGAGTAAACAGGTGGCTGACTCTGAGCAGAGCTGTTCAGTTCTTGTACTCACCTAAAGGAAACATTCAGGCCAAAAGATCCTGATGCTCAGCTCTATTGTTGTCACTTGTTTGCATCTTTGTCCAGCCCGTGTTGGGTCACTGCTCTCAATGGGCTGTTGAGAAATCTCCCTCCACAGTTTCCATCCTGTGCACAAGGAGTCCCTTTCATAACTTCCAGCCAGGCATGCAGAACACCCCTCCTTTTAACAAATCATCTGCTGGGCTGGGGAGGAGTTTTGGCTGGAACCTTTTCTTTGTACAAAACCCGTGAATTTGGGTACACACATACATACACTTAATAATTTTATTAATTCCTACTGGTTTAATACTCTAACACAGCTGTCCCTCTAAATACTCCTCAGCTTCTTTAATTTTTACATTTTTTTTAGAAAAGAAAAATAATTTCTGTATCAAAATCACATTTCATTAACAAGCATAGAGTTAAAATATAGAAATGATAGCTCAACCCCCAAATTTACTGCAGTTCTTTTCCAACTTTTTGGAACTGTTTCCCAGCTGTACTGGTTGTCTGTGAAGCTCTTCCTTCCCTTGCCCTGAACAGCCTCTGGAAGTCCAGTGTTACAGTACCTGCAACCAGGAAGGCAGACAGACTCTTCCTCCACAGTACTCATCTATTACCCTTGTTTGATCCATCTGGAATTACCCTTGTTTGACCCTCCTGCAAGTCTGTTGACTTTGACTGAATGGAGATTTACATAATTTCCTCATGGGAATTTTGAAGGCTGATAACACACTGCACTGAGAGTGTTATTTCCCTATTTTATTTCCACAGCAGAGTCCAGATATGCTCCTGCTTATTACTGTACCTGATGTTTTTTCTGTTCCTATTTTTGATTCAGGAAAAAATCACATCATAAAAGATGTACCTACAATTGTCACTTGGCTATGGTTAAAAAAGAAAGAACACCCAGATCCACATCTCCTTTTCTTATCTTTGTCAAAGAGGAAGGAAATATTAATCAAGCTATTTCCCACTCTGTACAGTGCCAGGAAAAGGAAATTGAGTGCATGTGCTGGAGGCAGCAGCGCAGCTATGACAGGCTGCAGTCTCAGTACAGGAGTCATGACATTAGCACTCCTCTCTGCTCCAACTGACCTAATACTCTACAATATATATGGTGCTCATTAAAACCCAGGTGAATGACAGAAGCTGGGATCAGCAGACTCATGAGAGGACCAAGATGCAGTCAGATTAAATGATTTCTTCTTTGGTGAAGCCAGATAATTTAGTAGCCATGGACCTGATGAATCTGGTGAATATCCAATCATGTTTTATGTGGCCTTAGGTAATGAAAATGAAGTTTCTGTGTTTGAAAGTCCTTTGAAATGTCTCAATTTAAAAAAATAACAGCAGGGAGTGGGAAGCACTTCGGTAGGTACAAAAAGACTTGGAAAGGAGTCTACCATTAGGAATTTTTCAACTCTTATTTTTCCCATTGGTACATCAGGAACAGAAAACTTTTAACTCACAGCCAGGGTATCAAGATACCTTGTGCAAGAATGAAGAGGATCTAGTGCTGTATGAGGAGCTATGAGAGTTTAAAAACCCAAAAGTTTGGTCCGTTCTGTGGTAGACTAATTCTCTACACCTCCATCATCTTTAAATCTGTCATCCCCAGGCTCTAAACATTGCAGTTTTCCTCCTATGACTATTCTTGTCTGATATTTGACATTTCGCACCAGGAATCTCGTTTTTTGCTCTTGCCTTAAGGAAATTAACTGGTAGGAGTCCAGCACACATTTCAGGGGGAGAAAGGTTACCAAATTCATGAAGCACTGTTTTACACTGCTACTGTGGGAGGTGAGCCCTAGCAACAAAAAGCATAGTAATTTTATAACACAGTGGTCATCATTAAGAGCCACCGAACATGCACAACTGTACCTTTTCCTACCCTTTTCCACAAAGAGCTCGGTGGATTTTTGTCATGCCTGAATCATGGTTCATTTATTTTCCAGTGCAACCTACTTTCAGTGGAACCTAAGATATGTAAAATGCTGTACTAGCAATTTCAATATTTTCTTAATTGATACATTCCCTTAGAGTCATTCTGCACCACTGGAGCAGATCAAAGAAGATTGGCTTTCACTCTCAGTCCTGCAGCAGAGCCAAAAGCATCCTAATTCCAACCAGCACAGGAAGATTTCTTAAAAGCCATCATTTGAATTTTCCTGAGTGCTCAGCTATCAGCACATGCTATTCCCTTTGCTCTCTCTTTTCCCTCTTCCCTCATGAACCATTCTTTTGTCCTTTTGCTTCATCTGCTCTATTCCACCTGTTAATAGTCATCTTTCTATTTTTTTGTGTTTATTTTTTCCCACTGTGCTGTTGCTTAATTTTCTCACCTTCCTGCATGCAAAGTTCTTTTTTCCAATTTGCTGTTCTTGTCCTATATTTTCTTCTTTTTTTTTTCACTTCTCCCTCCTTTCAGCACACCTCTCCCTTTTTATCCTGCTGCTCTTCCAGTATTTATTGTCAATCCCTGTTTTTCTTTCCCACTGAGCATGGAAAAGGAGGATTATCATGATGACTCTGTAGCCTTGCACAATCACCTGAAGGCCTGGTGAAAACCAGGATTTATGTCACAGCCTTGCAAACACAATGGCCCACAGTTCCTGCCCAGGGCATTTGCATTCCTTTTCCCTAGGGAAGGATTTCAAAGACTAGAAGGGAATTTGCCTCACACCAAATGCTCTCTTGAGTCTAAACACACAAAGGGCTGGATGGGTGATCTGACTTGCTCACAGATAGGGACTGAGGTTGTGGAACAAGGGATGGGAATTACATGTTCATCTGCCCATCTGGTACATTAGTGATACAATAGGAAAGAGACAGGAAGAGCATCAGATTTTTCCCCAGTGAAAAATAAACCAAGAAATCGAAGCAGCATTTGCAATTAGCCTCACAATATGTGCAACAGTCAGGAGTTTTAAACAAGAGAAGAGCCTACTTTTTCTCCATCTCTGTTCAGCTGGTGCTTTAATTTTGGGTGATCCTAAAATACCTGCCTTGAAGGGGCAGGCAGCACCAGTGTGATTCCTGTGCAAGTCTCCAGACACTTTGGTCCTTAGTTCTGGATTTATCTTGCACGTGCTTGATGTGGCCAAAAAGACGCTGTGGTCAATTAACAGCTGTTCCTGACAGCTCTCCAGAAGTCTGCAAAAAAATTATTTCACTTCAGATGGGGGCCAGAACCACATGGGGAGTAGCTCCTGAGTAGCCCCTGATTAGCTCTGTCAGGTTTTTTGCAGCATGGAAATCTGAGCAGTGATTTGCATTTCTCTTCTAGTGCATTTTTGTTAACGAGCCATTTTAGTTTCTGCTGTGATTCCCTAAAAATAAAATGCTATGTACTGTCTGTGTCCAACTGCAAGGCTGTGATGCTTGATCTCTCTAAGTGTCATTTCAGCACAGTGGGGCTGCTTTGAACTCCCCTCTGGCCTTCCTTCCTGCTAGCACAAACAGTAAGGGAGCAGACCTGCATGGCTGAATCATACTTCCGTGTTTTCCAGGCAGCTCCTGAACCCCAGAGCCTGCTCAGAAGAGAAATGTCAGGCACAGCAGGACTCAGTCTGGCATGTGGGTGGATTTACTCAGGCGTGGAAAAGAAATCTGGGCCCAGGAAGCAGAGCTTGACGGCAGTGGGATGGGGATCAGCCTGCAGCTGGAGCTGCAGTTTAACCAGCTGGGGTGGCACAGCATTGATGGAAAGGCATGGCACTCCCACCATGACTTTTTTTTTTGCACAACTGCTGCACTGGGCATTCTGATGTCCTGACTTCAAGGCTTCAAAAAATTAAAGAGGGAGAAAGTAACAGCTCAATTCACATAAAAATATTTTAAAGGTGCAAAATGAATAAATTTCTCATGATTTCTTTTTACTTCTATCAAACAAGAAGAAATCGTATTTGTATATATTAATTTCAAAATGTATATAGGCACTCTGGTCCTTTATATTTTGCTATTTCTTTTTAATAATGAATGCAAATGAGAAAAGGAAAGCATCTGTCAAGCATGCAAGCACCTTTTGAACCTGCTGCATACACCTGCTAGAAAAACACAAGCAGTTTCTTCCCACTCTCAAGTGGGAGGTGTATTTACCAGAAGGAAAATACACTCTGGAGCAGGCTTAATCTGAGCAGCCCATAATGTGCTCCTATCCTCACGCTTCTCTTTCTGCCCAGAGAGAGGAAAAGGCAATATGTAGGCTTTAGAATTTAGCAAGAGATTGCTATTACACAAGCACTGTTTTGCTCAGATAGATAAATTAAGAGAAAGGAACAAAAGGGTTCATGGTCAAGCAGAGAAGAACTCAGGACCACAAGTACCAGCCCCTTCCCACCGGCTCTCCAGCCAGAGCAGTTATTGCAAATCTTGCAAATGTTTTTCCAGGAACCTCAAAAGCAAATGTGATGTGCACTTCTAAAAACAAGAGAGTCAAAAATGTACTGGTTTGTAAAAAGACCTGTCTGTGCTTCTTCCTCATTTGATAGCACATCTCTCTGCATCATTTCATGCTAAATGTCAGTTTTGTCATGACAAAACTCTTCTGAATTGATGCTGTGTGTTTTTATGCTCCTCCTGATAGACCAAGACTGGCTGTGTGTCTTAGATGCAAGTGTTTCAATAAAAAAGATTGCCATGGACATCAGAGATTACATAGGGATATAAAATTTCTTATTAAGTTTTCGTCTTTAGGCAGGTGCTATGTAGGCAAACGCTGGCAATACACTGCAAGGCAAACACCAGCAGTATGAATCAGCAGCAGCCATTTTATAGACTATAGCCTAGATAAAATTGTTCCTAGACTATTACCTACACCCACTTGAATGAATTACTGTGCACACCACTGATAATATCTTGGAACACATCGAAAGCAATGTTGACTTTATAACATTAATTGGTAAACACAGCAAGAGGAAAAAAAGTTTTGTGAGTGAAAAAGTAAAGATCATTTGGTAGTCTGCCTCCTTTCCCTTTCATGCTATCTGTGGCCTTCCCAAAATACTTGATGCTATAATTTGGTCTGGAAGAGTTCCTTTCTTCCCAGGTCTCTCACAGCATCATTATAAGCAAGGGAATCATTGCCAACATCCTGCAGCTCCCCTGGCTGTGTTACCAGGTCCATGCCCTCAGTGTCTGACCCTGCTGTCCACAAGAACCTTGGTGTACAAGGGTGAACAGTGCTGTGTCAGCTCTTTGGATTTCAGCAGTATCCATTCTGTATGTGATTCAGAACCACAGTCTACCCACATATATCTCTCTCCCTATAACCATGCAATCCTGGTTTTGTTATCCCTGCTGTTCCTCCCACCTTCCTTCCTATTGCTTGTGTCATTAGCTTGTTTCACTTAGCCACAAGTAGACTATAAATTCCTCAGGACCTCTCATGCTTCAGTATCTTCTTGCCTAATTGGAACTACCAGAACACAAGCAGTCACTGCAAAACAAACATAGACCTCAACAGCTGGGACAAATAAGATGCATACTTGTATTTTCAGCCCCTAAGGTCTGTTTGACCTAGAAACCCATATTCACTTCAAGCAATTCCTCTTGTGCTTTCTGCTTTAGGTCAGAGTTGAAGCCAGAGCAAACTGCAAGGAAACACGATAAATAAACACAATTATTTAATGATCTGAAAGTCTGGTATGTTTACAGTTTCCTGGTCAGCTGACAGCTGGATAAAATCCAAGAATGACCGGAAAAAAAAAATAAAATCTCTGTCAGTAGAATGTCCTGAAAGGAAAGCAACACACTCTTCCAAAGACTGAGAAAATTACTAGCTGCAGCTGATTTCATATTTTCAGGTTTAAATAAGATAAATACAAAAAGAAGAGGTGAGACACCAAGAACACATGCAGCATCATCCAGCATCAGCCTGGCAATGCAGAAGACTGAGAGTGCACTCAGAGGAGGGTGCACCAAGGAAATGGGGGTGGTATGCCTACATGGCAGGTGAGACTGGGGGTGTGTTCCCCGAGCTCCACGCAGATGTGTGCCCACATCCAGCACCCTGCCACCTGTGCAGTACAGAGGAAGTTCTGTGCCTCACACTGAGTACAACACTAAAGTAGACTAGTACACTAGTACCACACTAAAGTAAAAAGCACATTAAATTAAGCAGAAGAACCCAAAAGCTGCCTGGACTACCACCCTGACCCAGTCCTGCGCTCCCCACTCACTGCATAGATGTTTTTATGACTAAAAGGTCCCCTACAATTATCTCCCTGAGGCCAGGGTTAGCAAAGAAGAGACTCTGCCTGAATGTCCCATGCTGTCTGGACACCTCAAGACACCTGCAGTCCAGCCCACAGCTCAGGATCCTGATGGGATAGTAGAATGGTTTGGGCTGGGAGGGATCCTAAAGACCATACAGTTCCAGTCCCCCTGCCATGGGCAGGAACACCTTCCACCAAGTTGCTCAAAGTCCTGTTCCAAGTGTCCTTGGACACTTCCAGGGATGGGTCATGTACAACTTCTCTGGGCAATCTGTTCCACTCTCACAGTAAAGGATTCCTTCCTAGTATCCAATCTAAACCCATTCTCCTTCAGTTTGAAGCCATTCTCCCTTGTTCTATTACTTACATGCCCTTGTCAAAAGTCCTTCTCCAGCTCCCTTGCAAGAGCCCTTTAGGTACTGGAAGGTGTAATACGGTGCCCCAGGAGCGTTCTCCTCCCCAGGCTGAACAGTTCTCTCAGCCTGTCTTCATAGGGGAGGTGCTCAGCCCTCTGATCTTTGTGGCCCTTGTCGTGACTTGCTCCATCAGGTCCATGTCTTTGTTTTGAGGGCCCCAGAACTGGACACACTACTCTGGTTGAGGTCTCACCAGAGCAGAGTAGAGGGAGACAATCACCTCCCTCAGCCTGCTGGCCACACTCCACAGCAAGGACATGGTTGGCTCTCTGGGATTTAAGTGCAAATTGCTGCATCATGTCAAGCTTCTCACCAACTAACAACCCCTTCTCCTCAGGGCTGCTCTCAATGCATTCTATGTCTAACCTGTATTTGTGGATTCGCCAACCCTTGTGCAGAACCTGATGGGATTTGTGCTTCCAAACATGATGGCAGCTGTGTTTAGAGCAATGTCACAGTCAGAGAGGCTTGGGAGCTAGGGTCACTGATGGTTGGGCAGCCTCACACTTCTTCTTCTACTAAAGGGTACCCTACTTGCTAGGCCATGGGCAGATTTTGGAAATATCTCACACACATATCAAAATAAACTTGCACTCAGAGGTCAACAGGAAGAGAAAACTCACTATCAAGCATATTGGAGCTTGCAGCAATCTGCAGATCTATTTGAACGTGGTCTGAAACAGGCTCTAGACATTAAGAAAGCAACTTCACAACAGCCCTTTGTTTAAATTTCAGCACAGAACAAGTTATCAGAGCCTATATGCCTATGGCATGGATTTATTTTCTTCTTTACTCAACAATTTTTACTCTGCTCAGCATACTTACCCAACCAGCTGCAAACCTCCTCAGAGTTGCAAACACTGTGATGAGTCAGTCTAACACAGTCTCCAGTTCTTTCCCTGAAAATCTGTCATGCCTACTGATGTTACAGCATCTCATCAATTTTTGCTCTCTTTCTTTGGTTTCCTTTAGTCCGTTTAGCTCTGATTTACTCTCGGAAATTATTTTTCATAAATGCTTTGCAGTGGTGGAGATGATGGAGGACTCTAGCAGGAGTCCACGGAGGAAAAACAAATGGAAAAGCCCAAAGCTGCCCTGTGCTGCTGGGTCAGCTCTAATCCTGGGAGAAGGCTGACAGGGCTGTGACCCTTAGGCAGCTGCAGCTGTCAATGCCAGTCCAGCCTGCCGAGCTGCTCCCCCAGCAGCTGCCCAGCTGCCAGGGCTCGGAGAGCAGGCTTGGCCCCCAGCATCCCCAGCAGAGCAGGGCAGCTCCCGTCCAGCTGTCCGTGTGCTGAGGCAGGGCGGATGGACAGCTGGGGCTGGCAATCCCCTCAGCTCCTGCATCCTGCTCCGGGCCCCCCAGGGTGGGTCACCCCCTCCTCCTGCCAGCGGAGCAGGGAAGCAAGCCAAACGGCCCGGTCTGTCTGGAAATCAGTAGAACAGGGAGGGCAGGATCTGCGCCAGGAGCTTCTCTGTACGTGTGTATCTAATGCAGGCAAAAGTAAATCCTGCTCTAAAGTGATGTCCAGCAACATTGTCTTGAGTAGCTCTGTGCTGAAGGAGGAGGCACAGGCATACATGTCATATATATGTCAGAATAAACCTGTGCTCAAGGGTCAACAGGATGATAAAACTCATCATCAAGAGAAAAAACCTAGCAGGTATAATTATACTATTAATACTATGATGTACTGTTTGCCACATGGCTTACATTCACATATGTTCAAGAACAGCATCATTTATCTACTTTACCATCATGAGGTTTTTAAGAGAAGACTCTTTCTCCCCCAGTGTGCCTGGGCAATGAACAAGCATTCTGGATCTTGCAGCCATCTGCCTATTCCACTGAAGATGTTCTGGCAGAGTGGGAGAGGGGACAGGGAGGGACAGCCAGCCAAGGATGGGGGCAGCACCCAGCCCTCTCTCCAGATGTTCTGAGGGGAACTCAGGGGACCACCTCACAGATTTCTGTCCTGCCCCCTCTAAAGGGATGAGAAGAGTTTGAATGTGAGGTTTCAGCTGAACAGCAATTGGAAGTTAAGTTAGACCAAATACAGGACATCTGCAGCTCTCGGAAAGCATCTATAGTCAAAAGCTTTCTGCACAGTAACTTCAACCCTTTAGTCAAGAAAAGCTTTCAGTAGAGGTAAACAGACTTACCGGTGTTAAGCTTCCAAGAGTTAGACTCACAATTCTTACAGTTACAGATGTGATTCACAAATATTTCTCATTTTCTGATGTTTTTCTCACTGAGCCGATGAACTCCAATGCATGACTTCAAGGAAGGAGAGTTGTGCACTGCTCATTCACCACCCACCCCAGCCATGGTGCCCATAATATCACAGTACTGCACATACGCAGCAGGGCCACTGTTGCCATATTAGACATTAAACCATGTGTTTAACATTTCTGAGTCACTTTGTCCTGATCTGCACTATAATTTTGTTGTACATCATAAATGCGAAATGAGTTTCATTTCTTCTCCCTACACTTTGGTTTATTGCATTTACATAAAACTGTCAAACATTTATGAGGATTTTTACACCTTTATGAAATTAATTTCTTCAGCCACCAAGGAGATGACATTTCTTGAGGTAATACCGCTGTTTCCCAAAACCTATTTTCTGGTGTCTTTGGCCTCACTGAAGTGGCACATTTTTCATTAAACTTAGCAGTACATGAAGTCGTTAAGGTGACAGTAGTTTGCTATTATAGCTGTTGTAGCTGGGCTGGTAGTGACTTCACCCTTGGGTCATCTGAGGCAATTATTAAACAAAGTGTCAAGAGATATTGAATGACTTAGAAAACTTAGAACTGCCTTGCTGTAAGTACCTCTTCTACTCAGAGGGCACAGAAGGCTGACCTTCACAGCTCAGCTCACCTGGAAAAAGAGATCTACAGAACACAGCAACCATCACAGCCAAGGCATCTTGTCTCTCCCCTCCAGTATTCACCGTGAACTGAATCTTTTTTTACTCCCAGCAACATGCTTTCATTCTGATTTTCATCTACTTTAGTGATTAAAGTTGCCTGCTAGCCCTGAGGACTCTGCTGATCTCCTTGAGTGTCACAGCCTGTCATCAGAGTCACAGTTGCTCTCATGCAGCAGGACTGGATGCAGAAACAACAAATAACCTAGAGGAGCATGGAGCAGTTTGCTAACAATATAAAGTCTGTCTCTTTCCTTCCCTGTACAGCATTTAAAATTATTGGAAGAATGCAAACCTTTTAAAGAGATATGAGTCTTATCTTTGTACCAGTGAGCTATGGATCTGGGTGTTTCTCAGTTCAAAATCACTTTACAAGTGGGAGAAAAATAATTTAAAATTCACTACACAAAGTCTCTGAAGAAGCCTGGAGCAATACAGAGCTATGATATCTCTTCATACTGTCATAACTGGCCACACAAATAACAAGCCAATCTATCCAGCAACGTGCCTCAAGGTGATTATTTCACCTTGGCTTAAAAGGATGCTAATTTCTATTATATTGGGAAAAAATAACATTTTGCAACCACTTTGTACAAGTTGCACAAGTACAACAAACACAGAGCAACCCAGCAACATCAACAACTCTGTAAAATTTACATAGCATAAGCCTGTAGTTTGATTTATAATTAACTTTCAGTCAATATAGGCTAGGATTTTCATGATCCAATCTTAGAACTTACAGGGATTCATTTCAGAGATTTTTTACAATCAACACTCCTGACTCATTTATTATTTATTATATTTTGAGATTGCTGAGTAACTCAATTTTTGAAGATCACTTAGAGGCAAAGAAGTCCCATCCTCTTCGCTGTGACAAGCACAAAAGACAGCTGAAACTGTAAACTCTGCAGGGCAGGAATCGTGCATGCTGTACAATAAATAAATTACTTTAGGCAAGATCTTGTAATTCATCAGTTTAGTCAGGGCTGATGGCAGCCTTCTGTATTCTTTTATACATTAAAAAAACCCAGATTCTTATCAGTCTGTGACAGCAATTGTGGAAATCTTTTATTCTGGAAGACAAGGGGGAGGTACTACCTCCAACAGAAATTCAGTGGAAAATTGCAGCCAAATGGTTCAGCCATTTCCAAACCCTGCTCTCCTCTTGCCTGCTTGTGTTAGCACTTCCAGAAATGGTTTGTTTGAACAGCTGCAGTGTCTCCATGCTGTGCTGCAGGGACTTGAAATGTGACTGGTGATAGAGGGGGAGGTGATAGCCTTGGTTTTCTAGGGCAAAAGCTGCGAAAATGCATTTGGGTTTGGCCACATTATGAACCCTGCAGCTCATTTAAGTGTGTGTGACAGGAGGAAGGGGAAGGGAAGGGAAGGGAAGGGAAGGGAAGGGAAGGGAAGG
>PYHW01010552.1:5692857-5704077 GCA_013186435.1 Turdus rufiventris
AAGGGAAGGGAAGGGAAGGGAAGGGAAGGGAAGGGAAGGGAAGGGAAGGGAAGGATATCTTGCCTATTGGCTGGCATCTGCATGGTCAGAGAGAAGAAGGGCAAGGGAAAGAGACATCTTGCCAGATGACCCAGTGTTAATAAAAATAAACATCTGTGGTTACCTGCCATGACTGGCAGTGCAATGCAAGAGTGTCCTGAGAAGATGTGCACCCAGCCAAAGATGTGCATCCAGCCACAGCAACTTGCTCCAGAGCTCACACAAAAGTGGGCAAGGAGAGTCAAATACAACCTTCTTCATGTCCATTCCCTGGGGTAAATGTGCAGGGAGTCTAAAGCAGAGCTGGTGTCACCTCCTGCACCATGCAGGTGTCCCCTCCTGTGCAAGTCAACCTCACTGACTGCACCTTGCCCCTTTCCAGCTCTTGGTGCTGCCCTTGGGACGCTGCTGCCGCAGGGAGCTGCAGCGCCACAAAGGTTTGTGACCATGGTGAGTCACGGATCTGCATTTTTGCTCTGCATAGTCAAAGACTTATGTTTCATGTTTATATCTTTGAACAGAAACCAGACACAGCAGTCACAGCTCAGGAATGGCTGTCCTCCAAGGGTCTGGTGACATACCTGCTGTGACTAACGTAGGAGCTTGCTCTTCCTGGAAGAAAAAATGAGACTGGAAGGGGCTGTGTGTCCTACAGGAGAAAACAGATTTCCTCAAGTCTCTCTTCTGCTCTCTTTAAGTCTGGGAAGTGCCAAGGTGCAGGAGGTCACTCCAGATGACTCCATGTGCAGGAGTACAGATGTGCAGATGTCTAGGGCTTCTCCAGGTGATGGGGGCAAATGTGGTACCTGGTAGTGATATGGTTATTGTGGGGAAGACCTGGGCTCTTCCAGAGGGCAGCCAAAGGAGCAGACACACAACTGTGCTTAGCATACAAGTGAGCCAGTGAATTTCACTTAAGCTGTTTTTGTTTAAGCCATAATTTTATAGCCAGCAAAAGTTTCTTCTAAAACATTAGAGAATATTCAAAACTTGTGAAGATGAGGGTTATTAACATAGTTGTCATTACACATGTAAAATAGATCCTTCAGCTCCTTGCTTAATAAAATTGATTTTTCTTTTTTTCTCCTGTGACTCTTCTCAGTTGCTTCTTCCCCCAAAGCTCTTGGCCTCAGTGCCTCACAGTTTGTCTATGCTGTGCTTCAGGCTATTTTATCCCATGCATGCACAGCTCTATGTGTTCACATCTATATATGCTATTTATACATCTATATATAGCACACATATGCATACATATCTATAGATAGAGGAGTCAAGGACACAAATTTTTGCTCTTACAGAGCTGACAATATTCATGGTGATCCCTGTGCTGCCTGACCTCTGTTTGGACATCTTATATGTCCTTTGCATAAGCTGGGTTGCCATCGTGACTGCTCCCTTCAGCTGGATCAGGCACCAGACATGGTGCTACAGGTTGTAGTCTTTAATCAGAAGCTTCAGATTTTTGTATGATTCAACTCCACTTCCCTTCCCTCTACAAAAACATGAGCTATACAAAAAAAATCAGACATAAGAAAGCATTAAAGTTATTATTATTTTTATAAGATCTCATGGACTTGAAACGCCTAATTCATCACATTTCAATGTTTTCCTATGAGCAAAACTAGAAGTGATGGCAGTCCTTTGTTTAAAGAACCTTATTTACTATCTACCAATTACTTGGTAATTTCTTCTGCATTCTTCATTAGTGACAATAAATGCCCATTATGGTGCCTCTCTGGGTAGACTAGTTTAACTCATTTCTTTGGGCTGGTAACCACTGGTCCAGATTTGTACATTTTTTAATTTAAACTTCATTATTGGTACTGTCAGAAATGAATAATTTTTTTAAGTGTCAATTAATCAAGATCCCCTCTGCCACCATTTACTTCACATCAGATCATTTTCATGTTTCCTGCCTTTACCAATTCTCTATGCATATTTTAAGTGGAACTAGATAGCCTCTTCCATGGACATCATGTCTTTTTTTTTTTTTTTCTTTTTAATGTGCCCATTCTTTCAAAGAGCAGTCACATATAAGACCAAGACTTATTCTGGTGGATAGAGAGTAGTCTATCTCCTCCTGTTGAGATTAATCCAGCTAATTTATTGCTTCTTGTTTACAGTCTAAAAGAGAAAAAGATCTTTTCCCATCAATCTTCTTGGCAGTCTCTGAAATGCACTATTTATTGCTCTCAAATGTCTGGTTAAATAATATTCAGTCACCTCTGCAGCAATTTCAAATGGAGAATGTCCCTGAGGACAGTTAGTAGTCGGCAATGCCTTTTCATTGTATGGGATGCCATAAATGACAAATGACAAGTGAGGACACCATTAAGCTTCATAATTTCTTCAGATGAGTTTGCTTGACACCTGTTTAAATTGAACACCAGCAGTTGCAGAGTGAATACCAATTCTTTGTCACAAGCCTTCATGTGGATTTTGCAGGGAGAAGAGTATTTTGATTGCACGATGTAAAAATTCCAGAAGGAAAAGGAAATTAGTATTATGCATAAACTGTGCACAATCATTGCAAGCAACCAGCCTTAAATGCACCTCAAAGATGCAACCAGAGTAAAGGAGGCGCAGTAAAAGTAGCCTTGGGGGATGTCAGTGTACCCAGGGACAGCTGCAGGTCTTGCTGCACCACACCGATGACCAGCCAGACATTTCAGGTCAAAGCCACGCAGACCTCATCTGCTCACAAACAAGCTGGTTCCCCTCTCAGGGTCTCTAATGACAGCATCTTAATTAACTCTTGTTCATCAGTGTGCAGCAGAAACAATGTTTTTTTTTTTACTGCTGTGCTTTTCCCAACCTGCCCCATATGATCACTGCTGACCTCTGGCTCAAGGTCACCATTAATTTGACATTGCCAGTGCAAGGGCTTCTAATCCAATTCAGTCAAAACAAGACAGAAATCAGCAATTTAAACTGTGCACTTGAAGAATTTTTGATATTAGCAAGGTAAGTATAATTCCAAATACACTTTACAGCCATAGATTTTTGGGACTCCAAGTTCCACATAAGGCCACAAAGAACCACACACTTAAAACAGGCTTATTCTCAAAAGTCAAGGTCATCTGACAGATTGCTAGCATGATTGAATTGGGTCTGATATCTCAAACATTTGTTCTAATTTTAGACACCACTCACATTGCTCAGATGGGCACATACTTTTAGAGAATTCCATAATTCTACTTTTAGAGAATTCCGCTATTCAACAGCCCATGTCATGTTCAGTGTCCTCAATACATGTGAGCATAATTTGTTCTCCAAAATCCTCATTGGTAAGAACATGTATGAACGGAAGAAAAAAAAATCAGAAGAAGAGGCTGGATTTTCAGAATGAACTTTAAAAAACACTTCTTCAACTGTCATGAGTTAGTAGAATGTTATAAATAACCAAATCCATGCACATTGCCCCCATTCCGTCCTTGTGATAAGCACACTTAATTAAAATCTTTTCTTAAGCTGTGCAGTTAGGTAAGTGTATGCTGGTTGCCTGTGCAGAGCATACAACAGGACAGAGCAAAACCTTTCTGCCAGATGTAGAACTCCTGCCTGAGGTAGAAGGTCCCTGCATGAAGAATAATGGGCTTAAAGGTGGGAAATAAACCCCTCAAATCTAATGGTGTCAGTCACATTTGTGGTGAGTGCCATCCTTAGATGTTCTACTGGTTCCCAGTCTTCAGGTTTACTTGTGTCACTTTTGGACAAAAAACAGATTAAAGAGGTGGTCCATCTGTTTAAAATATTTTCTATTTTGAAATTCCTAGAAGGTAAAATATGTGTCCCTGCTAAGACAACCCTTTCTCTACTCATTTACCCTTATGTGGCCTTGTTGAAACTGCATTTACATGCTGAGGGGTCTCCTTTAAGAAGTTTCTGATCTCTGTAGTTGCAGTGAAAGACGAAAATTTATCCCAGCAAATATGTTCCAGATCTGTCTCTCAGGAGCCAAGATTAAACAAAAATGAGCTGCCAGCTGCATGAAAGTTTTACAAGAAGAGTAATGGAATGAGAGCAACAGTTTATTTGTAGAAGTAGAAGCAAGCAGTCTAAATAAATGAAGCAACTGATAATTGTTTAGATATTCAGAGGTTTTGTAAACATTTCATTAAATTGATGGGATCAAATGCATCCTTCCAAATTTTTGCAACATAGAAAATTATGCGGCTTGGCCCTTTAGCATATCTCTCTTCAGCATTTTTTCCAAACTATCGAGGGCACTGAGACTTCTAGGTCTCAAATAATTACAGGTCTGTGACCTTTGTGAACTTCAGTTTTGAAATTTAGAGGACACAGACCATCTCACAGCTATGCCTAGACAATGTATGGGTTTGTAGGACTTCTGCCATGTACATCTGCAACCATTTACTGTCCTTCAGTGTTCTTCAGGAGAGCCTAACCTAAAGAAAACATGTAAGAGCCTGCTCAGAAATAAGAATGGCTAGATCAAAAGCAAACCAAAGCTCACTGTCAAAGTCACTGCCTTCGACTCTTCCTATGTTAAATGGTCTGGTAACTCCAAATACAACATCTGTCCCCATCATTCAGGGGAAGGTCAGATCCAATGAAGGAACACCTTCTATAGCAATTCAAAACTCATGTAAAGTCAGACACTGCCCTTCCATCTCCACTTTTCTCATATGAAATCTTTTGGAGGTAATTTTTTAAGTCCTCTGTCTACAATGTTGGCAAAAGTTGGACTATGTTGCCAGCACTGAGCAGCCAGCAGAAAACAGTAAATAATTCTCTCTTGGAAAAAAAATTGACCCAGAGTAGAGCTGTTTGGTTTATCCAGTATGGTTGGGGGGAAAAAGGAGAAAAATGCATCCTCTAATCACCTGTCTGGAGCTGCTAGCACAAGATCAGGTGGTTCAGGCCAGTAATGGGAGTTTCTGTGAAAATAAAGCCAATCCTCAGGAAAGGGTCTCTATGTTCTTCTGCCTCTGCCTTGGTTAGATTCACATCCTGTGTCCTTGCTGCTGGTGCCAGGTCAGAAGTAGGGCAAGTGCTGGCTAGGTATGTCCCAATATCTGTAGAGTCTGTGTTTCCTTTTTGTTTCAACTAAACAGTCCACAGAGCTAATGGGGTGCAAATTTCTTTGCTCTAAATCCAGAGAAAGGGGCTAGATAATCAAGACCTCACTATCATCTTCATATTCAACCTGTGGTTACAATTTCGTGCTCTTGCCATCACCTGAGTTCTGAATTCTGTTTATTAGAAAGCCATGGACAATATGAAGACTCTTTTATGGAGACCATACTTTCTGATAAAATGTGAAATCACTGGAAGATAAAAAGATGTTTTATTTTAAGGTAGTGCAAACAGTAAGCTAGATTACAGGAAAAAAAAATCATTAAACAAATCTGAAAGGCCACGTTTCCCCTCACCTGTTCTATTTAATTGCCTTGTTTTTAAATCAGTGAGCTCAGAGCAACATTTTTCCAGAAAGACTAGTCTGCCCATACTGATCAGTTAACACCCAGAAGGTTCCTCTTTTGGTCACATGTCAAAACAAATGCCATCGTTACAACAGAGCTTCCCTGTAAGTGAGGATGTGTGGAAGTGCAGTGCTGCACACTGCAATAGAATGTGACCAAAGCAGGTGTAGAGGTGACACATGTGTTACTGCCAAATGCTGGAGACAAGGCGGAAAGGGTGACAGGGTGTGTTTGTTGTTCTTCTCTGCAGGGACAAAACAGAGATGAGAAAGGTCAGAAGAGGATTCTGAGACTGTAAGAGTCATACCCCTGTTAAGCAACGCTATCAAATACCTAGTTAGTGAAATATGAGAAGAACAAAGCACAACATCAAAATTCCCAGCCTCCTGTATCAGCCTCATAAATGTAAAATCAAGCAAAGAAACTGTTGTGAGAAACTGAGGTAATATGAGAGCCTCATCATTTGTATAAAGGTGCACTTACAAAGTAGAATGAGAAAATTGCTAACACTCGCTTGGTCCATTGACTATTAAAAGACACCAGCAGTGAAAAGAAGTGAGGACTGCACAGGGGATAGGAGAGTTCTATATTTACCCAGTATGGGAAAGTGGTGAGGGGAGCTCGAGTGTCCATCTTTGCACCAGGTAAACGCTGTACCTGCCTCTCTACCAACAGACACAAAACCATGTTCTAAATGCATGTGAAAAGAACCATTTCCATCTTCTTTATGGACAGGGCCAACAAATTCCTAGAAGTTACACAGTAAATGTGACACCTCCAAAGGAATATTTCTGTAGCCCTGTTAGCTCTGTACTACACACTACATAAAACACAGGAGATTAGGCTTCTTACACACAATTTCTTTTAGCTGACAAATAATAATCTCTGTCTTTCAAAGCTTTGGCAGGAGCCATTTAAGAATTGTAGGCTGAGCTTTGAAAGAAATCTGTTTTGAAATCCTGTCTTTATCAGTTGAGCTATCATTATTACTATTCAATTCTAGCATGAATGTGCAGCTTTCATAATGCAAAATGCCACTTCAAACTCTTTTGATAGCATTAGATGCAATGTCACTTTCTCTCTTCAGGCCAGTTCTTCAAGATCCCAAAATGTCCCAAATCCCCCTGAAACCTACTGACAATACAAACTGGAGGGGATGAGACCTCTAATAACAGCACAAAGGATCAGAGAAGCCTTCCTTCCAATTAACAGTGGCAATCATTCATAACAGGCAAAAATTCAATTTCTGCTGGGCTGTTGCTTGGAGAAAGACAAGGCAACAGGACAGACTCACCCTTTTACTAAGGAAGAATAACAGTTTGAAAAGAGTAATCCCTGATAAAAAATGCTGAGGAGGAGAAGAGGTGGGAAGAGAATTGAGAAGGAATCATTTGTTTCAATAATACTGCCTTGTTGATCTTCCCTCCCTCCACCATGTGGTTTCTATTTTCTTGTATTAAACCATGCTTCCCCTCCCTACATTTTTTCATGTGGTTGCCAGTTTGAGGTCAACAAGTACTAAGAATGGACTGAAAAGAATTTCCAGGATGTTTTTTAAGACTATTAATAAACGTAGCAGCTATTCAAGCAAATAGCACTTCATGTTCATTGTACTCCAGGGCATAAAATCATCACTTGAGGAGGCTGATTCAGAGTTTCCTCACATTGCAACTTGTATAGACAGTCAGGTACAGTGTAGGGTGTTGGAGGCAAGTTGTCATTTTCACTGGGACACTGAAAAATAAGGAGCCAATACTGTACATATCAATGGGGACATTTCCCAAAGATGACAGAACTCCAGAGACTGGTCTCACGGGGGATTTTTAAGTGCTGCCACTTAAAATATTGTATTTCCTAATTTCCTACTACCCCACAGACAGGCATCCTCAAAGCCCTAAGATGTGAGCTATTGCTCAACAACGTGCAGCAAGACTGAAGTACTTACGAGTAAAATCTGCAGAAGACAGCCAAGCCAGCAGACTGCCAGAGTCCTCAGGGAGAGGAGGCACATCTGGAAACCTGTGATTAAGTTTCATCAGTACTGAGCCATGAAAGCCTGAGCAGCATCCCTCACCACAGAGATGCAGGGGCACTCATCTGGGCCTTGGAGGAGAAAGGCACTGTGAAACTCACAAGGCAGTGAATAAAGCAAAAAAAATCAGACCCGTGATGTTGAGGACAACACATCTTGAAATTACACCAGAGCCTTCCATAGGACAAATTGCCAACCAGATGATGATCAAACAGGGCAGAATTCTGTGGCTTTAGATGCCCCAGTACACTGCTTTACCAGATATAATGGGCAATTTGCAAAGACACAGTCAATCTCATTCCTCGCTATTTTCTGTGTGAGGCCTAAAACAGCATACATGCTCTGAGAATGCCCCAGATTAGAAAAAATTAGAAAAAAAGAGTGAGGCCTGGAACATGAGAGAGGCCAAGGAGGAGATGATCTGAGAGCCCCTTGGAGGCCCAGGCATGGGGCAGCCTGAAGACGCCAGGTGTGGCTGCTCACACACAGACAGATGTCTCCATTTATGCGTAATCCCCTCTGCTTCCAATGGGATTAGACATCTGACCTTGAAATACTTCAAACAGGGCCCAAAGCCTATTTTAAAGCTTTTACTTACAAATTGGAATATTATGTTTATATAAAAAAAAGAAGATACTAAAGCTTGTTCAAGAGGAAAAGAAGTACTATGTCAAATTTCAGAGTGATGTACAAGGTCATAAATTGCATATCTGAAAAGAAATATCAGGGAAATAAGGGATGAGTTCAAACCAAGGGGAATGTGTGCTATATCCTCCTCCTCCAACAGACAGCAGCTTTTGGGCCCACAGGGCTTTCCAGTCCTAAAAACCCACCATAGGAAATAATGCCAATTTTTTTCCCCAAGGCTTTGCCTTGCGTTTTCCTTATTGATTTTGTATTTCAGAGGATAAATGAAAACAAGCAAAGGGATACTTAGGAAGGATATTCATTTTCTTTCTTGTCTTCCCTGAAAAGGACACAGTTAAGCAGAAGGAAGATTACAGGCGTTTATGGATTTTTTGTTTGAGGTGCAATGTTAGGTCTGCTATTCATATAAGCACTAGCACACCCAATCTGAGTCTCAGAGGTTTCCAGTACTCATTCACAAAGGTAACCAGAGACAAGGAGTGACCCAAACCTGCAGCTGACATAGCTGGACCTGAAGGGTAATGAATTGGGGCTCCTCACAGAAAGAAGAACAAAATTCCAATAAACAATGTGTCCAGAAATGCAATTGAATTATTATTTCTCTGAAGCAACTGCAGCCCTTTCCATTTTTCACTTTTTCTGATGCCTGTGGCTCTGAAGAAGGCTTGTATACATTACAGTAACTTAGCTAAGTGCCTGATCCAAGCAAAGAGAAACAATGGAGAAATTTGTCTGGTTGATGGCTATAGAAATAGCAGATGGAAACATAGAATCATTTAGGTTGGAAAAGACCTCTAAGATCATCAAGTCCAACTGTTAACCCAGCACTGCCAAGTCCACCACTAAACCATGTTCCCAAAGCCACATCTACATTTCTTTTAAATATCTCTAGAGAAGGTGACTCCATCACTTCCCTAGGCAGCCTCTTCTGGTGCTTGACAACCATTTTGGTGAAGAAAATTTTCTCAATGTCCAATCTAAACCTCCCCTGCTTCAACACGAGGCCATTTCCTCCTCATATGCCTGGTTACCTTGGAGAAGATACTGATCCCCATCCAGGTGCAACCCCCTTTCAGGTAATTGAGGGTGTGACAAGGTCTCCCTCTGAGCCTCCTTTTGTTCCTCAGCTGATCCTCATGGAAGCTGGAGTGTCTCTGGCCACACCACACTGTAGGTAATGCCGTGGGGAGCTACTTACTCTTTTTATGTTGAACATTACTGTTACATTTCCTGCCCAGTGCCTCAATGATTCACATTAACTAGACCCAGCTAATCTGAAGAGTAACTTTGGTGTTGAGTGCTAAATACATACAATCAGCAAACCTGATTCCCTCCTTTACCCACTCTCTCCAGCACCAGAATGCCTGGGGCAGACTCCTGGGGCAGGGCACAGGGAGCAGCTCAGCTGAGTGTTGCAGAGCTCCCACATCCCAGCAGAGCAGGAGTAGATACTGCACTGTGCCGGGATGGGGATTTCAGCTGCTGGGCTTTCCTCCAGGCTTATTTATTACCTTGGGCAAGTTATTTAACCGTGTCCTGAGAGCCCAAATTAAAAGCAAAGCAGTGGCAATCCTTTTCAGCAACTGTGCTCCTTGGGCTTTTCTAAACATCCCTGAGGCCAAGGGCTTTTTCTCACTAGAGCTTGTTCCAGCCATGATCTAAATGTGGAGCTGAATGCCTGTGTGGTTCCACTCTAATGTACTGGGCAACACACTCCCACGCAGAGGAGTGCCCATTCCCCTCTCCTGGTTAGCTCTCCTTTATGTCCCTCTGTATCTATGCAATGGCTGCTCCAAAGCATTTGCATTTTAGCTGGTCCAACATTCCCAACATTATTTAGTCGTGTCATTGGAAATCTAATGGCATTTTTTTCTAGTGCACAGACATGTTTTCATTAACTGTGGTTAAATTCTAGCTAATGCTTTTGCATGATCCCTACTTCACTGGCAGTTGCAGGGGAGTTAATATTGCATTTTCACTTCCTGCCTTTAAAAATGAGACAACCATATTGTTTCAAATTGTCCTGTGTATAGCACATTCCCTTCATAGTTTCAGAAAATCTGGGAAAGCTTGTGAGATATGATAAAAGTCAACAGAAATCTATTCTCCATTGGATACCCCTAGAAGAGTGTCTGCATTGAAATGTTTGTGATGAAGCTTTGGGCACTGGTGTGTACATGAGTGTGAATGTAGAGAAGGCTGGCAAGAGCCATCGTGCTTTGGGAAGAGGAGAGGGACAAAGGGGCACTGGTACTGTTGAAAGTGAGTCTGAAATAGATTTTATATCCTCTGAGCTATACCAGTAAGAGGAGTCTTGGGGGACATGGCAAACACATTTTTCTCCCCTCTAAAAAGCCAAACATTATTGCAGAGCTGGTTGTAATCATAAGTCTGGACACAGCCTGGAATGCTCGAGTCAGAGTTGTAGAGAGACAGCCCCACTCCACCTCCCCCTTAGCACAACAGGGCCACATCACACTCTCCTTGGAGGAAACCCCTGCCCAGTGCCTCTCCTCGGGCTGGATCTCTGCAAAAGCTCAGTCCCCAGATCCACTTCCAGCAGGCAGAGCAGAATGAAGGTCTTTCTTTGGCGGTCTTGGGGAGCAAAGTGCATAGTCCTCCTCAAACAGCCCTTTACACAGCCCACCTGTCCCCACATGAGCCCAGATTAGACACAGTGTGCAGGGAGTATGGGGTGCATCCTGCCTCCAGCAAATCCACTCCTGGTTATCACAAATAACTTTTTGTGGGACGTCACAAGGAGTGGAACAAGGTTTGGTCAAGGGCACCACATTTCAGATCAAAAGCATGCATTTATATGCTGAGTAGATTAGATTAGGATTCAAGTGGATGTGGATCTGCAGTCAGGATGACATTTCCTGTTAATTTTTTCTAACACTTTTCAGGGCAGAAGTTGGATACATGTTGTAGATGGGCTTCCTGAAGGCGTGATATAATCTTTGCTATATAGGTGATATAATCTTTGCTATATAGATGATGGAGTGGAGATGCCTAACACCAGAGCCAGAATGATACTTCATTTCTGTCATTCTT
>PYHW01010552.1:5712849-5726322 GCA_013186435.1 Turdus rufiventris
AAAAAAAGAAAAAAGTAATAAAGACAAGAGGGGAATATCAAAAGTGTTGAGGAGCATAATTTCTGGGTTGATTTCACAGACATAGGAATAGCTGTTCAGAGTAAACTGGGTCTCAGAAACATGTACATGGGTTGTCTCTGCAGGTTTGCGGTGTGCTGGGGATAGGTAAAGCTGACAAATCCAGCCTGGAGTGAGAATGCAGCCACCACCACTGTGGCTGACTTTTCAGTGGTTATTTCTCAAGGGACCACATTAATCCAGTTACCTGGATTAAACCTAGCCATATTTTCCTATGTTTTCCAAGCATAACTGTGGTCTAAACCACAGACACTTGATGAAGCAGGAAAAAAGATGGTGAGTGAGCAAACTACATATCCTCTCCCTGTGCAGATAGATGGTCATGGTAGACCTTGACTAGGTTTGGTAGCTAATGGCTGTATTTTTTACACATTCCTCCAGCTTTGCTACTACAACAACACTTCTCCAAGGTCACTGTCCCAAGCAATCTACAGAGTCACCAGCCCTTGTCCATAAACTCGAAAACAAGTCCTACAACCCCCAGGCAGCCTAGTACTGGAGTGGGGTCAGACCCAGGGCACAAGATGTATCCAAGGACCAAAGCTAGAGTCACTCTGCAAAATTTCACAGTTCATTCTGTCACAAGGTTCTGACATGAACCAATTTCCCCTGAGATAGATATTGATTTTCAGGAAACATGACTCTTACTCCTACAGCTCTCAGGACCTTTTTAAGGCAGGATTTTGCTCCTGGCTTTTTATTGTTTTTGTGGGTTTGGTGGTTTTTTTTAATGATGGCAACTGCAACTAAATAGAGACAACAGAGGAAGAATAACTTAATAGTGGATGCTCTGTAAGTGGCAAATCATAGTCAGATTTTTCCCAGTATATTGCAATGCTACGTGATTTCCTTGCATTATGAAACTGATATCATCTCCCGCTGAAGGGAGTGGGCAGACACTGAGTTCACTTTGAGGTCCAAAATTCCCCATTGCATTTTTTCTTCAAGAAATAAGCCCCAAGATCAGGTGTCTTCTAAATCAGCTGGAAGGAGGGAGTGAGCTCCTCTCTCTCCTGCCAGAGAACAAGAGAAACATTAAGGAACAGCTAACTCCCACCATGAACAATGATCCTGAACCTTGTCTGGGCAGCTCTGGGATATTGCTGGCTGGATGTTCCTTTTAGGGAATCATGAAGAAGGAAGGGAATGGGTAGGCTGTGTGTAGCATTAGCTTTTTCCTGTAGTTTTCATCCATGCTGCTGATTATTTATTTCACTTTAGTTAAATTGTGTAACTGTGTGTCTCTTTGGATTGCTATAAAATTGACTTTTATTCCAGGCTGGATTTACCATTATTTAACTTTTCACTTTCACTCCTAGGAATTTATTTTGCTACTATAATTTCAGTTATTGTGAGCTCGCCCCTTTTCAATTTTACACAAAATTTCAGATATAGAAGGCAATAATTTAGAAAAACATAAGGACTTCAGAGAAAGGGGACAGTGATGTGATGGTTACTGCAAGGCTCTATCAGCCAGGCTGGGAGACCTCCCACACTGCCCTGTGGCTTCCTTTGCCTTCCTGGCTCCACAATGCCAAGTGAGTGCCAGCCTGCCCTCTGCAAAGAAGGGACAATTTCGGAGGCATAGAGTCACTTCAGTCAGCACTTGCAGAATGGTCTCCACAACAAAACCTTACTTCTGCAGGAGCAGATCCCAGCCCTGTCCTTGAGCTGGTGTTTTTGGCACCAAGTGATATAAAACGGGGATTCTTCTGATGTCACCACCTGTCAGTTCCTGTTGCAGAAACTAAATATCCCCAAGGACATGGAGTGCATTTGCTCCAGCAGAACACTTAGCTAATATTGCTGCCAGCCTGTCTTGGGGAGTTTTTTCTGTTTTGGTTAGTTTACTAATTTAGTAAATATTTAGAAATCCACGTTCTGACAAAACTGCAACACTGGATACCATTCCCTTTTGTTCAAAATTATTTACAGAATTAGGCACAGTTATATCATGATTCCTAGTTAATATTCACTGGGCTAAAAGCAAGAGATCCTAAAAGGGGTAAAAGCAGGGTGGGAAGAAAAATGGGAATTTGTTACAGCAGTTCAACAGTGCCTTGAAGCCTGAAACTGTAACAGAAAACTTTTTTCCAAACAAAAACCAGAAAGAATTCAAAAATAAGGCAGGGACAATGAAGGTGCAAGACAGGGTATCAAATGTGAACTTTCAAAAGGTGAAAGATGGCAAGAGGCTGCCTCTAGCACATGGCACAGAAAGTTGGGCTGTGCAGGGAGACATCTCCCAGGAACATGACATTTTATGGAAGTGCTTCTGCTGAGCATGAGCACAGGTCCCTGGGGTTCCTACCCACTGGTGCTCCTTCTGCTGCACACTGGTGCCCACTGGTTTGCCCCCAGCCCACAAGGGGCCAGTGTCCCTGCCCCAAGTGTTTACCTGCAAGGGAGCCAGCAAACCATGGGAGCAGCCACCCACTGGGCACAGGTCTCCAGAGCAAAGCAAACACAGCTGACACCAGAGAGCCCAGGTCCAAAGTCCTGATGATTTTAGGGGGAAATTCTGAATTCTCACCAGTTCTTAGCAGACCTGAATACTAGAGAACACAACCCAAAATGTCAAGAAGGAATTGTGGTGCCCTCAAGGAAGCAAAAGGCACCTGGTGGCAAACAGGCATTCTGGGCTTAGCTTCTGACTAAAGAAGTCAGCCCAGGAACTTGCTTCCTGTCACTTCTGCCTGGCTTTTTCTCCCAGGAATGAAAAAAACCCAGGAAGGCTTCCCACTCCCTGCAGCTGCTGTAACTCTGCTGTGAGCAACACCCATGGTGGATGGTTAAAAAAGGGTTCAGCTGTGTCCATAGGACAATTCTTCAGCCAGCTCACAGGCAGGCAGTTGCCCCTCAAGTGTCCAGGCAGAGGTCAGCAACTGCACAACCTGGAATTACTTTAATTATAGGACAATCACTTTCTAGTGTATTGGACAAGCACCTATTTTACACAGGACCAACCCCAGGGAGTCAGCTCCACTTCAAAAGGAAGGCTAATATCATAGTTTGCAAAGCACACACACGGCTTCTTTGAGCCAGCTTATCAAGATGGTTTTCCACAGCAGTGTAATTTACCTTCTTACAATGCAGGTCAAAGCACGAGGCTCTCAGTGGAGGGATTTCCTCCTGAGAAACGTACTAGGGAGACAATTCTGAGTTTTAAGTCCCCCTTTAACCTGCCACCACAACCAGTCTAGGCAGCACAAAGAGCAAAGGGATGGAAATTCAGCACTTCCACACAATGTTGCACCACATCCCCAATATGAGTGCTCCCAGGGAACCCCCAGGAGAAACCCACTGCAGATCTGCAAAGGAATTAGAGTAATTATCCTCTCTTCTGTCAAGAGTGTTGGGATAATCCATAGGATTTATCCCTCTGTAGATGAATCTGTGGATGCTGTATCTGGTCCTGAACATTACTGAGGGGTCTACTCTTCTTTCATGGTGCAAGAATCTTGAAATACGAAAGGAGCCCTCCTGCCAAACAACATCCCTTCATAGGCTTCTTCCCCTTAACATTTCCCATCAGGTTTCAAATCTTTGCATTCTTCCCCGCTTGACAATTACAGTTTAGTAAGATTTACACTCTTCCACCACGGCAGGATAGGTGTCTCCTTTGAAGAGGGCTGAGCAGACAAAGAAAAGATACTCTGGGATGTACTACATGTATTTGGCTACTCTGAAATGTGAAAATAAAGCATGACAGACCCCTGCCCCATGACATCAGACTATATTTGAAAAGAGCACCAGGTAAGCTGTATTCAATAGTGTAATTTATGCGAGGCCCAGTGCACCATCTCAATGTACATTACAATGTGTGCACCAAAATAACATGGAGAGCTGAAATGCATAAGGACAGCGGCTGTACCTGAATCTGCTGATTCAACTCTCAAAGCTGCATTTAGCAGCTGTACTCTTTGAGCCCTGCAGATGTCTATTTTAATCATCTGTCTTAAAATATCAGCTGGTTTTATGTCCTATTCTGAAGCTTACCATCCCTCACAGAGGCTGAGTTGATTTCTCTAGGCACTGCCATCCAATCAAAATTGAAAATGGGCAGGAAAGAGAGAATATAGGAGCAAGTTGCTTTTGTCTGTAGTTATTTCCACACATCTTGTACTGCTTGTGGCTGAAACACCTTGGGAAGGCATAGCTGCAGAACCTGAGCCTGCCATCTGGATGAGAGAAGAGGGACTTTTTCCTTGGAGATCTGAAACACAGCCAGTTGAGGCAAAATCTTCATCCAAAGCAGAGATTCAAGTCAGCAGAGACATCCCTTATCCAAGACTTCCTCCTTCTATCCTGACTTGCTGGCTAAGAAACACGGCACTGAACAGCAGAGAAGCTGTTCCTTTTTGTGGTAAAACATCCTGCCACCATGCAGGCCGAGGATCCTTCCTATGCCACACTCACAGCATGAGCTCACCAATTTCTGCACTGCCCTTTTAGGTTACTTTTTGCAAAAATTAACAAAGAGAATTTCATAATATTATTCCTCTCTTGAAGGCTCTGCTCCCTCTCACTGTTGTGCTGACCCACATGCTGACCATCCAAGGAGTGCCATGCTCATGTGGCCTTAGTATTTTAGCTTTCCTCAATGAGCCTAGGAACACCTGTAATCTTGGTAATTACTACAATTATGGTCATTAAGGACATATTAGGGAGCTCACTGTTAATAGGAGTTTCCATAAAGACTTTCAGCCAAAGCAGCCAAGGCCAGATCAATACACTACTCTTCATGGACTTCCAAACAAAGATGTGAGGTGTGGGATCTCATGGTCCTCTGCCCTGCACTCTCAACCATGGAGCTTTGCTCATCCATGGCCCATGTCTGTTGCTTACCATCATGAAAACAAGGCCTTTAGCATGTCTCCTTGTGGCTGGAATAAGGAGGAAACACCTAGGAGGAAAGGAGATTGTAGTGAGTTGGGCAGCCTAAAGTTCCACCAGAGGAGGTCTAGATAGGATATTAGGAAAAAATTCTTCACATAAAGGGTTGTTAAGCATTGGAACAAGCTTTCCAGGGAAGTAGTTGAGTCATTATCCTCAGACATATTTAAAATATATGTAAATGTGGTACTCGGGGACATGGTTTGCTGGTGGACTTGGCAGTGCTGGGTTATCTGTTGGACTCAATGACCTTAGAGGTCTGTTGCAACCTAATAAATCTGTTATTCTGAGAGGCAAAAATGCTGTCTGGGAATGTGAGCCACAGCCCAGCAGCAAGAGGTGAGAAGGTGTGAATGGCTTGTAGACTGGTGGCCCCTTCTAACAGGCATAGGAAGGAGCTACTCTTGTGCTTCTGGCACAAGCCTGTTCTGCACTAGTCCTGGCCAGAGCTGCTGCCCACCTTTCACAATGCAAGAGTGGGTGAGGTGGATGCAAGCCTCGTGTCATAGTCTGCCCAAGTCAGCCTTGCTCCCCAGGGCAGCAGCTGCAGGTGAGGCCAGGTGAATCACTCCCTTGACTCACAGCAATATTTTTGCTACAACTGCAGCCTTCAGGATGGAGTTGAGGCTCTTCCCCTGGTCAGTCAGACACCAAGCCAGACCCTTGCTAGGCACCTGTGTTTAGAAGGGAGGAAGCAGGCTTGCCCTCCAGAGACAGCAGCCTCTCATCACAGCCAACCAGCTTGAGTGAGCTATAGTTTCTCATGCGGTGTCACACAGAACCCTCAGGCTCCAGGCATGTGTATGACTCTCCACGTATCTCAGAGAGCTTACAAACACATTCTGAGGGCTTTTATGCTAATAAATGCTAAATAAATTTTAGCTGCTGTTTTCAATTTTCAGAGCCTGCTTTGTCAGTGGAAACCCGCATCCTCCTAACCATGGCATGGCAAGCTCTGCTGTAATCCCGCCAGCAGTTACAACACTTCACATTAGGTGGTCCTATCTCGGGAGAGGAGACAGCTGATGGATGGGGAGGGGAAACTGATATAGCCTAACCATGAAGTCTCACTGCCTGCCTGGGAAATAAAGGACACCAAAATATAACTGCGTGGGAAGGACTTCTAAGAAGAATTTGTCCCAAACCATTTCTGGAAACTGATGATAACATTATTTACTCAAATACAGGAAGCTTGAGATTGCAATGAATGATGAAAGGGTGAGGGGGAGAAATATGTACTTTCCCCTCCCCCTTTCCAAAAGATAGAAGTAAAATCCCCACCAGCAAACCCCTGGTTGTTAGGCTGTGCAATCAGAAGCTGATACACCCTCCTGTGTCTGTGCATGTGCACATCTCACACCCACACACTTCTGCCCATCCTCCTTTGGACCCTAATGCCAGGGGCTCTTTCCAAGACCAGGCACAGTATCCCACAGAGAAGAGTCCAGCTGTTGGGATCTTTCCCAGAAATCAAACACTGCCGCATTGAAGCTTTTCTGGTCTTTTAGTAGTTAATCTGGGATACCCAGAAACCCTCTCCAATGAGAAGGGATAGGAAGTGAGGGAATGTGCTTAAAAGCTTTTGTATTTATTTATTTATATATTTGTGATCATGTTTATGTAAATTTTGCATAAATCTAGATTGAACTTTGGGAGGCTGATCTCTCAAATACAGAATCCAGCTGTTTGAAATCACGAGGAATGTACATTCCCACCAGCAGTGTAAAGCCAAAATATGAAATGGCAAACAGCACAGCTAGCCAAAAGAGGGGCAGAGAGGGAAATAGCTCTCACAGACCAGCATCCTATCTCCATGTGTATTTAGTTTTTTATTGCTGCTGCTTACTCTGGGTGGTTGGGGAGAAGAGGGGGGTGGGATAGATAGATGTTGGTTGTTTTGGAATCCACCACAAGATGAAGCATCTGTCAGCATCTACTCAAAGAGATTCCCAGCCATGGTCTCTGCTATGCTCAAAACCAGTGACAGTAGTAAGTCCCCAGGTGTTTTACTACGCTGACAGACTGACTGATCTGGATTCAGCATCTTATTTATCTCAGCAGTGCCAAACAGCCCAGCCACTGTGAATCTGCTGGTAGACCAAAGAGTGCCTCCTCATCACACTCCATGGCTCAGTGTACCCATAGTGTACCCATAGAATCATAGAACCACATAGATTGTGTTGGAAGGGACTTTAAAAGCCATCTAGTCCAACTCCCCTTGGACTGACCAAGGATATCTTCAACTAGACCAAGTTACTCAGATGCCCATTCAACTTGAAAGCTACCAAGGATGAAGCATATATCATCTGTCTGGGCAACCTGTTCCAGATTCCTGTTCCTCACTGTAAAAAACCTCTTCCTTACATCTAATCTAAATCAATCCTCTTTTAGTTTAAAACAATTACCACTTGTACTATCCCAAGGCCAGCTCAGCTCCTGAAGGGTTTTAGAAAAGCTGAAGATCACAGTGATTCTGGTCCTGGCTCCATGGCACACTGACAGCATTCTCAGTCCGACTGCAGAATGCCAAGCACCAAGACAACACAAACTCACCGTTTTCATTTGTCTGTGCTCACAGCAATCCAGCTTGTTAACTTTGTTTGAAGGAGCTATATGTTAGTACAATGTTATGTTAGCTATATGTTAGCTGCAGACCCTTCTGCCAGCATCAGGCCACATGCTCAGCATAAGCTCCACGTTGCATGTTCTGTAAAATTTAATGGCAATGTCTGCACACGCACATGCTCACACCTGATCTGTACATACACATATGGTGGGGCACTCCAGTGAGAGCTGCAGTACTGGTGATCTCTGAGGTTCAGGCTGACACTCACTGACTTCAGGGTAAGTTATAGCTGTTTCTTAGGCACAGGAATGTATATAACACCTCTGCAGAATAAAACACCTGCTACAGAGATCAGCCCTCTCTTCCCAACTATTACTTTATAAAAGGGAGATAAGTTACCTTCTGAGCATTCTTTCAAGCCCTAAATTAATTGTTGGGTTTTCAACAGCATGATTTTAGTAAAATCAGTGAATATTATAGTTATTATTACAATGAAGATTATAATAAAGGTTTTGACAATCTGTTTTGATACCTGGATGTGGAATTGGGATTATAATGCAAAAACATCTGTTCAAATGGGAAAAAAGCTAACGGCTTAGGGCACACATGTACTTACCTTGCACCCTAAATGAGCTATGCAGTACATGCCAGCACACGGATTAACAACTCTCTGGTTTTTATAGATAATCGTTTGCGCGCACGCAAAAATGCATTGGCAGAAAGGAATAACCAAGGGTGAAGTCAGCAATTCAGAGGTTAATTACTATCATTCAGAAAAATATCCCACTTCAGGCACATCAACTCTAAAGCTAGTTGGAAGTGGCCCTCTAAGAGGTGGAAGCAGCAAACAGCCATAAATAGAAGCTGTTCAATCGGTGATATAGTAAGTGTGATGTGATTCAAAGTCTGTGATAAAATTTCATTGTAAAAGTGCCTTGCCAGAAGAGAGAAGGGGCAAATCAGTTCAACGAACTCTGAGAGCCCCTAAACCCAGATGGATCTCTCACTGATGCCTAAGTATTTTATCCCCTGGCCTGGCACAGCTCTGGGACTGTGACAAGTACTGTGACCTGACTTACACCAGCACTTTGAAAGTAACAGGTGAGCCCTGATTCCTGCAACGTTGGGCCCCTGACTTCACCACTACAGAAAACTCCCTGAGTTTCTGTACAAACCCTCTTCCTGCATAACCCAGTTTTCTCTCCTGTTTTCCAGACAGGAGCTCAAAGGGAGCAGTGCTCCCCCAAACCTCCCTGATGGCTCTTCATCCTTTCAGCCATCAACACCACTTTTCCTAGTCCTCAAGGTGGTCTTTGCTAGTCCTTGTTACGTGAGTAGCTGTGGCTGAGCAGAGAGAGGTAAGGATAGTACTTGTGTGTGGATACACCTTGGGGCACAAAGTGAGCACTTCAGCTGAGCACACGGGACTTCTTCCTGCTGACTGATGCATTTCAATGTCAAAAATCATGTATTAGTGTTTAGATTACAGCTTTTTTTACATTTACAACACCTGTGTTACAATGATACCTCTCCAGAGCCCACTGGTGACTGAGTGCTGGTAATTAAAATGATTCACATCATCCTTATTTATGCCTTTTCCCAGTGAAACTGCCTTGATGACACTTCCCTTAAATGCTTCTGCAGCACCTGCCACTGCAGAGAATCCCTAAGGAATGAATTACAGCCAAGCTTAAGTTTCAGCTTTCAGAAAAGAAAATGCTTGAACTAAAACCCATCACCTGTTTTGATACAAATTAAAAACATTAGTTTTCTTCAGTAAAACACTGCAGCACCCTAAATTCAAGCAGATGTTCTTTAGTCACAGCTATCTGCTATTACTTTTTCCTCAGCTAAACAACAGTGCAGTAAGCAGAAGTCATGTGAAAGGGGCTGACATTAAACAGAAAATGTCAGTAATGTTATGATTCCAAAGAAAAGTGAGATTTCTTTTATATTTGCTCATGACTGTGGCTGATAATTGCTTCCTGTCTTACACCTACACAAAATTCATGAATATAATTACAGCAGCACAGTGCTGAATTCAATCAGAAGGGAGTATTGATTTGTGTATAAATCAAAAGCTATTTTCCTCCAGTTCTATTTACATGGAAAAGAAAAAAAAAGACTTTTCTGAAAAGTCAGCAGATCAAGAAAGGGTAGTGTATTGCAGAAAACCTCACTTGTAGATTATATGGCCAGAAGGGAATATGATAATCTAAATATGTCTACATATCAAACCACAGATTTCCCAAATTAATTAAGCTTTTCCCTACAATGTATTTCTTGAAGAAAAAACACCCACTTATTTTGGTATATTTTTCAAGTGCATAACTTCATTTATACGCACATTAATTATTTCCATATTCTGTGCAGCAGAGCCTGCTGCCTGGGACAGGAGCAGGTGCTTCTGTTCTTGGGGTGCACATCCAGGTGACTGCCACTCACTGGCAAAAGCAGGGATGCCAGGGATGCTAACAGGAGTGGGGAGAAACAGCTGTAATTGTTCAGCTCGCTCACTTCCTTCCCCTGCTAAAGCCTCATCATGACTGGGGGACACAAAATGAACTTTGCAGTAAAGACAATGTGAGAATGAGGGGATGTTTCTTTTCTTGACAGACAAACAAGACTACATCGGTCCCTCTGCTAAACATCCCTCACTGAGTATTCAGCTCAAATTGACTGTCTTGGGAACACTTGCAAGTTCTTGACTTCACCTGGGGCTAGTAGCAATTACAGCTTCTTGTTGTCAGGCGAGAAAGAATCGATCAGAATCAATGGCTGCATGGTTCTGTGTGGATGGTTCTTTCTAGTGAGCCACCTAAATAATATTAAAATGGATTTTGTGAAGCATTCTTAGGTGCTTTAATAAATGTATAATAACAGTCCATTTATGTAGAATGATTAAAGCCTGATCAATTGTGACATGCCCTCATTTTTAAATAGGAGCCTGTTTGAAGAAACACAATCTATGTAGACGATACTTACATATATTAAGTTATGCCAGAATCTGTTCTGCCACTGACTTTGTAAGATTAAAAACATTGCTAGGAAATGGCTAACTAATTAATCAAACTGACTTATTCCCAACAGCATTCATTTTATCAATTGTACCTCAGATCCACTTTTATAGAAACAGGCAGTCAAAGAGAAAAAGCTACTGCAATGGAAATTGCTTTAAGAAATCACAATAAAGAGTGCATTTTTTCCCATTGCTCTAATATGATTCAGAAATTTGAAAAAATAAAGTGCAAATATCTTATTTCCAAGTATCAAGGAAAGATGATGGATGAGGGGCACTGCCAAAGCACACAAGTGTCATCCTCCACAGATAAAAACAGAGAAAGGAATACTCGAAGTCTTAAGCCTTAGGAAGCTTTATTGTATTAAGCACTTGTGTCACTGAATTCGTAGAAGACACCTGAGGAGTAGCTATTGCTGGGTAACTAGGGACTTAAAGCCATGGAAAAATGTTGTAGGATTTTCCTTGAAGTCTCATTTAGTATGACTCCTGCCAGAGTCTCGGAGACACTATTGTTGTATTCCTGCGCCTAGTAAGCAAATGACGAGCTCTGTGGGGCATTTCACAGAGTAAGGTTAAGAGCAAATGCTCACACACAACATAGAAGAAGAGTTTAACCTCTCAAAATGGCATCCTGAGCAGACAGCACGTAGCTACCTGAGAAGATGATGAAAAGCAAGGGATGGCTCTGGCAGCTTTCTCAGGTGAGGCACCTCATGAGGCACTGAGCCACAGCAACACATCCCTTCTGAAATGAACAGGTTGTCCCCTGGGGCATGGAGAGCCACATCTTCATTTTCTCTGCACACACAGAGCGCAATAAGCAGTCTTGTTGAACCCATGTTTATTTAAAGAATGTTAGAAACATAAAGGGGATAACAATGTAATAAAATTAGCAGGTTTTCAACAAGGTTCCTAGCACAGTTTCTACAATATATTTTGTCTGTTAATAAAAGAATATCTAAGGAAATTAATTGTATGATCCAACAGCTGATAATAAACACCCAGTGCCTCAGAGAGCAATGTCAAAAGATGTGGTAACCCCTAGCTTTTGGCCTGGGATCTAGAATACTCATAGAGAGATCCTGGGGAAAACATGCCTTCCCATCCCTTCCTGTGAAGCAAGAGTTTTGGGCAGATGGGTCTGAGAAGGTGATGAGGCAATTAAAAAAATAAGCTAGAAAATAACTTGACTCTGTAAGGTAAAAAGCCACTGTATGTAGAACATAAAGAAGACACTCCTTTTAAACAGAGTCATAGATACACAAGTCCTTTTATGAAGATTTGATTTTTCTCCTACTGAATTAGAGAGGATTCAGACAGTGAGCCTACCAAGGTGCTCTGGAAACCCTCTCAGTAGCATATGTGCATATTGACTTGTTTACCAGCTTGAGAAATTGGACCCTGACTGCTCACAGCATGACAGCCTAGGTTGCAAGAAGGTGACACTCTCTTCTGTGTACAGAATTAGTTAATCCCCATCTGCTAGTGTGCCTACAATTCTAGTCATCTCATGAAAAAAGACCAAAAGCCAAGCAGATAATTAAAACACGAGATGTTTTAAAATGCAAAATTTTTCACTCAGTCAAGCAGCTGAAATAGTTTTTGCCATTTTGTCTCCTTTTGCCTTCCTCGGACATTTGGTGAATTTGTTTTCTGACAGGGATATTCACTAGACATTCATGTTCTGTGAAATGCTTATGGAATATCTATAAAAAGCAGGTCTGAATGATGCCAGCACTGATGTTGGCATATGCAGCCTACACCTTGCCAGTCAGGAGTCACTGCATGTCACACACACTCACTGAGGAAGTAGAACCCAGCTGAGAAGACCAGAGATAAGGAGAAACATCATCATTATGAATGGGTACAAAAAGTTCTCCAGGAAGAGAGATATGTTGCATAATTTGAAGATGTCCATTTGGCCAGATGACATCATAAGCAAGCAGGATCTCCAATGAATACTTAGTTGGGGAAATACCTGGGATGAAGATGAGAAAAGCCAGCCCAGGCCAGACTGTCCAGCAAGACCACAGCAAGACCAAGCCCCTTCCAAACTCCACAGTCCTTAAAGGCCTTGGAATTTGAACCATCATGCCAACTACTTAATATCTGTGGCCCAATTTGAAGCAATTAATGTTGTTTCACCTTCATTTATTCAAATTAGAGTTCATCCTGAGTACAGGCTATGCAAAACACAAGAGACTTACAAAGATGGACTGTCTTACGAATGGTCCCTGGACAGTTAATTTTTGTTCAAATGCTTACTGAATTACACATGTATGTCACATAATAAATTCAATAATGTCAGAAATTTCATCTCTGTGGTAAAAGTGTCCTGACATAAGGACTGTTCATGTTCTCCAAATGCAGCCATTTGTTCATTAAAGAAATTTCCAGTTACAGCCTCCCTTAGAAGCTGTCCTCCAGCACAGGAGAATTAAAATTCCTTCATTTCCTAGTGAGAAGGCTTTGTGACAAGGAAATCTGGAAAGGATAGGAAAAGCCCTTATATTCTTTTCTTATTGTTGTTGCTTGCAAAATCTAATAGTTACTACATGGTAACCAGCATATGAGCATTGAGAAATGGAAATACTGTTCTTTTGTCTCCTTTTTTACAAGTGAGATTGATGTATGCAGACAACCACTCACAGCGTCCACAGGAGACTTGGTACATGATTGAGGACATCAGGGTGAATGGGAGAAGTCACCTGTGAACACTACAGTCCTGCTTTAAGCAAAACATCCCAAAATATGACCCCAGGCTTGACTCCCATTGCATGAAGGACAAAGTCCCTTTACCTCTCTCTGCCTCAGCATTCCTGCCACTCTGGGTCTCGCAACACAATGATCAAATTTGATTATTTGATTTGTTCATCAGAGGGCAGGAGCACCTCCCTTATGAGGACAGGCT
>PYHW01010552.1:5726572-5756197 GCA_013186435.1 Turdus rufiventris
TTTAAGGTCCCTTACAACACAAACCATTCTATGATGATTCAATGAATATCATTAAGGTCCACCCTTCAACTGGAATCATCAGAACTCTCCTCATGAGAGCAGAACAAAGCCCTTTGTTAATACACTCTTTCAACACCTAACAACCCAGTGATAAGCCATCTGAAGTGAGTGGCTTGGAGGGGTTATTCCCCAAATCTGTGGGAACTTGATTCAGAGGAATCCTCATTCCTTAACTGTCCCTTACATCTCCTCCTCACACACTGTCATGGGGGTCTGATCCCCCATGGGCAGAGAGGTTCAAAATGGAGATGGAGGCAGGCAAGGAAGGCAGCTCTCACAAGCTCCTGGCAATACTGCTGCAATCTGCAGGAAACTCCATGGAGCTGGGGAAGGAGAGTGGGAATTAGAAAGTTCCTTGTCCACAAAACAGCAACCCAGAGGCACTGTGAGGCTGAGGATAAGACACAGGAGGGAGCATGGGGAGAGAATACAGATGGGTTTTGTGAAACTGTCCTCTGCTATGTAACAACCACTGCTAAACACTCCGTGTTTAAAATGTCCTTACACTGGATATTGTCTACCAAATGTAGCCTGAGGGCAGCTCTCCAGCTTGCCTTGAAACGCCAATCTGCTATCAAGACAAGGAAAACATAAAAACCAGATTTTACAATTAGGCAGGTAGCAGCTCCCCCAGCCCCTTGTTCAAGTAGGAAAATTAGATAAGAGACACACCGGTGGGGCCAGGCAGATGCTCCAGGCTGGACCAGGTTTCCCTCCCAGTGCTATGGGGTTGGGCTCGTGCAAGAGGGACACATCCTGGCCTCCTGACCCACGAGGGGGTGAGCCTCCAGGGCAGCCAGGTTTCAGCATTCAGACATGTGAGGAGGAGCACAAAGAAGCCATTTATGCTGCTGCAATTGCAACATTAGATTTCAGTTTTATTCCCAAACATGAGCTGAGCTCTCAGTCATAGACGGGCTTTTTAATCAGCCCTGGCAGAGATGAAAAGCCTGAGAAAGAGAGGCAGTGTCTGTGCAAGAACAGCTCATTTACATTAAATAATTATCCTGAAGGAGAGAAACAGCAAGGGAGTTAATTTTTTTAATTATAAAGAAATAATTGTAGTCTGGAAGAGTGTATAGAGTCATAGCTTTCCCTGCAAGTTACCTATTTGCAGTGAATCCAAACAGTAGGTCTGAGAGATAAGAAATATCTGTTTGTTATTATTTTGAAAACAGGGTATTGTATGAGAAGAAACACAGGGAAATACTTCTGCATTCCCAAAAGGCTGCTGCTTTTATAATGTCTCCTCTGCACAGCGGGATTATCGCAAACATAAATGCTAAAAATACAAGAGCTGACACAGAAACACATTCTGTAATCTGTTAGGAATGACTCTGTCAATGAATGTCTGTGTGTGTGTGTGTGTGTGTGTATGAGAGAGTAGTACAGCATTCCCATACAGGGGTGTCTGACTGCTGCACAAACTGCTTGTGCAAACTGCTCCATGCTTCCTCCTCCTTGATATTGCTTATTTAATACAGAGAGAAAGGATTCAACTCAAATATTTCCCCATTAAAATTACTTTTGAGATGAGATGAATAATAATAATAGTAGTACCAAGTCCCCAAATAAGGAACTTCTTTTTTTTTTCATTGCCAGGAATTTATGACAGGGCTGCAATCTCTTCTGGTCTTTTTGGATTACTTCCCTGGATGGAGCTGAAGCCCTGAGCCTCCTGGCACACAGCACAAGAGCACCGTTTTTTGGAACATGAGCCTTCCACTGCAGGCTCTGTTGCCTCCACCGAGGAAAGTGCCAAAATCTGTGAGATCCTGCCTGTTCCTGCTGCAGAATCAGGGCAGTGCTCAGCAATTCACTACTGCTCCTCAGCATAGGGCAGTGAGCACATTTTAGCTTTACTTGGGGCCAGCCCAGGAGACGACCAGCACTACATTCAGCAACAGCGTGAAGGTGGCAGGAGCCAAGGAGCTCCTGTGCTCCCTGCTGACCTGAGTCACTCTACAGCACAGCCCTGGCCATGCCATGTCCCTCAGGGCCACCAATGGGGACCTACAGGCACAGCAACCTGCAGCACCTCAGGGTGCCCTGCTCTCCCAAGCCTCTCTCCTCCTTGGGCTGTAAAAGTTACAGGTCTGACATATTTCTGCTCTGAAGGGATCTCCCTCCTGCCTTTATCCACTGCACCTTACTGTGCCTTATCCTTGATTAAAGACCTGCTTGGTAAATGTACCTCTAGCAACGGTGACAGCTTAAAATTTGAAAAATATTATTTCACTTTGAAAGGAGAGAGAAGTGCAGTCGTAGGGGAGACAGGTAGAAGTGTGAGGCTGGAGAGAAGAGGCATGGCAATGGTCAGTGGTGGGACAGGGCAAGGAAGGGCTCCCACAGCCAGGAAGATGAGCAGAGAAACAAGGCTTCTTTGAAACAAGGCTTCTTTTAGACTTCCCCCTGAGAGCACATGGCAGCTGCTGCTTTGCACCTTAGCTTTGCCCTGTCACCAACACCAAGTGATGGCATGGTTTATCAATTCACATAGCCTTAGTTTTTACACTGATAAAAATCTGAAATACTGGTTTCTATCTGCAAGTGAAAGCAGGCTGTGAGCTGACGGTTTGATACCATCCTCCTGTGATGATCAAAATGATTGCTGCTGAGATCACAGCACATGTAATTAATACAGAGCTTTTGTGTTGCATACAATTGCAGAAAAATATATAGAAAAATAACAATGTATATAATTACAGAATAAAATTTACTACATTAATTCCTTCATATGCCAATTCTAAAATTTTTTTGCTGTCTTAAATTCCCAGTAAATCTCCTTTTCAGGCCCTGCAAACTACTATGTTAGAAAATTTAAAGGCTTACAACAGCAGATATACAAATTAGACTGTAGTGTTCATCTATACAAATGTCACTGGAACGTGACCATCAGGAACACTGATTTACATTTACAGCTCTAGAAAACGGATTTGGTGTCATGAACTGTGTCAAGTACCCAAGACAGCATAGCAAAATTAATGTGCATAATACATTAAGCTAATGGGATTCAGTCAAGGGTGAATTTGTCTCTTTGGGCTAAGAAAGCATAAAGTCTGCTCACGTCTTCTGAAGGCTCTGCAGCCTGCTGAGTGCTTCTGCTATGGGCATGAATGTGAAACCAGAGCAGGAGAGGAAAAGACACAGGGTGTATCTGAGAGAACAGGGATGAAAAGATGTCAAAGAACATCAAAAAAGACCAATTATTTGCAGCTGGGAAGGAAAAAAAAAAAAAAAAAAAAAAGAAGAAAATAATAAAGAAACACCAAAATTTCTTTTCCTTCATATACCTATTTTGAACCAAATCCAGCCTTGAAAGACTGACCACTGCTTTGAAAGAATGTGATCAAAATGGCTTTGTTTAAGGAGAAGATAATTAGATAATTTTAAACAGCAAACTTATTTTTGATAAACATAGGTGAAAAAATACTTCCTTCTGATCCCTACTGAATCCTTTAGACAGATAACTTCCTCCCAAATAACTTCCTCCCACCTCTACTGTGCCATGAAATTTAATAGGGAAGTAAGTTCAAAGACTGGAAATTAAATCTGAAGAGTAAAGATAAATACCATTGATATAAAGGATTATATTTTAACCTCAATTTTTACTGTTTCCACAGATGAACAGCAACAGCACCACCAACACCACTACCTCCCGACTCCTCAGCCAAGGCTTCAAACAGGCTCTTCCTTGGCTTTGTCCTCTTCCTATAAGGAAGCAAGGAAGGAGGAATTTACCTTTACTTATAAGCAGCAGATGAGGCAGGTTACCAAACACAGAACAATCCAGAGCACAGCCAAGAGCTTCTCCTGCAAACTCTCTGCTTGCAAGGACTGAACCAGCACTTGTCTTCAAATATCTACACATCATTTTTTAGGTCAGCTCTTAACACTAAGCTTCTCAGCTATTTTATATGTCAATATAGAAATATGTTTCCTCCATGGCTTGGCTCAAAACTTGATTTTATGGCAGTGCATTTTATTTCAAGACTTCAGAATTTTCTATTATTCTCAAAGAAATAGAATTTGAAAAGCTGAGGAAAATCTCTTTGTAAGGAGTCAGATAAACCATGGGTAAAACTCCCAGCAGAGAATATTCATTTAAGTATTAGTAGGCCCCTCTATATGTCTGTGTTTGCATACACGTGTCTAAGCTCACTGTGTCTTCAGTTCCAGCTCCTTGCATTCATATTCTTCCTTCTGGGTATCTCCTGTTTGTCTTGTCTATGTCCCACCAGCCCACTCAGATGTGCCTCTGCTTTCCCCCTTTTGGCTGCCAGTCTGATCTCAGGCCCTTGCACCTCTCCTGTGCCATCCTACATGGAGCCTTTCAGGAAAGGTTTTGTCACACAGTGCCATCACAAAGACTGGTAGGATACACAGGACAGGAGAGTATTCTCAGGCACAGCAGCTTCACTTTTACATGAGACTCACAAATACTCAACACAATGAAAACTCTGCAGTATTTTCCAGTGGACAGAGGTATTTAGTGGGCAGTGTTTTCCTGAGTGCAAAACTGTCAGAATAAATTAAAATATGATAATAACTAAACTAAACACTCACTGGTCATTGGTCTGCAATGTAGTTGTATATTTATATGCTTAAATATTGGTGTAAAATAGTTGTCAGAAAACTGATTTTATCTGGAAGATGTCACACACAATCAGTGACCTCTTCAAGAACTCAGGAAAAGCTTAAAAAATGATAGATCTAGCTTTGTGATCTAGCAGCCAAATTCTAGTCACGTTTTAAGGGAAGATGGAGATATCAGAACTATAACAGGCTATGAAATATTCAAAATACTTGGAGGATTTGAGCAGCAAAGCTTCCTTGCCAGCAGAAGATATTAAATCATAAAGGTCCAGATTATGCTGCACAAAGTCTTGCTCTGGAAGAAGATCCACAGAAATAAATTAAAGGAAAGTAACAGGACTATTCAAAGGCTTCACTATTTTTCAGGATCAGAAGGATGTCAAAATCTGGTCTCTAATACAGTTGATTTCATTCCTTCCCCTTATTCCTGAGATTATTTGCAAAACTATAATCAATCACACATAAACCAGTACTTAATTAAAACCGCAGTACTGAGCCAATATGAATACAGGTCATGACCTCAATGGCATCGAAATCTGAAGCAAGAGAAGAAATGAACTGTGGTGAATGAGACCATCCTCTAAACAAAACCTGGGCAGAAATGGTAACCCCCAGGGAGGGCTGGGTGCAGGAGAAATGTTGGCAGGACAGACTAAGTTCTTACCACTGGACTTCGGTAAGCAGCTCTGGGTTCAGAGGCAGGCTACCCATCACCTTCATTCAATCCCCACTGAATTAAATTCAATCCTTACGACGGGTGGTCGTGCACAAATAAAACCCAGCTGAAAGACGGCGAGTAGTAGATCTTTCCTGGAAGCAAACACATCCTATTTTAGTGGGCCACTGCAGACACTGATGCCTGGTGTACAAGGAAATGGGCATGAGATAACACTTTCAAAATAGACGGCGACACTTGTGCCGCATGGGGTCCGTGGTATTCTGATGAGTAATGTCCGTCCTTATCGAGGCGCGTGGGATTCATGCCCAGCAGCGGCGCGGGATCCAAATGCCAGCCAGTGCTGGAGCAAATGCCACAGCAGCACTGGTAGCCCTCCACCTTCCCCCACCCCAGAGCTGTGTACCCCTCCAGAGGGATGTACCCTCACACCACAGCTACTGCTGGCACCAGCACAGAGTCCAGGAAGGCACGCTTGTGCTAATTTAAAACGCTCTTCCTCTGGAGACACATCGGCTCTGCCACATTGCCAGGATGGCCGAGCACACAGTATGAGAGCATTGCTGCAGAGAGGTCACAGACCAGAGGCCTGTGGAGAAGGGAAGCACAACTGGAAGGTGGAAGCCATATTCAGCAGGATTTTGTTGTCCTTGCACGGATAAACTGCCTGAAAGGTCTGGCATCAAACCCAGCTGGCCTCATATGAAATGCGTCTTCATGGAAGGCAGAGTGATGGCAAAATACTCAAAGCAACCCACATTCCATGCAGTGAGTGGAAAGAAAATAACTCAAGATATGAGAAAAATCATGGCATCTTCTGATTAGAAAGACGTGATTCATGTTTTCAGTGTCACAGTATACGTGTTCTTATCGTCAAAGTTTACAGCAGCAATAGAAAAAATTTTAGCACAAAAAAAAATTAATAGCTTGCATCAAAACAGTTATTTATTTTCTTATTCATTTCTCTGGATAGATAATTCAAGCAGGAAAAACATCAACATATTTTTTCTAAAAAACTCCAATGTTTTCTCACTCAATCCTAGGCTTTTCTTATCCCACTTCCCTCCAATTTCCCTGTCCTCACAATAAAAAATTAATGTGGAAAGTAAGGAATATCAGATAATGTATCTAAATAGATGGAGAATGGCTCAGACCCTTTCACAGCCCAGTCAGGATTTTGGAGGAGGATGGAGGGGGATGGAAGCAGCTCAGTTCAGGTTACTTGTGTCACATTATACTCAGGAATTATTATTTTTTGCTTTAAAACAGTTACTAGGTAAAAGGAATTTCAGGGTATACCGACAGCCTTTACAACCATATACTGTTCTTCATGAATCATTTCCTCTGAAGTTAAGAAGATGAGGTACACAATCGTATCATTGCACACACTTGTATAAAAGGTACAAAAGGCCTTTTCTTTTGAAGTTAATAGCAGGAGAATGAAATAATCTCTTCTTTTTTTACAAAAGAATAGTTTCATTGTCCTGCCCACATACTTTATTTGTTGATCTGACATCTGTAATAGTGAAGTGGAAGAGGAAAGGGAAGCGGATGAGAGAAATAAGTGAATTAAAATATTTGGGATAAGCTTTTGGAGAACACTATACGACTATGCTTGAGTAAACTTGACGTGATCTAAGTAATAGCACAAATAATCAAATGCTGAAGGAAAAAGTCCACTCTGATCTGGTTGCAAACATTGACCTCTCTCATACCATCATCCTTCCTACAGTGTTATTCTAATTTGCTTCTAAAGCTGTTCCCTGAAGACCTAATTCCCCTTTGTGCGTAGACAAAATTTCCACTGCTGCCTCTGAGAGTTGTTTTTTACTAAAATGTGTTCGCTTCTGACAGGAGCTCCTTGTGCTGAGTTAACTCCTTCAACTTAAATTTGGTTCCTCGGTTTTAGATGCCCCGTGGGGTTCACACCATACTGCTGTGGACAGTGCTGAAAATGTCAACTCTTTGGCAGGGCTAGGGAGTCTTGTCCTTATCTCCAACCCAGAGTCCAGGAGAGGGGCAGCCCCATAGCCTTGCAAGGCATAAACCAAAATGTGGCCAGAGGGAGCCTTCATATCTCACTTCTGGCAGACAACACCAGTGCTGGCATCTCCAAGCCACTACAGCCAGGGGTTGAGCACCCTCCTTCAGGGGAATAACTCACACAGACTCCTGTCTGGAGGGCTAGCAGCCACCTGGCTTGGTGGCCCTACTCCTGTCACCAGGCAGGGGAATTTGTGCTGGAGAGGAGGAGGAGACTAAACTACATAGAAAAAAACATACCCCAAGATTTGCAAAGTTCTGCTGATGAAGGCAACAGTCCTCTCATTCTTTCCTTGTGCCAGGGACTTGTTGCTGAACCAACAAGACTTAGGACCTTGAATAGCAAGTTAGAGGAATTTGGCACCGTGCAAGGAAGCCCCTCAAATTTTGCCAGTATTCCTCAGCAATGTCTCTGCTTGTTAAATATTTTCTGGGTGTCATGCGAGGGATAGGTTAATTACCATGTACATTTTTATGCGGACCAGCTGTCTGCTCTGTCTGCTGTCAGAAATGAAAAGTCCTCTGGGAATCCCTCTGAGAGAACACATTTTGTCTTCTAGGAATAGAATGGTTTTCTTTTAATATCCCCTTCAACTGTAACTCATTTAGCTTATAAATCTTGACAACAGATTCTGGCCACTGATGTACTGTTTTCTTACCCTAAGCCTTTTTTTTCTCTCCTTCCTCCTTGGATACCTTATACCCTGTGTTTAATGTGAGACACAGCTGTCTCTGCCAGCAGGAGTTCACATTCTAAAAATCACCAAGATTTACGCAACAGGTGTTCTACTAACTCACTGTGATAACATTTTCTTCATGCAATGAAACAATATAATGGTCTGGGATAAAAAAACAAATCAAAATAAAAGAAGAACTGATTTGCTGACTGGAAATAAGACTTGGCACAACTTCAGCTTAAGAGCTGAGGGTTCTTTTTGTCTTACAGGAAACCTAACTAGCTTCCATATAAGTGGATAGGTGAAAATAGGCAGGTAGAATACAAGTAAAGGATTGACAACCGTGGGACAAGGCTGAGTAGCAGGAGGATTATTGGGAAGAATCTCCTTTTAAATATACATGTCAGTTGCCCCAGTGCCACTTCACAGAATACTCCAGGTACATTTACTAACAGAAACAAGGCCACAGACCAATGCATTTCAACCTCTTGCAACTTTCAGTCCCATAATATTTTTCCAGTCTATGATATGTAGAGATACGTGTAGAAACTTTTATGTTTAGTGGCTTTTGCTTTTTTCTTCTAGTCCCATTTGGAATATCCTTAATTTAGGCATAGACCACAAGTTTAAAACCATGGCTTCATGGCTGACAGAAGCTCCTCAAATCCCCAAAAAGCTGTATGCACAGTATATGCATATATAATGTAGAATGTCATTATATTTAGACATGTGATACATAATATTACAGCAAAAATGCCTCTGCTCTGTTGCAAAGAGAGGAGGACTTAAAATGTTTTATTCAGTTCTGTAAAAAATCATTCAAAATTTCAGTACATAAGAGACAAGAATGACACTCGGTAGTCAAGCTTTCGAATGGATCAGATTAGCCGTCCCTCAGGAGACAGAGTTATGAGCTCAGGAAACGCTTGAGCACTTGTCTGCTTGCTTTCTTCTGACAATGTGTTGGGAGGCAGAAAGTGGGGACAGCAAGAGAAGCAACCATTTCACAGGAGAAATACACAGTACAGAAAATGCCACTCGAGTTCTAGGAGTGGGATCCTGCTCTTCACACCAAAAAGAAAGACAGATTTGATAGCTCAAAGCTCTTCACAAAGAGGACTTTCAGTCTGGGCACATCTACCTATCTCCTGCCTCTCCCCAAGGCCAATGCCAAGTGTTTGAATGGCCTTAATTCATACTCAGGAGTAAGACCATACACCCCTGAGAGCTGTGTGGTTTTTAAACACAGGTGAAGCATTTCACCCTTCCTTCTCTAAACAGTTTTATGATGAGAAACTTCAAGCAAAGAAGGAAGATAAGTGAAAAAAGAAAGTTAAAAAAAAAAAAAACAAACTATGATAGGATTACACACACATGGTTAATCCAAATAATGATGTTACAGAATAGATAAAACAGTGCTGATCATGACCACACATGTGTCTCCTCAATGCTAGTAACATATTTGAGTACAAAGTCTTGAATATTTTGGTTAAATCACAGGATTCACTATCAAGGCATGTAAAGAAAACTGCGCCAAATAGGTGTGACTGGGGCAAAAATGAAGGAAGGAATTTTGAAGTCCAGGTACTTCATGTTACTTTCTTGTGGACATCCAGTGGAAGACTGTAGTGCCAAGAAACTGAGCACAGCCCAACCTGGAAAAGCACCGTGCAAATTGAAAATTATCTCATATTCCTTCCTCGATTACAGCTGATCAGTCAGTAAGACAAACCTGCTGCCTTTCAGTGAGCACAAAGGAAGCAAAACCTCCAAGGGTCACTGTGTACCTGAACAACGGTATCAATAAGCTCCTGAGGGAAATAAAAAGAGCTAGCCAAAAGTTGACTGTGAGGATTTAAAACAGCTGAAACATGTGTTTCACCTTCAGGCTTTTTCTGTGAATTAGCTAGCTGTTCCGAGGGTACTGAAGATACATGAGAAAGACTTCAAGTCCTAAACTGAATGGAGGGATTGTATTTGTTAGTACTGTTCCACAGTGCCCTGAATCCCCAAGGATGAACAATATCTGCCTGCATATGTGACAATTAATCATTGTTGTGATTTGGGATTGACAGCTGACAATTACTGTGCCTCCTTGCTAATCACAGTGCCGCCATCAGCACAAAAGCATTCAGCACTGCAAAGCTGCATTATTAAGACAACCTCTGTGTTTCTGTGGTGATCAGAGGTGGCTATGGATTGCTTTCAGAGAAAACAGGCCTTCAGATGTGTGAAATGCTGAGACTTCATGCTGCCTGTGTCAGTCACAACCAGCATGGTGGCAGCAAGATCAGCTCAGCTGCCCGAGCCACAGCAGCATCACTTGCAGGGGGCCACAGGTGGGCACTTAATTTTGTGCTTTGTGTTCTTAAATAAAGCCTCCTTTCCCACTGTGTGGCCAGACTCTCTGGAGGCTGGCACACTCAGCATGGCAGTGCCAGCAGCCCATCACCCAGCCAAGACTGCCAGCAGCCACGCTGCCCCTGTGGCCATGCTGGGACAGTGGGGACCATCCGTGCACAGGGATGTGCTGCAGAAGATGCCCAGCCAAGCCCTGCTGCAGTGGGAAGGCCATAGTTCACAAGCACAGCTGTTTCCTGGCAGCCTCAAGGCAGGAAGGATGCCCAAGCAGGTTCAGTTCATGGCATCCCATCAATGCAGACCCTCAGCTGTCAGGGTTCTCCCCCTGCCTGAGAGCACTCAGGGTCCTGTAAATGGCAGCTCTTTGGCCAAAGATAAGTTATTCCTGCCAGGAATGTATTCCTACCCAATGCAAGGGCAGACAGAGGTGCCAGAGGTTTCCCTTATGCTCAGTGCAGCAAGCACCATGCTTGGAAGTAGCTTGGCAGGAGGTCAGAGCCTCCCAGCCCTTCCACACCTCAGACCAAGCCCTCCCCTGGCCTGCCTCTTCTGCCTTCAGAGAGGGAGCACACCATATGTCATCCCCTTGTAGCTCATCTCCCTTTTAATTAGATTTCCTGTCTTCAGCTAATAATACTTGCTGTAGGGCCATGGCCTTGTGGTGGCAGTGCAAAAGGCTGAGCAGAAAGTCCCATGTGGCTCCAGGATGATGTTCACATGGATGCCCTGTCAGGGAAACAGCTGGGAGCATTATTTTGAAGTGGCTCACCCAGGAACCACCACCAGCTGACATGCTCCCCTTCTACTTTTAGCTCCTCAAACCTCTGCCCTCTGAATGGACAGGCAGGGAGATACTGACTCCAGCTTCTGCAGGAGCACTCCCACACCAGGGTGGGACATGCTTCCCTCTCAGATGTCTGACAGCCAAGAGGGACCAGGCATCTGCAGAAGGGACAGTTCTAGGACTGGCCAGGCTCTGCTCCATCAAATTTGTCCAGACCTTGATGAGCACTGGAGAAAACTCAGCCCTGCCCTCTCTACCTGTGCTGGCACTGCCAGTCCCACATGTGCCAAGACAAAAGGGCAGGCTAGAAACCTCTAAAGGATCCTGTGAAGAAGGAGCCTGACTCACCACTGCAGCTCCTACTAGTCCTAATGGCATGGGAGAAACAGGGCAGCAAAAATAAATAGGTCTACTCTGGAGGAAGTTCTGAACATTTAGAGCTTGCAGCTGGGCAGCTCTTCTGGAAAAAATTTAGTACAGGGAACTAAATGTTTTCCCTGGAAGTCTGCACTAAAACTGGATCTCTTGAGTGAGAGGATGCATCCTTTTGGCAGTAATTTGCTGATGCTATTTCAAAAGTGTTGAGGTGGATCATGTACAACTTCTCTCAGCATCTCAGTCACTTTAGTTTTTATGCTCTTCATTGTGGGGATGGGCTTGTTCCAAGTTTTTGCAGCTCATAACACAGCAGTATTATACTGGTTTCTCAATGTTAATACAAAGACAAAATCCTTCAGCAGAATCACTTCTGCACTAACATGGAAACTTCATTCCAAGAGGTAATAAATTCAGCCCCAACTATTCTGTTTTATCAGGTCACTTCCCTTTGGGAAACCTCTCCCTCTCCATAACAAACAAGCATTTAAAACAGGACTGCGTAACAGGCTTCCCTCTGTCTTTCTGCCATGTGATAATTGATTAGCCATAGGCAGTCATATATTTGAGTCCTTGCAATACTTCTGGAAGAAGTATGATTTCTCACAGACATGGTAGATGATACCTACAGAGCCTACGGTTTTAAGTAACTAAAGATATTTGTGACTGGGGATGTGAAATGATGATGGTAACTTGGCTGCAATGTTCAAGGGTCACTAAGGATCTGAAGGTCTTTTGCTCAGAGATTGTTGCCTCTTCAGGCTCCTCTTCCATGACTCACTCCATAAACCAACCTCATTGCCACAGCCAGGAGGAAATGATTCATAAATAGCGACCTTTCCCCTTGCCACCCCTGCAAAATGAGGTCTGTGTATAAGCACTCACAGAGATGGAGCTATGGGAATTACAACTAGATAAACCATCCACTGACGGCAACATCACGCAACCACTTCCTTGCCTGTGCTAATGGTGGAGATGTTTGCTGTGAGCTAGGCACACTCATAGAACATAACTGGGGCAAAACAGACAAATTAGGCAAGAAGAAGGTGACTCAGAACAGAAGGAAGGTTCAGAGCTGGATGAAATCCCTTGGTCTCCTGTTTGCAGATCAGCATGTCAATGTCTCATAGAAAAATAGAGAGTTAATGAAACTGATATCCTTCGTGCCACACACAGTCTGTGGGATTCACAGTGTCAGGTCAGCAGTCATTAAAGAATAATACTGCTTTGTTTATATTATTGATGTCCTCAGGACACGGGATGCTCAGCCTTGGGTTTGCAGCCTGTCATCGACATGCTGCATGACCATGAGGTGATGAGAGGCTGGGACCCAAAGCACTCTAAGCTCAAGCTCCTGTCTCAGGAGTAAGTACAGAGATGGGAGGCAAATGCAAGAGGGAAGGATGGATACCTCTTTGTCTCCCTTGTGAACCATCCTCATGGCGTAGGAGGTCCTCCCCACTTCTAGGCAGACCTCTCATTGAAACTTCCCAGTTTAAGCATCCCAGAATTTATTTCAGTTCTAATACAAAGATAGCCAAAAGGACCAAGGCTTTTCATTTCTTTATCCCACCATTTTGGGCTTCAACTCTGTTCAGCAGAGTAGCATTCCCAGGTCATGCAGCCTCAGGTCATGCCTCATATAGCTATCACCAGAAATGCCCAAATAAACTAGCAGGAATGTCACCAGGACCTGGTAAAAGAGACTTGCTCCTTAGTTTTAAGTCCATACTTGAGTGAGGAGTTGCACAGAGGAAGAGAGTAACTGTTCACTCGCCTTTAGTGAGAGATGACTCTAATGATTGGGCATCTAGGTACAAGTTGCTCTTCATGTACCAGATATAACAGAACCTCCACATTTGGACACAGTGAATGTGGATAGGGGGTCTAACAGCCAATGTGTACTCCCAGGGAAAGCCACAGTCTTTAGAGGTGAGGTTTTTCTCCAAGTTGAAGCATTAGGGTGGCCCAGCTGCAGCACATAGCTGTGGCCAGCCTGTAGTGGGTTGGCAGCCAGTCCCCAGTGTGGCAGGCTGCCGTGGGCACTGCTGTGCTGGAGTTTGGGGTGGCAGCCCGCCAGCATTGCCCTGGCTTGCCCCCAGGCAGCCAGCTCCCTGACCAACCAGTCCGACAGGTGACAGCATGAGAGCATGGACTTGCAGCCAGGCTAGGGCATGTAGGACCATGCAAAGGCAGATTAAGGACCTGCTCCTATGACAAATTTGGACTTCCACGTTTTTCCCCCAGCAGTGACAAGGTTTTTGCAAAGGAGGCAGTAGCTGTGAATCCAAGTGTGGGGTGCACAGGGTGCTGGCTGCCAGGAACAGGCAGCTGCCTGGCAGAGCATCCTCAGGCAGCCATGCAGGTGGGACAGTGCCACCTCCTCCTTGGCCCTCCTCTGTGGCAAGCACCCCTAGCACAGCTTTCCTTGCAGGCTGCGTGGGACAGCGTGTCAGGGCTCGCAGGCAGACTCAGCCTTAGCATAAATACAACTCTGGCTGCAAGGGCTGGCTCAGAGGCAGGGTGAGCAACACAGGAGAAGACAGCTCAGTAATTATTTATGCTGCACAGAGGAAAGAATTATTAGGCAGCTGTTGGCAAGCAGGCAGAGGTACTGATATAAGCCAGGCTTTGTGGTCTAAGAGTTCTGAGGAGCCAGTGACCAAGAGCAGTATTTCAGCCACTTGGTGCCATATAGACCCATCTCTGCCAGCATGACAGAGGTTTACCTCTCCCTCTGATGTCCTCAAAGCAAGTTCTAAACTCCAGCATCCTGCAGAGAAATGTAAGCAAAAAGAAAGGTAGCAAACTTTCATCATTATTGAACAATACCCTTTTGTTACCACTGACAAATTTTGAATTCCCAGAGGAACTCAATTGGGAAATTGGGAAATTTGGAAAGTGGAAATGCGTTGAAATGGCTGCTAAAGACTTGGACCCAGGCTAGTTGTCTCTTCAAGGGTGCACAACTGGGTACCAAGTGCCAATGAAACTCTTTCTTCATTATCTAAACAAGCACTGGAGCTTCTTCTGGGACCAACAGGACTCATTTCTCAGAAATCAGCCTATCAGAGGATGAATACCTGAATATCTGGTACTTCTCCCTTTGGGTGCCTACATCTCCTCCCAATAAATGAGTAGCTAAAGCAAACAATGACAAATGCAACTGACTTTTTTTTTTTAAATGTCCTTTTTGTATCAAATATAAATTGAGTAGGATCCCAAGTTTCCCATTTTGATCACAGATTTCCTAAAGGGGAAGTCCTCCAGTCAGTGAAAAATCTGTCACAAATTTCAGCAGTGCTATAATTACACCTCTAGAGCTTTATTCTTTATTTTCCTGAGTGCCCAATGCACTTAAGCTGTCCTAAATTTTTGGAAAGGTTTAATCACTGCTGTAAGCATGGCAAAGGGGGCTGCACCAGGAACACGTTCACCTGGGGTGGAAGGGATGTCAATGGGTTGTGCATATCTGAGGAAAGCCAGGTCTGCTCTTCACTAAAGCTCCCACCAGCGTGTTTGGAAGTCTCTTAGATTCCCTCAGACATGGGCACTATCTGATTACGAGGCAGGGAGGGGCAGGGAGAGGCCTTGGTGTCCCATATCCTCAGGACCTTTCATGGAGCTGCTGTGTTTGAAGTCACTGTTTCTTAAGCCATTTCACTAATGCGTCGCTCCCACCAAAGGACCGAGGCTCTCCCTGTGCCCCTGGGTAATGCTTAGGTTGAAGGGCAAATGCTGAAGTATGGTGTGTCCTTCCCTCTGGGCCAGCCTGAGATCAAATTGCCAAGGAGGCCAAGCTGTAAGTCAGAGGAAGGGGGGTGAGTTATGCAGCTCCCTCCACCACCCACTTTCCATCAACATCAAATCCAACAACAAATCCATGCTCTGTAGAACAGCTTTGCAGGGTGCCAGGGGACCAGAGAGGAGGAATCTCCATGTGTCTGTCAGGGATTTACCTCCTTTGTGGGCAGCAGGGCTCTGGCACCTGCTGTGGAGCCTCTGTTCCATCACATCCATGAGTGACCCTGGGCGTGTGCACATTTCCACTCCTGTGCCCTCCTCCGTGCACGCTGAGGTACAGGCATTAATTTCTCCAGCAGAGTAGACCCAAGAGCTTTAAAATCATCCAATATGAAAAATTCAAACACTTCCTATGTCCTGAGCTGCAAGATGTAGGAATATGACAGCTTGTCAAGGGTGGGCAGCTACTGAACCTCTCTGGCTGCTGAACAGACTGAATTTTCTTCAATTTTAGCACTGCACTTGTACGTGTTCTGTGAACATGAAGGAACTGAGCACCCTGAGTACGTTATGTGCAAACCTAGGGGCTGGAGATCTCTTTGAAGCTGCTGAACAAACTTAAGAGCAAGGTTTCTTGGAGAAGGGAGGCAAAGCATATAAAAACTGAGCTTTCCTCTTCAAAAAGCAAGTAAAGGATGTAAAGGGTTGGAGAAAAAGAGACAAAGTTTATAAAAGCTAAGGATTTTATGGGTTGAGAGCGTCAGGAAAATTAATCCACAAACACCAGAGGTTTATATCCAAAAAGGAGACAGAGAAGCCCTTTTTGCTTTATTCAAATTAAGGGATATGCTATGGGGCATTCCCCTGGAGCCTCTTAGATTTTTGGAGGATGTAGCCTCCTTTATATCCTATTTTCCCAGTCGCATTTCCCTCTCTCCTTCCCCATTGGCTGAGGTACTTGAGAGGCACAGACTTCCCAGAATGCCCGATTTCTAAGATTCCCTTCTAATGTACAACCCTCCCTAATAATTTTTATTCTTATAGAATTCATGGGTTTTCCCCATTGCTTCTTTCATCTCCCAATACCCAGTTTCATTTATCAGCAAACCTACAGTTTGTTTGTAAAGGCAAACATCTTTTCCCATTCATCAATCAGTGGAAGCAATCCCATTGTTTCTTTTATCTCTCAGTGCTAGTCTTATCTGCCAGCAAATCCACAGCTCGTTTGTAAAGACAAATCCAACATTCCTCTCAAGAATGGACATCAATTAATAAAGCTCCCTGCAGTTCTGAGCTATTCAGCTCACTGTCATTGTAGCATCTATAGCAATACTGCTAAATAGACCAGCAACAGTAAAGTTCAGATACAGCTTTCTGGTGTCATGTAGTCAACATCTGGGAGCTGAAAACAGCACAGGAACAGGGGTGGCCCTCATGAGTGGCCCTAAATCTGGGCTAACCCTGCCAGCTCCAGAGAATGCTGTGTTATTAGGAGTTAGGCACCTGCATAAGAATCATACTGAGCAAGACCTGGCTTGCATTGCATCACAAACTGGGAATTCTGTTATAAAAGCATTTTTCTTTTCCAAGTGGTACATACAAATCTTGCCACCCTGACCTCTCCCAGGCTACAGGTCAGTGAGATACTGGATTTTACAGCAGTTGTGTCAAGTCTAGGCTGAAGAAAGGCCACACACACAGTAAGGGAAGACCCGTTAAGAGTACCACATAAATATCCAGTGCTTTTAGAGCATTCCTGCCTTTCAGTGCACCTAAACTCTTGCCTGCAGCAGAAGGGCAGCAGTGACAGCAGGAAAGGCAAACCAGCTTTCACCTTAATCAATCACATGTGGAAAGCAATGTTAGCAGCTGGGAGAGGGGGAGCACCATCTCCCTAAGGTCTGTGAATGCTTTTCAGTGACTGCAACAAAGGTGTGGCAATAAAAAGGACCTTCCTGAAGGGCACTGGTGAGGCAGTGCTAGTGTAGGGCTTTGCCTACCAAGTACCCCTGGGCCAGCTCGGTGCAGACTGTGACAGCTGAATTAAGAGCAAGCTCCAGCTATGCCGGAATTTCATTGCACAAGGGCAAAGCTAATAGAGAATGGCTGCATACAGACTGAGCAGAGGACGGAGCTGTGGCTGCTCCAGGGCTACCATACCTTTAGGAGACACTAGCCTCATCAGTAAGCCACACAAGAAGAAGCATATCCAGAGCTCAGCAAAAGTAAATTACTTCTCCCAAATTCAGCTTAATTTAAGGTTTCAACTTTGAGTGAAAAAAAAATCCTTAAGTGAATATTCTGAAGATTAACCATTAAATCCGCTTAGATTCAGTTAAATTAAAACATTAGGAAATCAAAGGCAGCAAAACGATCTTTGTAGCCATGACAGATTTGTAAATATATTTTATTCTTTATTTTATAATTTTATTATTTATTCTTTACTTTTATGCAAGCTTTGCATTGTGTTAGATCTCTGCCATTGCCCAGAACCAAAATGAAATATTACATTAAGGTTACTTGCATAAGCATTCACCCTTTTGCACTGTATTTCAGCAGCAAAAGTGATTGCTGAGGATTCTCTACTGTCAGGAAAACTGACGAAGTTACTTACCCTTTGGTAGATGGCTCTATGGCTGAAACCAGCAGAATTAGGGAAAAACTAGAAAGAAAGACCTCAACCCTGCAAGAGAAGGTGCCACCAAGCATGGATGCTACAGTCCCACCCCTGGGATGACTAGCACCCAGCCCACTGGGCTAGGGGACCTCTGTCCTCAAGGTGTGTTTACCTCGCACCTCCAGCTCAGAGCACCAATTTCCCCCAGCCCAATTCAAGACACGGCACTGGAGCTGTTTCTGAGCGTATCAGCAGCAGAACTGCAGGGTTGAAGGTGTGAAGCTTTCAGACCTCATTCAGCTCACAGAACCCTGGTGAGGAGTGGCATTGCTGGTGAAGCTGCCAGCAAGGCAGTGGCAGGACACAGCCCGGGGGGCTAGCGAGTGCCTTCAGTGTCATTTGTGACAACCCTTGTTCATCTTCTGTGGGGCAGAAGCCTTGGAGCAAGTGTGGCCCAGGAAGATTTCTCTGATCAGAAACACCTGGCAGAAGGACAGAGGTGAGTCTGGAGCCCACCCATCAGTTCCTGTCTGCCTCCCTCCCGGATGACTAAGGATGACAGTGAGGGTGGCAGGCAGCTGATTGCCCCATGGCTGCAGTTTCACAACTCTAGCCATCTGTGGGCTGCAAGCTTCTTAAGCCCTCAGGAAAACACACAGGAACACTTTCCAAATTGCTTGGGAGTGATTGTAGCAGCTTCCCTGGGGCAGCAGAAGCTGAGTGCTCCTTTGCAGCTGCTGCTCTCAACTGTCTGGGCTAAATCTCCAGCACAGGAGCAGGCCCACCTGTCATCCTCTCACTTACGCAAACTACACTTTTCTCTTAGTCAGGAAGGGGGGTGGAAGGGGAAAATGGCTAATTGTTCAACATTATCATTGTGGTATGATGTCTTATTGCCGTCTCAGCCATGAGATACCCCTCTGTCTTTGCACCCAAGAACTCAGTGTGTGCCTGCAGAATTGTGGTGTTTGCTTTGTGTTCTGCAGAAAGACCAGAAAGAGGTCATCCGAGCATCCCTGTCCATATCTCCCTCACTTCTGGAAGGACAGTCAGTTTATTTTAGAGCCCCAGCCCCCACCCCCAAAACAGCAGCCTTTTCCCAGGCCAGCTGGGTGCCCTGGTGAGGAATGCTGACAATCTGCCGTCCTGGAGCAGAGCTGTCAGCGTTACTTCCCTACTGCTGAGCCCTCAGTCATCACTCACATAAAGGATAAGTATGCAGCCGCTGCCTTGTGACAAGAGCTGTGACTTTGTTTAGGAGCCAAGCACTAGGAAAGAGTACCAGGGAAACGTGGCTTAGTAGAACAGGAAATATTAACAATCTGTGATAAAAATGAAAAAAGCAGCCAGTACACATTTAACTCAGCTGGAGGCACAGCTCTATGACTGGCTGTGAGTAGCAACAGCCTCTGAAAAAAACAATAAAGAAATAGCTTTTCCAATTCAAGGCTGACTTTTATAAGAACAGTAATTTTTCATGTGTTCATCGGCGTACAAGAAAAAGCCCCTAAGCAAAGTCATCTGCATATTGCAGTAGCTGCTGGCACAGGAAAGGACACAGAGTTTTCAGCTCCACAGATGGCTGAAGGAGCTGTTGTGAAAGCCCACAAAGATAGACTCACAGAGCCCCATTACGGTCCAGCAGCAAGTTAGGATAAGTGGGTTAGTTCCTACAGCTTTGTCCACCAGTCAGTTTTGGGGTTTTTCTGCTAGAAAAACAAGATTAGGGTGCCTTTGACTAAAAGGATTTCTCTCAAAACTCCTTGTTTCTGAGTGAAATGGTTAAATGACAGCAGAATAGCAGGGAAAAGAAAATTATTTCCCCCCCCCACCCTTTTCCTTTGTATGTTTTAGTCAAAGCAGGTATCAGGCTGGAAAAGCAGGGCTAACAGTGGATTCATATCTAGAGAGTCCTTTCAAGTTATTATGGGTCTGATAACCTCTCTTTGTCCTTGTAATCCACAGTAAATAGAGGAGCTTAATCACTCAGGAAATAGGGAACAACTTGCAGATCCCTTCGTTCCTAGTACGCTGTTTGCACAATGCCTAGTGCTGGAAATACCCAGAAGCTGATTTAGTAATCTGAAATCATCCAAGACTCTGCTAAATCCCAAGTGAAGCCCAAGTGTGTCTGACTGGCTCTTGTCTCCAAGGACAGGTAACTGCAACACAATGAATCTTTAAGGCTGGTAATTAAATGGTGAGGCAGTCACTCATTCCCGTCTCCATCCAAGGTGCCATGGCACTGGCAGGGGGATTGGACATTGCATGTGCAGGTGATTGTAAGGAAGGTCTCTACCAGGCACAGAAAATGAAGCAGGCACTGCTGTGAGAGGCAGCACTTCTCACACAGGACAGGGACCCTGGCTGTGGATGGAACACTGTTCTCTGGCTCCCAAGGCATGACCTTGGGCAGGCAGCATGGGCTCTCCGGTCCCGAGTTTCCTCTTCTCTAAAACTGAGATATGATATACAAGTGGGCTGAGAGCCTTGCAGAGAGGTGCTATCGCTGGTACAGAGAATTATCATCCCAGGCCCAGGTCCAAAGCACACAGCAATATGGAGAGCCATTCCCTCAAAGGACCCTGGCTCTGGCACCCAACCCAAGAACAGGCCAGATGTGTTCTTCGAGCTGCAGGCTCACTGCTATACTTTTACCTTTGTAAGTGGCAGTAGGTACAAGAGATCCTAAAGGCTGAGCCTCAAAACCTGACAACAATTACCAATAATGAAATTATATCCTCCTAGATGCATATGACCCAACTCTTGAGCCTCCTACGAGCTAGAATCGAAGCCATATGTACAGTCATAAGTATCAGAAATATTTACAAAACACAGACAAGATCTTAAAAACAAAAGCAGTGATTTCTTCATCTCACTGGACGCCTTACAAAACATGGGGTAAATTGTCTCAATTGAAATATTCTGCTGACCACAGAGGGCTGTATGCTTCATTTTAATGGTTAGTCATTCTATACGTATTTACTGGTTCTGTTAATCTACTATGGCTGCTCACACCTATTGCAAGGCAAAGATTAGGAAGCAGGGTCATTAGAAATTTTGTTTATATAAAATCCACCGTGGTCGTAGCACAATACAACACAAAAGGTAAATCTGAACAATCATTTCCCCTGCACTGGTAGCTGGCATGGCCAGAGACATCTAGGAGAAGATCAGGAAAGGCTGTACAAGTGGCTAATTTAAAGTTCTCATTATGAGTCTGTACCAGGATACATATCTCTGCTTTGATGTTTTTTTCCAAAAGCCTAAAAGAACACAAAAAAACCCCAAGTATTTAAGCACAGAAACTTCACCTCTGGCTTTTCCTACAAATCTCCTAATGAAAACTTGCAGGTGCTGCAATCCAACCAGGCTGTTGAGGTAGAGCACAAGCTTCACGAAGATGCCAGCTGGCAGTACAGCCTCACTTTCCAGTCCTTCATTCAGGAGCTGATGTCCCTTTCCTTGTAAATTCAGTGTACCATTAGGCCAAGGCTCCACAAGCAATCAAGTAATCATGCTGAGATCCCAAGAAGCTCCCAGGTCCTTTAGGTGCCAGGACACCTTGCGGATGTTCAGCTCTTAGCAGACCAAAGGCACCTCTGCTCTGCTCATCTTCAGCACAGAAGGCACAAAGCAGGGTCCTTACCTAACGCATCAAAAATCCCACACAGAAAAAAATATAACAAAGACCCATGGTACTGTCTGTAACTTTTTTTTAAAAGCTTATTTCAAATTTATAAAACACCTAAATTGAAAGCCTTTACAATAGTTAATTTTATTTAAAAAAAAAAAAAAAAAGGATAGGTGTGGAAAGTAATTTGGCATTTTCCAAAAAGGACTGAGATGTTCCTGCTAGAAACAAGCAATCAGAGGAGTAAAGGCTTTCATTTAATTCTGGTTTGGATTCAATTACAAAGAAAATTTTTCAGTTTCAGCTGTGCTGTGAATTCAGTAAAATTGCATTCGGGTCTAGATTTATTTGGGGGTAGGGGGACACACACATTTAGATTTGCCTTCTTTTGTATTTTGTTTTGCTCAAAAAAGTATAGGCATTATTTCATCTTCCTCTTCCTCTCCCTGTCATTTAATTGGGAAATATGAAAGGCCAGAATGTCAGTGTTACCCTAACCACATGCCATCAATACTGACACAGATCATGGGCAAAGGTCTTCCTTCTGGGGGGTTTCATTGCTGGGTTTTCTAATTCAAAAGAGAAGCAGCCACCATTTGTGAAAAAAGTCAACATCTGTCCCAGTCTGGAAAAATTCTGGTTGATTTCAATGAACTTTGAATCATATTCAGATTTTCTCTCTGTACCCCACATTGTACTTCAGATGAGAGAAAACGCTAGTAAGACAATATTCCCCATTAGGAAAATAATGCACCTATTTCTAGGACCATTTATACGTACCATAAATACATAAGCAGTCTTATTTCACATCCTCTTAATCAAAAGTTAAACCAGAGAAGCATGTACTCGTGACTTTTGTACAGATACCACAACTGATGTCTGAGCAGAAACAACCACAAACTATAAAACTCTTGTTCTAGTATATTTACGTCCTTACAGAGATATTCACCACTGTTATTAAAAGCTTTTAAGGGATACCTCTAACAGCTGTAAGCAACAATGGGTCCTTGAATAGACAAGAAATTTAGAGATGCTGAACTGACTTTTTAAAGCTGCTGAGCACCAGCGTTTGTGAGAGGTCAGATCTTTAAGCTATAATTTGCATATCAATATTAGGTTAAAATGCCTGTATTTTGGGTGTTTACTATTGAAAAGAGAACTTGTACTTAATACAGCAAAAGCCTTTTTGTGGAAGAAGTTACTGACATCTCCCCAGTGAAGGCAAACAGCACCAACACGTCTAGGTCAACGTACACTGTCACTGAAAGTAATACACCTTCAGGAGTTGCTTGAAAATGAGGACCTACTGCAATACAAATACATATTAGGGGAGTTCAAGGTGTCTGAGCAGCTGCAGCTCTACAGAGAGCCCGAAGCAGCACATTCTTCTTGTCATACCTCACTTCTTTTCCTATGAAGTTAGAAAGGAACAGGTTGGAGTTTATGCCAGATGGTGGAAGTGTTTGTTTTTGCTTTTTTTTTTTTTTCTGGATTAATCTCAGGTTACTTGAAATGCAATCACAGTGTTTAAGATATATGAAGAAAAGAGAAACAAGGCACATTTAATGCTTCAGTTTAGACTCCTAATGTCACGCAGAGCAAGGCATTTACAGGTAACAGTGATAAGCCTGAATTCTTTGTCCCAAAGAGCTGCTGTACATGAACTGTGACACTGAATATTACAGAAAGCAGCTACACTTGGTGTGGGTGCTCACACATCACACACTGCAAGAAGCAAAACTGAGGACTCAGAGTCTCATAATTGTGCTATATATATAAAGATTAGTTGGGGCATCTAAGTGGTTCTTCAGAGAGTACCTACCCAGGTTCAAAGTGTTCCTCTTAGACTGAGCTTAAGGGATAGGAAAAGCTTAGACCAGACTTTAATCATCACAAATAGCCCATCAAACAACCATTCTTCCAACATATAGAGAGCTCTTTCAATAGATACCTCTTTATTTGAAATGGAATGTATCTTGAAAAATATGAAAAATAAATCACATCTCTCAGAAATCATTTATGAGTCATATTTACACACAATTTTTTTTGACGACACTGGTATTTCTGCTCACGAGAGGATATGCTAGAAAACATTTTGTACATCACTGCAGCCATAATTCAAAAGCTGGCATTTGAATATCATGAACCTTAAAAAAGAGGAATTACTTCAGGATGTCATAGAAAGAACATCCACTTGATCTTCCTTCCCCCCCAGTTCCTAAATTGCCTTGATCACCACAGCCTGCTGAATCTGCCCCTCGAGTACTTACATTTTTTTTTTTAATTATAACAAGTAATTTTGACCTCTTTATGAACAGACTGCCCCTACTTTTGCTATCTATACCAAGCATTTGCCTGTGTGTGTTTTACCAGCATTTTTGTTTATTCTTTAATGAATTTACTTCAGTCATGTGCGGTCAGACTTTTTTTTTTTGTTGTTGTTTTTTGGAAGAGGAAGGACAACTTGATTTATTTACTTGTAAAACTCCAATAAGATGGAGCATGATGTGCTGAACCTATTTTCATAGCCATTGCTTACAAGGCAGTAATAGACAGCATCAAATCCAGACATTCAAATGAAGACTACGCAGTAATAGGGGGGCAAGATGAAAAAAAACCCAGAAGTACCCTTTATAATATCAAACACTTTCTTGGTCAAAAATTCCTATCAGTCAAAAAAAAAGAAACAAAAAAACAAAAAACAAAAAATAACAAAACAAAAAAAACAAAAACAAAAAAACAATCAAACAAAACAAAACAAAAAAAACCCAAACAAAAATTTAAAAATTCCCCCAAACCCAAAAAACCTCACACGCCGTGGAATTCAGAGCGTGAGAAAGTTGTCAGACTGTCCCCATCAGACAATTTAGCCTTATTTATACTGACAGAGCATGAGCCACACGGTCCAGCTGTCCCCAGGGGATCCCAGCCAATTTGTTCCCATTCAGTTTCCAGGAGACAGTTGGGAGACTCAAGTTTGATCCTTACACTCATCCCACCCACTCAGGCTGGAGTTATGAAGGTAGATTTTGTGATGTGACCACCTCTCACATGAGGAGGCTGGCTGACACCAACGTTTTTAAACAGGCAACACAGCAGACAATGACAAGCAACAAAAGTTTGTTGAATTACATTAGTCCAAAAGGTTTTCAGATCATCCTTCAGACCAACTTAAAACAAGAAACATAAAAGTGGGGTATTGAGCTTGAATCAGTGAAAAGGAACAGCAAATTCAAAATGAGAGTCATTTCCCCACACCTTCATGTAAATTTTCTCACTAAAATTATCATCTTTAGCTTTCAAAGTACAAGGACTTCCAGAAGAACAGTAAAATTTCAGCTTTAGACTACATCCATAGACTTCTGCCATTCAGAGGCTTGCATCCACTGAGGACAAGAATAACTGCCTCTCTCAGAGAAATACATGTGTCTCTGATCAAATTAGAATTAATCAAGAATTAATTCTCATCAGTTACATTTATCCTTCAGTAGGCTAAAATGCATTTTAGTAGGTGAGATCAGCAATACATCTCTATACCTGAAAAGGTGGATTAGTTTCTCAGTAACCTGTACTTAATCACTCTAAAGAGAAGAGCCAAATTACAAATTACAGTCTATTCTGTGAGTCTTTGACTAGCTCATTAGAGAATCTCCTTGCAGCTCTAACATCCAAGCATTAGCAGAATGACAATGGCAGATGTACAGAGATGTGGAAATTGAGTATTATGATTGCCAGCGAAGCTAATCCTCAAAGATGCGGAGCACCTTCGATTTCAATTAATCGCAAAATAACGGCTTTGTTAGGACAGCTGTAATCTACCACCTCAAGTTCATCACACAGCCTTGCCAAGGGCCAGGTCAAAAAGAAGTGCTCAGGAGTAACTACAGAGGGCTTTGATTCTGCACCATGACATGTCTTGCTTGTCTAAGTATGTGACTCTGACACCTGGGGGAAGGAACAAAGGATGAGAGCTGACTCGCACCTCAACTTACTCCTGACAGGACTAAGCTTAATCGTAGGGTGCAGAGGAAGGGACTGGCATGCACAGTAGTAAATTCTAAAATCTTCCTTTGGGTATCACTTCAGCTTTTTGCTTTAGAAAAAATTTTTGCTTTTACAGAAATAAGCTTGTACCAAGAATGTAAGGCTCTTGCTGTCAAGTTACACCTCATTTACACACAAAGAAAAGCCTTGGATGTGTAGCTTTAAAAGACTTTTTCTATATTAATGTAAATTGTAAAGGGGCCAAAAGCCATTTTCCTCACCACACCAGCTAAAATAATTATCTCCATGGCTTTGACATTTTACCTCGGATCAGAGATAATGGGCCACAGTGCTCTGTCCTTCTTGCAGCTTCCCTATTTCATTTAAACCAGAGAACCCGGGCAGTAGCAGCACCCAATGTGAAGTCACCCATCATCAGAACCCTGTCCTAGAAAGCTCACTGCCCACGCCCGACTCCCTCCTCTGCACTGGGCAAGGAGCTCCGACCCGCTCCCGCCAGCATCAGCAGCCAAACTCCCTCTGACTTTTAAGAGGCAGTGAAACACACACCAGCTGTGCAATTAGCCCTTTGTTTTCCAACTTCATGGCTTCATCAACGTTTTTAGAGGCAAGATGGCACGCCTCTCTCAACATCTGACAGTGCTGAACACCAAAATTAATCTAGTTCATCTCAGCTAGAGAGCAACTTTCAGCTTATGAAAACTGTGACCAAAATAATCCATTTGCACACTAAAACATACATAAAATGGATTCTAAACTATGGACTGCTTTAATGCAAGACATTAAAAAACCGTCACGAAAATGCAACAGAGTTTGAGAGTCCAGATCCCTTAGACACTGAGCGTGCAGAGGGAGCCCTGGGCACTAAGAAATGTTCATGAACACTTTCCAGCTCTGGCCCACCAGCCTAGAAGCAAGCACACCACACAGACAGCTGGAACCCAACTCAGATTCCTGTATCACAAAAGAAGTTGGTCAGAGTCTTTCCGCTCATACACTAAACAGATTGGTTTTAATCTCTGAATGACAAGCAACATTGCTTTTTTGAATAGCCGAGCATGATTAACATCTTCCACCACATTTAATATTTTAAAAAAATCATTTAAGCCCCAGATTATAATTGTTGTCCTCATTAGAGAATAGGTTTCGTATGCAGTATGGGTTTCAGCCGTATTTTGAGATACACATCACATTTTCCATGCTGGTGGAATATAGTGTATTTTGGGCAAAAAATTAATAACTTTTTCGTCAAATTGCACACAGTCAAAGTACCCAGAACTTTTTCGTTCTTTCAGGGAGCTAACATGCATATTATCTTCTCCTTTACTTTTTATGCTTCGGCCTACATTCAGGAACGTCTTGCAAATAAGCCTTAAAAAAAATAAAAAGGAAAACAAAACCAAAAGAAAACAACCCTAATAAATAAAATAAAATACATTAAAATAAAGTTACATCATGTCTCCTAGAAGTCCCATCGCACCAAAGGATCCTTTCCAAGGTTCATAAATAATGAATTTGAAATGCTTCTCGGCACCGAGGTCGGCAAAGCAGCAGCAGCAGCAGCTGGCTGAGGTTCAGGCTATCGAGCCGCTTCTCTCCGATGTACCTGCAGCTCCGGCGTTTGCCCAGTGTGTGAGCCCCGGGTGCAGGTCCGCCACGAACGCGCTCTGTCCGTGCTGTGCGAAGCGCTCCGTGCCCGTACCTGCAGTGGACAGAGAGCAGAGGGGCGGGCAGCCCGTCAGGCGGCAGCCCCGCGGTGCGGGGCGGGCGCGGTGCGGCGGGAGCGGAGCGGAGCGGTGCGGGCCGTACCTGCCTAGGCGGAGTTGGAGGCGCCGCGGAGGCGCGGCCCGTGCGGGGCCGCCAGGTGCTGCTGCTTCTGCCGGGTGGAGCGCACGGCCAGGATGGCCTGCCGGTTCTTGTACTGCACCATCTGCAGCGTGATCGCCGCGTTCCAGCCCTGCTCCTGGGCGCACCGAAAGTCGATCTCCTTCCCCTCGGCCATCACCACCGTGAAGTACACGTACTTGCCCTTCCTCTCCACGCAGTCCACCGTCTTCATGTTGGAGAAGTGAAGCTCCTTGATCTTGGCCGCCGGCTCGGCCGGCGCTGCCGGCTGCTGCTGCTGCGGCGGCGGGGGATGCTTGGGGGGGATGAGGAGCAGCCCCTCCTCGGTGAGGATACAGCGCTTCTTCTTCCAGAGCTGCAGCAGCCCGTCGCTCCTCTTCTCCAGCATGCCCTCCTTCACCGCCTTACAGCCGCTCTCCAGCATCCTTCTAGCAGGGTTAGACGGCCTCCGCCCGCAGGGGCTGGGCTCGGGCTGCAGGCGGCACCAGCCGAGCACTCTCCGCCGGGCTCCGGCTCCGAGGCGGAGGGCCGGGAGCGCCCCGGTCCGCAGGAAGCGGAGCGGCTGCCGCCCGTGCCGCGGCGTGGCGAGCGGCGGGCGCTGCCGGTGCGGGCGGCCGGGCTTGTCGGCGGGCTTTTCCCTCCCCTGCGCTTTTGAACGCGCCTCTCCCAGCCCAGAGTGACACCCAGCGGAAACTGCGGCTCCTCCCGCCCGCCGGCCGCGGGGAAGCCCGGCGCGCTGAGGAGCGGGGCCGGGCGGGGCGGGGGCTGCGCTCCCCGGCGGCAGCGGGGCCGGCTCGGCTCCCCGCCCCTCGCCCCAGGCTACGGCACAGCACGGAGGGGCGCGGAGGGAAGGGTTCCCCGCCGTACCGAACCGGCGCTGGGCTGATAGAGAGATGACAGGAGACGGCAAATGCCCGACAGCGCTCCTTAGCCTTCCTCGGGGTGTTCCCGCAGTATTTAGTTGAAACGTATTTCCTCAGCCTGCCTCCTTGGACAAAAGTAAAGGGCCCTCTTCTGCCTGTCTTTGATTCAAACCCAGTGAAACGGTCCCAGTTTTCAGCGGAACCCTGATTTTGAAGCAATCACGGCTCCATTAAACAAAAGAAAGCCTGAAAGAACCTGGTAAAAGAGCTTGATCCCTACAGTGGCCTGGGGAGAAGCCGCTTTAACAGCATATACAAAATAAATCTTTGCTTTCTGCAGGAGCTTGACTAATGTCTAAAGAGAGACATCCGTACCGCTTCCCTACGGAAAACTGCAAAAGCAGACTGGGAGAAAAAAAAAAAGCCAAACAAAACCAAACTGGCAAGCAGCTAGTAGCGAATTTATCATTCTGTTTTGCAGCCACACATTTGCTTATTGTTTGGATTCTCCCCCGAGGTTAGCTTTTGAATAAATTTGAGTACAAAGTAAAGTGACCTAAGGTTAATGTGAAACTATTTAATTCTTAATCCTCTGATGCGTTAGATGCAAATCAAAATTCCACATAGCTGAATTTGGCTGACAAAGCCAATGTAAACTTAATGCTAGAAGTTTCATACTATGTCTGAGAGCACATACATTTATCATGGCCATTAAAAAAACCCTCCTCACATCAATCTTGGCAGCTAGGAAGCAGATCATGCTGGAGCATGTGCTATGTTCTAACAGATTAGAAAAAAAAAATCAACAATAATGATAGCTTCAATGGAGTTCATTGCTGATAACATTTTAAAAAGGATTTCCTCTTATAATCTTTTCTTCTTGAAGTTCAAAGTTAAGTCTGATAAACTGTTGATGGGTAAACAATTTAAGGCAATAAAAGCAATTAAAATTTAGCTGATTTACCCTTCCCGAGGTAACTGGAAAACACTCAGTAACCAAGGTAACTTGACTAGCTATAAACTAGACGAAAAAGTAAATCAATATCCTAAAACATCCATTTATATAAAAAATAGTCCCTTCTCCTTAGAGCTGAATAGATACAGGTCATTCTCACAATCATTTTATGCCTATTTTAACAGAAGCACTAATTTTCAAAAGATCTGAACACCATTCACCAATTGACTCCACCAGCAGTTCACTGCCATTTGAACCTAAAATTCCTCGCACAAATATCTGCATTGTGCAAACGTGAGGTCTCAAAAACAGCTTGAGCAACGTAAGAGAATTCCTGCCTTTTTACCTGTGTTTTGCACCCATGTCTTTGCTCCTGATGAGGTCTCTGCT
>PYHW01010552.1:5756247-5775676 GCA_013186435.1 Turdus rufiventris
CTAATTTTCAAAAGATCTGAACACCATTCACCAATTGACTCCACCAGCAGTTCACTGCCATTTGAACCTAAAATTCCTCGCACAAATACCTGCATTGTGCAAACGTGAGGTGTCAAAAACAGCTTGAGCAACGTGAGGTGTCAAAAACAGCTTGAGCAACGTAAGAGAATTCCTGCCTTTTTACCTGTGTTTTGCACCCATGTCTTTGCTCCTGATGAGGTCTCTGCTCATGTGACACACAATTTTGAAACTCTCCTACTAAAGCATACTGGTTAAAATGCATTCACCTATACAGAACAGCTTAATAAAATACTGAATTTATGTAAGGCACAGGACACTAGACTAAACTTAGAGAAGACCAATTTCTAACAATTCACCTGTTCAGTTTCGGTAGCTGCTCCACTGCTGTAAGCAAGCAGCCATTTGATTCCAGGTAAATGAGCTAACCAGTAGAGTAGAAACTCGTATTAGATTTGAGAGTGCCATTTTACACTGTAACAGCATTCAAAAAACTCTCCCCCCACCCCACAACACCACACTGTAACACTTAAGGACATTAACACACAACCTGTATCTGTATAATTTAATGTGAGCTTTTTCTCTTGCTCTCAATACTGTCAGTAAACTGCAATGAATCCAATGGAAAAATGATGACTAGTGTGGAAGGTCAAATATTTTCATCAAACATACAGGAGAAAGAGACTAAATTCCTTCTACTTTGCCCTTCCATGACAAAGCATTGAATGTTAGATTTTTAAACCATCTCCAAACACTGAACATACTCTGCTAATATAAAGACTCACAGAACTCCTTATTCCTGGTGAAATTCACCTCAGTGTGTGGTCAGAAGCAAATACAGACAACATCCATTTAAATTTGTACTCTATAAGCCAACAAACATTAACAGCCATTTAAAACACACTATGTTTGACCAAAAAAAACCCAAATCAGTCAAAAGTTACAAGATTAGTGCATGATGAAATACTGACAGTTCCACGATAAAAGAACAAAATATTGTCCAGAACTTGCCAGTAAAGGATAACAAACTTCATTTTCCTCGATGAAGTAAAAAATGAACTTTAGTAAATGTTTCTTACATTACTAGTTTGAAAAACCACATTCAACACAGGCACACTACGATATCCCACTGAGATCTTACTTTTCTTGAAATATATATTTAAACCACTGCATTTATAGTAAATGTTTCACATGTGCTACCATTATTGAAGTTTTAGTAAATACCAGGCAGGTTCTGCAGCCATTCCTCCAGAAATAACTGATGTTAAGATGCCTCCTACTGTCAAACCTGAAATACTACAGTCTGAAAATGTGACCTTGCGTGCAGACTTTTCCTTTCAGGAACTCCATCTCTGATACCTGCATATACCCCTCAGTAAACAAAGCCTAAATGAAACATTTACCATAACTAACATAACATTTACCCCAGGCCTTAGCATTCCCTACAACCCAAACAAAGAAACTGTGGGCAATTCACCAGCTATTGGCGTAGCAGCTTCTTCAGTCCAGCATTTCCAAAGTTCTTTGCACTTCCAAGGCAGTTGTTTTCCAAAAATACTCCCATTTAAGCACACACGTTGTAGAGAAAAACTAGGCTGCAAAGGAGCTTTTAAGCTTCTTAGATTGGACCACTGCAGTAAAACATGCTATGAGTTCAGAACTCCACTACAAGGCAAATGTAAATCTGAGCAATTACTTGCCAACACTTGAGCACACAGAAGCAAAGCTCATAACACCAAGTTCAGGACTCAATCAAGCCCTTTCTGCAGCTGCAGAGCCAACTTGTCTTGTCAATTCATGGGCTTTAGTTAGACACCTTCAAACACAAGAGCCATTCTGCCATAGCCTCTCATGCCTTGTGTGCCCATCCCTGGTACACACCAGACACAAATATGGAATAGCTTATCTGTGCTTGGTGTACCCTGTCTTGTTTGCTATACTCACTCTGATTTTCCTACAAAAGCTGAAACACAAGCCACATGTAGAAGACTACCAGGCCTGAGCAAAGGTCTGACAAGAGGATTTTAAGAGCAATGAGAAATGCGATAGACACACTTGTACCTCCTGTTGATAATGTATAGAAGTAAAGCTTTACTATTTTCAGTAGATAATTTATGCTCAGCTTAAGCAAACATTAGCAATTAAAAGTCAATTATTTCAATATCCTCTTGAAATCCTATGGGGTAACCTCAAACAGGCTGCAGAGCAGCTATTAAGAAATGAAAATGGAGATGTGGTTGCAAAAACTTCCGACCTGTGGGAGTCTTGGATTAGAGAAGACCACATCCATACAGAAAAAAGGAGAAGGCGCTGTAGAGCTGAGTCTACCTACTCCAACATCCATTGTGGCTCTGGACCCAGCCTAGCAGACCATCAAGGCTGTTCATGCTTTCATTATCAGGCTGTGGGGTGTAGCATTTAGCTTCCTTAAGCTGCTGAGTGTCACAGCACAATCCTCTGCCCAACAGAAGCCATTTGATAAACAACTGCTGCACAGACATCTTCGGAAATAGGAAACCTTTAGCACAAAGGTTAATCATTCATCCACACGTAAGATTCCTATCAATTTCCAAATCAGGTCGACAACAATGGGCCCTGAAATACAGGGAAAGTTTTGACTATCAGCTTGAAGACAAAGATGAACGCAATAATTTTCTGCATTTCTCTATATTCTGCTTTTTTTTTTTTCCTCTTAAAAAGTGAAGTCAGAATTACAGTATGTGCTATTAGTTTCGGAAACATCAATTTCAAGAACCCAGAACAGAATCTAAGTTAATGAAGCTAGGAGACACTGATAAGTAATGTAGCGATGCCCAGTGTTCAAATAATACAATGGCACATGACATCACTGTTCTCCAAAAAGTAAATTAGAATGCAAAGCTGAAATCTGGGCTCCTTTACTTCAGAATGCTGTTTTTTGGGGCTTTTTTTAATATGAACAAAGTTATATCAAACAGGCAATCTCTGCAGTGCTAATCGAATCTAGACTGGTAAAAGCAATTATGAAAGAACTGCAAAGAAGCCTCCCTATCCATTGAGCATAAGTCCTGAACGCCCTTGCCTGTCATCCAAAGTCTTACTTTATTCTCCTCTTTCCTCATGAACCTCCCACTTTTCCCCCTAAAATAATTCTCTCTTCAATACAGCAAACAAAACTGGACAGAAGACACCATTTACACAGGTGTTAAATTATGGTGCATTTCTGCAACTGCTTCCAAAGACAGCACTTTCTATTTCAGTGACACATTTTCCAGCTTGAACCTGTTAGCAAGGTAGCTTACCCTACTCAAATACTAAATGAGGAGATTCTCTATAGTTGGTATAAATGAAAAGTGAAAAGAATGAGTCACAACACTCCAATCAATCTTGAAAGTTTAATGTTCCTGCTACATACTGCCTTTCAGAACTGCTAAACAAGAGTGTCAATGATAACAAAACTACAGTAAGCACCAGAACAGTTTTAATTTAACCAATGCCATAAAAACTGGCACCTCATTTATATTCTTCTTCTTTTTGCTGCAGTCTGGAGAGCACAAGAACTGCTGATTTAGAACTAGCATGTCAATCTGGAGAGAAGCTTACCAAAATCTGTCAATAGGATGTATTCATGACCTCTGGATCTTGCAGGCTGCAGGTGCGCTTTGACATTAACAACTCCCCTTTCCAAATATTGTATCCCATTTTATGTTATAAAGTATTAAACAAAGTCATCAAAGAGCAAGCCAAATTTGTTTAATAGTGAGTTCTGAAACTTACAATTTTGAACAGTTCCTTTCCTTTTTAAAATACAACTACCAGATGCTGTTAGCAAAAATGGGCTAGATCTAAGTAAGGACTTCAGAGACTTCCCATATTCAGAAGTATGAACCCCAAAGCCCCATCTTCATAACTTTTCAAGCTCAGAACATACCATCACAGTTTGGTCTCTACATGTCCTCAAGTTTAAACTTAACCCTGGGAGATGCTTAGAGAAGAGACCATGTGAAACTCAAACACTTGGCAGGGTCAGTGCCTCAAAGGATAAGCATATTCTGATACCACAAAAACACAAACAATATACACTTTAACACATAGCTACTGAGAGTGGTTGTTCACCTTTTGTAATTGCTTTTTTTTTATGCTATGATCTGTGTTACCTAAAAACCACCCAAGATCACAGCTTCAATGGTCCTGCTTTACATACAGCTACAGATAAAAAGCTCCTTCTCCCAAATCCACAGATACTGGGAGACAGATGAAGACTGACAGGGATTCTGAAATGAAAGGAGTGTGGTATTTAAGCCTTCAAGGAGTCAAAAAAAAAAGTTAAAAAATGAAAACAATTTAGTTAGAGGACACTAGACCCACATCTTCTTGAGGGGGGCTGAGGATTTAGAAGGGCACTTGGGATAAGCTTCATTCTATATGACTTATCCTCCAGGCAAGAGACACGCTACAAAAACTCTTCCACCAGCCTTATCCTCATGTGGCTGCTGCCTCCTGCTTGCCCTGCTCTTTTCAAACCTTTATGGCTAAGTGTGTAAGTGGCATAAAAAAATCCCCCATAGCTGCTCCAGAAATAGATCTATGGTTAGCTAGACATTTCTTTCCAACACTACAAGGACCCTTCCATCCCTGAAAAAGCTATCTACTTGTTTAAAAGATCAGAACTTACATAGCTGTGTGAAGGACAAGACACAGAGTACAGTTAGCATGCTACTGACTGTAAAAACTCAGAATACATCAGTTCATAGCCTATTTCAGCTCAGTATGCTTAAATCCACATCTCATCAAGCACCTCCACTGCTAAGCTAGAGACAAAGTCAGAACAAGATGAGAAATATCTTCTAGCCCATGTTTCAACTGACAAAAATATCCAATATGGACAAAGTATGAACCAGAATGTGCAAACACAAGCACAGTGAACAGAACATTAGGTGAAGAAAGCAGAATTTCTTTGGGTTTGTTTCCTCGTAGATACTTGATACAGTGAGGACAAACTAGAATACAGCCATGTATTTCCAGCACTCCCTTTGGCTGCAGGGCATGTTTTCTTCAGGACCACCTAGCTCTGCCTACATAGACTGAAAATCCAAGGCACTTTGCTCCAGATTTCATACTAACAGACAATGCCTTAGACTCAGGCATGGCAATACTGAAGTCCTTTACCAGATCTAGCCCCACTTCTAAGAACTTGTCTTCTTTAAAATGGCAGTGTGGACCAATCACTGAAACACTGAGCTCAGATTCACAAGTATCACACTGCAAGTGCAAAGTATGGATCAAACTTTCCAAACTATTGTGTTTGTTTTTCAAATGCTATATAATTTACTTTTCAGTAATTATCAGTTTTTATGTCTAGTAAAACGTGAACTGCAGCATGTAAGATATGCATTACCAGTTTACACATGCAGATACACAAGTAATAAAACAAGACTAGCTTCTTAAAATACTAGGCTTTATTCACACCCCTGCAGTAAACAATAACCTTAATATGATGACTAGGTTTCTTTTGTAGATCACTATGTCACATAAAATACAAAACATAAAATAGCATAAACAAGCTGACAGTTATGAATGTTCAATGTGGTCTCGTTGGGAAATTAAACAAGTTATACTAGTCTTCTCAAGTAGTCAAATTTAAAATGCATCATCATCTTCTAGTTAGTACAAGTCACTGCCATTTCTATAACAAAGTAATGAAGGCACAGCTAGTGCAAGCAGACTTAAACCCGTTCAGACTACTGGGTTGAAAAAATACTTTGGTTGGTTCTTCTGGAGAGAGTTTTCTCTAAACAAATATTGGTCTCAGTTAACAGTTCTGATCATCTTCATAGCTGCAGTCTAATAGCTACATGACAAAGACTTCACAAGAACCAAACTATGTAGCAATGAATTAACATTCATGCTTTAGGGCATTTACTGCATTCTACATATTGGCAGAAAATTATACTGTTAAAATGCTAGGTAGATTGAACCTACATTTTAAACTGGTTCTTAAGTGTTCAATTTCTTTTTTTAACAAATTGGTTACTTAATTCTACCAAGATACAAAACATAAGGCTGTAAGTAACTAATAGTTGTGTTTAGGCTATTACAGTGCAGGTAATCCTCAAGGCCACAGACACACTGCTTCACTGTTGCTTGCATTCTGCTGGGTTTTGATCCTTCTGTTGAAAAAAAAAGGAAATACCATTTTACAAAAATCAGTATTTTAAAAGAACTATCAATATTGCTAAGCATGCTTTCTCAAGCTGCAATATTTAAGTTCTTTCATCTTTTCTCTTGCACTTGTCGTCCAGCATTAGCAACACTCCTGTCTTTGGATGCAGCAATATCCACACTGCATTTATTCTGGCTTTGTTAGCACATCAGGATACAATCCAGAACAAAAACCTGTTCAGAACTAAGTGTGGTAAAGTACTCTAAAAGACACTGTAACTGGAAAAAGGAGAAGAGAGATGTGCAGGAAGAAACAGCCCAACCCAGAAGAAGCATGCAGACCCCCTTCACAGTTTGAGACAAAAGAAATTTCCTATGGGCGGTAACAAGAGCATAGTCTTAATGCCAGAAGACATTGTAGAGCAATGCAATGAAATGCTGTATCACAGTTCTTAATGCTCTGGAAGCATCTTTTGCAGTAACTTCCAGTTGTTAAAAAATTCTAACATGGAAAATTTCTTCCGTTCCTGAAACAGACAGCCAGTAATATGTCCCAGTAATATGGGAATTCAAGGAAGTTTTTGGGAGGGCAGAGTTCAGTTGCACGTTTTATTCTATCTTCCTTGATCTGGACAGCTTTTCTAGGACCACAGCACTTTAATTCAGCTGGTGAGACTAGCTTGCAACACTATAATACCACTACTATCTCTAGCCCTTGAGCAGCTCTCTGAAACTGAGCATGGTCTTTCCCTCTTCTCAGTTCTGTTTCACTGAGAAAAAAAGCAATCTGAAATGGTGGAAGTAAGTCCAGCTTGCAGCTGTTTCATTTGGATTCAAAAATTTTCTTGACTAGGAAGCAATTTGAATACACTACAGCAGATCAAACAGCACCAAGACGGCTGTACATTTTGATTACAAGTTTGTACCCTGCCTTTCTATGTACAGTGTTAAGACTATTTAATTTTCTCAACAGTAATTTGATAATAGCTCAAACCTACTGAAAAACACTCATTTGAAATTACAAGCCCTTTGAACGCCAAGCATTTTGGAGCACTTCACAGACTTCATGACTGCAGCTTTCACATACCACATCAGATGCTTTCAGGTAGCCAGATGTACCTTTCCCTCAGCTATTAAAAAGCCATGAATTGTGTGGCTCACAGTCTTTTTTTCAGCCTGATTAGTGATTTCCCTTCCCATGGAATAAGAAAGCTCCCAGTTGCTCTTGGCTGTTCACATTTTAGGACTTGTCTGTAGATGCATTCCTGAACCTTGATTTCTTCTACCTCAAACAATGAAAGACTTGCCATTTACCTAATGTAAAAGAGCCTACTTTGTATTCTGCTGGGAAAACCTGTGCCAGAGCCAGCTTGTAGCAAGTTCCCAAAAACTGAAGCTGGATGACAGAGTTCTTTCCATGTCCTTATAACCATTTAGTAATTTTCATCATTAGGCAGCAATTTGGTGCAAGACAAGTTTATAGAAAACCAAGCCTGACTAACCTTAAAGCCAGAAGTAACTTTTACAAAATGACTCCTGAAGAACTTTGTAAAAAAATTCTCTGTCAATTCTAGTCTGTCAGAATTAGGTGCGAAATAGCCTCAAATCAAAGCATGCTCACCCAAAGCAATTATTGGTTTAATACTTAAACTAAAATCAAGATTCAACACACATACAATTTTAAATGTCTGTATGCATACACAAACTTTAAACATTCATTTTAATTCCTTACTTTTGGGTCATAATCAGGATCATTTTCTTCATCTGCTTCTTCTTCTCCCTCCTGAAAGAAAACACTTAATATTTCTCTAGCTTATCCACATTCAGCTTCCTGAGCCATTTTCACGAAAATCAAGATTCAATTGTACTCAGAAATGCATTAATTACCCCTTTGCATTATAAATATTGTATTAGTTTATCCTCCATAAAGCATATCTTTTGACATCAGTGGCAGGTTAATTTTTAAGATACCTCAAGAGTTGTCTTAGCTTGGTTTGGTTTTTTTTGTTGTCTTGCTGGTTGTTTGCTTTGGTTTGGTTTTTTTTTACTTATTCATCTGAGAGCCACAAAACAACACGTTCTATCTTATTTCAGAAGTAATTCTTAAACTTAATGTAGAGAGCACTCAAAAACTAAAGAAACTCTTATTCCAGATAACAAACTACAACAGGGAAACTGAACCAAGGGCATCTGTCATCTTACCTCATCATCTGCCTCTTCACCTTCTTCATCATACTAGAATAGAAAATAAATAGTTTTGATAGCATCATAAATGCAGTCACTTATAGCTCAAGTAGATGTCAGAGACCACTCAGTATTGTGATCTTAAGAGAATCATAGAATGGTTTGAGTTGGAAGGGCCCTTGAGGGTCATAAGCTCCAACAACCCTGCCATGGGCAGGGAAACCTTCCACTAGACCAGGATGCTCAGAGTCTCATCCAATCCTCTCCATCCATCCTGGCCTTGAATATCTGCAGGGATGGGACATCCAGTTTTTATGGGCAACCTGTTCCAGTGTCTCACAACCCTCACAGTAAAGAACTTCTTCCTAGTATCTAATCTAAACTTAGTCTCTCAATTTGAACCCAGAAGCTCCTGTGTCTGTCAGATTTAAAAATACTTTTTGCAACTGCAAAGGCAATGCTTAACTTCCTCTGGTGAGCTCTGGCAGAGCAGACAGTCCCCGTTCCATGCAGCCCAAGAGGAGCTGATTACATTGTGGTACCACTTGGGGACAGCAGGGGACAGCGGAGCCCAAGGCAACCTGTCCTGGCAGAACCCCCTCCTCCTCAGCCCCACCCAAGCCTTTGCAACAAGGGCCAACAGTTTAGATTCCAAAAATTATTTTTAAGACAAGACGCATCTAAGCCACCTTTACAGTCAAACTGTCCTTGTCTGAGCAGAGGCAGCGACATGAAAGTGTTTTATACCTGTATAAAGTTCTGAGGCTTCGTGGGTTGTCAACTTCAAGCTTAGCTCTTTTAAAACACTTAGAACATTTTAAGCTTTTGCAGAACTTGCTTTGATTTTTTTTTTTGCATGCTTTGAATGTGCTTATCTAGCTTTTTTTTTTTTTTTTAAGTAAGAGTACTTTTGAAAGGATGAGGCTTGAATCCCCTAAAACTTCATAGCCCAGTATCACTGTAAGCACAAAGAACAGGCTGAGCAGCTAGATAAACAGTTTCATTTGTTCTCTGGCAGCTCATTACAGTTCCACAAAGTACTGCATACACTTCTCTAAGAATGCCTTATATACAAAATGCTACTATGACATCCTCTAGATGATCAGCTTCTACCACTGCTTTTGCCACAAAACTCTGAAGTCACTACTTCCAAGATTAATTATTTTTATGCTGCTTATTCCTGTACAATCTAGAAAGCTCAGTTATAACCAACATTGGTAGATCCCATTCTGAAGACACTAATGTAAGAAATTACCCAAGGTCTTCAAACAGCATTATTTCAAGGTTTTTAGTGTTCTGAATGAACATTATACTTACATCATCATCATCATCTTCAATAGCTTCTCCAGTGAAGTACAGTACTGACCGGGGCACTATACGTTCACGCAAGAAATGACCAATTTCAAAGTCTGCAGCAAGGATTGCCTCGGAATCATCATCCTGCATAAAACAATATTATTTCCTAAACTACAAGATGGTAACTACTTTTGACACACACACACAAGTTACATGGATTTTGATGTGGCCAGATTTACACAAATGCCATAACTGATTTTTTGTTCCAGGAGCTCTTTTACAGAACTGAAAACTGAGGGGCCAAGTTTGACACTTTCAACAGCCCACCTACATTATACAGTGAGGAGCTGCTGCTTCAGTAAGCCTAGTTATATACAATTCTGAATTTTCCTTTGTTCCAAGTATAAAGATTATTTAGTATCTCCCATAAGCTTTCAGTTCATATGCACAATATTCTTAAAGAACTGAGCAATAGCCAGGTGAGCCTATCACATTTTACTACCTACTTCTGATTCCCACAGTGCATCTCCTTGATTCCCATCTGATAAAACCACTACTGAAGCACTTGAACACCCTAAAAACGCTCTCTGATCCAATCCCAGACTTTCATTCCTCTTGTTTTCATATCAAGTGTTCTGCTGTCTCCCATCTGGGCAATTATTTTCAATTAAAAAGATTTCATTTTGGGTTTTGTTTTTCTAAACATTATGAACATACAAATTTTGGTGTCCATGCCAACTAGAGTTCAACAGCATGCTTCTGGAAGCGTTAATTTTGTACTTCTAACTCAAACTGCACAATATATTCCCTACTGCTAAGTATTTTTGGTAGTTTTTCTCCTTACAAAAACATGGCACGGAAAAGCAGGCTCTCGCAGTTTTCTGATCTTATTACTTTCTTCAAGAGTTAACAGCTTGAGACATTTTTAACAGACTAAAATACAAACTGGATACATTCTGCCATTAGATAAAATCATCCAAAGAACACCGGATGGGAGAGACTCACACCACCCATTAAATCAAAGACTAATAATGTAGATCACTACATTTCTACAACTGTTAACAATTCAAAAGGTAACTTTCAGGAAGCATAAACTGTTAAAGTTGACTAAACTAAACTCTACCATTCAACTCAAACACTCCTAAAAAAGAAAACTCAAATACATACTAGTCTTCTCAGTTAAAGACAGGAGCAGTTAAAGCTAAGGCCGTTTAACAAATCAAAAAATTTGGTAAACACTCCATCATCGTTTTATAAATAAGCCAACTTACCAGGTCTCCACTTTCAGGAACTGTAGAAAAAAGAACAGAAGAAATAAGTGAGTGAGATACATTCTACATTTAAAGTTAATACATGTAAAGTAGTGTTCAGCTTACCTTCAGGTGGACTAAAGAAGTTGAAGAAAGAGTCATTGGAAACAGTTTTTGTCACTGTCCTGACTGTTCCGCGGCCCTTATGTTTTTGCTTCTTCTTAATGGTTTTCAAAGTAACATTCTTTCCTTTTTTCCAGTCTATTTGGCAACTAAAGAGCAAATAAAAAATGACACTAAAAAACCACAACTACCTGAAGCTTAATAATCATTCCCCTGGTTACAAGTATCTACTGAGACTATCACAACTGCAAGAGAAAACACTATGGTAGTATTTATTCAGTGCTATCTTTTCATTAGTTTATTGGTTGAGAACAAGACTAACAGGTTCATTTTAGGATTATTTCCATCCAGAAGTTTTTCCTTCTCCACTCTATCTCTGAAATGCTAATTTTCATTAGCTACCAAGCACTGCCTAGTTTTCTACCAACAACTAGTATTGCACCATTTTTAAAGGCACCTATCCATTATACAGTAATATTGTATTTGAGCATGTTAGCAATATGGCTGATTTTGAGTTGTTTGTGAGGGTTTTGTCTGCTTGTGTTATATTCGTTTCTTGGGTTTTGTTGTTTAGGGATTTTTTAACTCTACCCTGCTTACAGAGCAAAATCATGCCTACATGTTTCTCTAACAGTCAAAGCATTCTGGTGACACAAATGAAAGTTACATCAGTGAAACTAACTGCATTTGCAGAACTTTCTGATTAGATTATTTTACAGACTCAAAGAAACTGAGTGAGTCACTTTGGGACAAGAAGGGGCTGTCTAAGCTAAAAGAGAAAACAAGGACTAGGAGTTAATTTTTACAGAAGCAGTGGCATCTCACACCAAACTCTGCCAAGATTCATGATTTTCAAATCAGTCCAAACTGGGGAAGACAAAACAGTTTAATCAAAGCTACCCAAGCACTTAAAATAAATCTTACAGGACTTGGAAAAATACGTTAAACGACTGGGAAATAAAGAGATAAGTCAGTATCAACAACTGGAGATTAATTTAAGAGTATAACCAACACTGCCTATGCAGTGATAAGCTGTAACTTAGCTGTTATCACTCAGAAAAGCAGTCAGAACATTGAAGACTCGAACACACAAACTACTCAAGGGGCCCAAGTGTACTTATATTAAACCTAGTTATTCACAAGTTACATCAGGAAGTATCTTTTCCAGCACCTCCTCAAGATGCTGCAAAATTCTACAGCTGGATAATGTTAAGAACTGTTACATTGCCTTAAAGGTATCTATTATCACTTACCCTGTACAACCCATGATTTCTGGTCCATCGAAGGAAAAGGGATCAGAATCATCTGGCTCTGACCTCATTCTATATGTCTTTGTCAACACTTCATTTGTGAAGTAGTCATTTGGTTCAAAATGAAATTCTAATGTAAAACTCTTAAAAAAAGAATTGCAGAACAGTAACTTTAGTTATTGACAAACACCTTTAACTTCGTAACACATAAATCCAAACAATACACATGGAACAGAATGCACTCTTCTCCAATACATACATAATTTATTCTAGAATTTGCTACCCAAGTTGTACAGTAAATCTTCAAATATTTTCATTTACTTGATCTTGCACTTCCTAGTTATTATACTGCTTGCAGTAATAACAGATCTTCCACCACACAGCTTTCCTAGTATTAATGTATAGGAAGAATTAAAAAATTTTAAAACTTGGAAAACTATCTGATTTCTGCCAGGGAAATATATGAAATTACAGCAGTTAGACAAAAATTGCCCAAAGGTATCAAAATGCAATAGTGAAACTTAAGTTATCATGTATTAAGGCCAATCTCATCAGAAGCTGAAGGGTTAAATTTAGTATACATTCATTCACAGCGTGGTGCAAGACTAGCACTACACTAGTTCAAGACTTCCCCAAAGCAGCAGCTGTGTATTTTCTCATGATTTCCACAAGACAATTGGCTATCACAGACCATGTTGCTAAAATACAAATAATTCTTAAGATAACACAAAAGTAATCTTGTTTAATAAGTCAAACTAACCATAGGCTGTCCAACTTCTGAAAATTTCACTTTTATATCTTTTAAGTATTTCAGGATAGGTTCATCATGTTCCTGCAGAGAAAACACAGTGTATTTAATTTTCATAATGTTCAATTATACACAGATTTAAGGTCTCACAGAGATAAAAAGCCATGTTTAGAACAAGTTTTCCTTAGGAAAAAAACCTTGTTACAATGCAGAAATGCATCCATGAACATGACCAGCAGATGGCAGGGCACAGAGTCCCCAACACAGTACACAACCAAAACCCATGCAAACACCATGTACAGTTTTCAGTAATGTCTAATACACTTTTCACATACACTCCTACAAGCACTGAAAGTTTAATAGTATTGCAGAACAGATTCAAAAAATAAAACAACAGGAAGGGATTTCAGTGCTCTGTACTCCCACTTGAAAAGTTACCAGAGATGACATTCAAGTAACAATTCCATTATTGCTCTCCAACAGACATATCAAGCATCATAGTGTTTCCATGATTTCTTAAAGACACTTGGATTAATTATCAATGCAACTTTAAACAAGGCTAGACAACCACCTACCTGAACCAAATCACTGAGCAAGTCCACATTCTTGAATACTGTCAGCCAAAACTCAGGGATTCCTTTAGGGTCTTCTTTCTCTTCATCTTTTTTTTCTTCTTCAAGCTTAGCTTTCTCTTTCATTTCCTCCTTGAGAAAATAAAAATATTGGGTTTCCTTAAACTAAGAGAGCCCATAAGGTTCATCAGTTCTTTGTTCATACCAATACAATTAGGACGCAATCTTAATCAGGTGGATGCTTTAAGGAACCATTAAATATTAGCATCATTATTAATAGCAAGTAATCACTACAAAACTGCTTTTTAAAAAATTTCAGCTTATTGAATCTTGTTTCATGCTAAAGCTTGAGATACTTAAGAACAATTACAAAACTCACTGAAATTTCTTCATCAGCATCTGCTTTCCATTCACATTCTTCTTCTGTAGGTTCATAAATGGCATTGATGATTTCACTTCGCTGGAAGATTAAATGAAGAATATTTTCAAATGTCCTCGTCATTGCAATCAGCAATGCCCTAACCAATAAATTCCTAATCCTAAATTAAACAATTAGTAATACATTAACTACTTATCAAAACTTTTTCTTCTGGGTCTAGAAGATAGATTCAGCAGTTAGGTGTTTTTCAACACACTAAAATAAACACTAAAGTCCCAGAAAAGTTACAGTATCATCTGACATTTGCCCAATTAAAATGAGGTCTGATATACTGAAGCAATTTTGGTAGCTATGGAACAGACTTAACTTTTCACTCTCTTCATCTTAGTTGATACTCACTTGGACAGCAAAATTGTATCAGCTGAATTGAAGGGACACATATGAGACCAAAGTAAACATGAGTCGTCTGGTTTTAATATTCCCTTGTATTTTAGATGAAGTGTTAAAGTACAGATCAGTGTGGCATTAAAATACCTTGTCAAATAAGGGCTGATAGAGAGCAGCATACTTTCTTTCCAGCTCATGAACTTCCTCATAGAACTTCGCTTCTATCTGTGCACACTGAACTTGAAGATTCTTGAGAGCATTCACACGTCTTTTAACAACTTTAGGCAAGCTGAAAAATTCAGTGATAGAACTGTTACTAACACTGCATTTTAAGCACACATTGATCTCTCCCTAATCAGACCCCTTGCAAATCAACCAACTTGTACCACAACGGATTTTACACTCTGTTTTAAGCTTTATAAAGTTTAAATCAAAGCTGCAGCCAATTTCACTAATGAGAGTGAAATCCTTAGCACAAGCTCTTAAACCGAGGCTCAAGCACAGTAAGAACCAGAGTATTCCAAACACCTGGGTAAATCATGAGAGAAATTTGTGCAATAAATCTTCATTCTAAAAACAGGTTCTGCACTATCAATGAGTACCAAAGTAAAATCATAGTATTGATTACAACTAAGAAAGGTCTCGCCATTAATTTGCTTGGTTTTATGAAAAAGTTCAGGACAGTTGAGTTATTCTTTGTCAAGAAACTTAATCTCCAAAATTTGCTGCTTTGTTTCACTGAGCGCAGCAGCTAGTAGCACTGTCTTCAAACACACTGTCTGGCCCAAAGTGAGCCAGAACCGGTTTGCTAAATGAGCCACTGTATTACAAACGTGCACAAAGAAAGCAATTACTGCATGCCTCATAAATGCAGATCGACTACAAAAATTTTGGCAAGAATTTATAGCAAGTTTTGATACATGAGAAAAATCACATGAAGTACTGCTGATAACATTCCTCTATCAGCTAATGGTTACAGCCTAAGCATAAAATTACTGTATTAGAGACACCACTATAGTTTAAATAGCTGAGGTTTCATGACCAAGGCAAAGCTACAAAACAGATTCCAAGGAGCAGGAAAGTATAGAAAAAGTGTGACATACTGTAGCTACAGATGAAAACATTAACCACTGTAAATATTAGCATTCTTTTCTTCATGAAGCCTCAAATAAAAGCTCTTCAATTCTGAGATGCACTACAGACAGGCTGTATTAGGTTTTTTTGCTATCTGAGCAGCACAGTGGTTTATGACTACTAATGTCATAGACAACACTGTGCAGGAAACAAAAGAACCATTTTAACACTCTGCTCATACCAAATAAATGCTGTACCTTTCTACATATCCTGCAGATGATCCTACCAGACCATCAAGTCTTTCCTGAAGGGCTGCAAGAATCTGAGGATTTTGCATCATCTGCACAGTCAACTGCCGAGCTAAATTAAAAAAGAAAATTATGTAAGCACAAAGTGCATCTTTTGGACCAATCTTGAAAGAAAGAATTGTGCATTAAAAAAAACATTAGACAAGAATTACAGATGCAGAAGAGCTGTTTAAAACTGTGGCAAGTTCTCCCTATTATCAAAACATGTTTCTGATTTATAAAATTCAATTTCCCTCCAGGATTCCTAGAGTAGAATTTCCCCTGTTTCTCACCTATAATAGCTGAGAAACCACTGAAAAAAAGACATTATTCATCTCTAGGTTCCTGTGGGACACCTGAGTACTTACCATTTAATTACTGTATGCCACTTAATTACTTCAGCTAGTGGAAGTGTTCCCCAAAATTGTGCCATCCAGTTTTGAAAACTCTTCTTTTAATAGATTAGCAAAGCATAACATCTTAAGCAAAATATTCCACTTTACTGTTATTATTCTGTTTAAGCAAGCATGTAACATGGCACTATTAGCAGTCCAAGTAATTTTATTGCAGAGATTATTAGTTATTTCTCTTTTGGTTAATTGCTCTTTAGACTCCATCTGTGTTCCCACATTTTAAATACAAAGCCTGAGTAAGACTGTTCAGCACTGACAAAATGAAAGTATTTTGGTATGTGCTAATGTTTCTTTTTGAGGGGGGGAAAAAAGGAATTTATTAATTTCAAGAGTGGTAACACTATGCATGATTTGCTCTGTTCACTGTCAATTCATCAGCAAATTATTAGCAATTAATGAAAAGTAAGAAACACACACACACATATATATACACATTAATTTTTTATACCCAAAGCTTCACATGTGTGAAGTTTTAAACTGCTTTCAGTTTTGAAATAATTCAGTCACATATCCACAATAATCCTGTCTTTTCCAATCACACAGGTGGCCAGCACTGCCTGAATCTGGTATTAACCATAACTAAAATGGGTAATTGCAGACAACTTATAAAACTCAGACAATTTGAAAAAAAAGTCCTTGCTTCACAACTTAAATACAATTGTACATCTTTAGAAACTTAGTTTCAACATTACCTTTGCTGTTGGCATCTTCACCAGTTTCTTCTTCTTCTACTTCTTCAACATCTTCCATATCTTGCTGATCAAGTTCAGACTGTTCTTTGCTTTTAGAAATATTCAAAAACAGCATCAAGAAGTTAATATTATAATATACTATAGTGATACTAAAGATCTCAAACTAAAGATTTGGGTAGAAACAAACTGTTGCATCTTTTGCTCTATGACAAACAAGTCTTAATACCCAAACAAAGCCAAATTTGTCTTCATATAAGTTTCCCTTTGGACAATCCCAGAACAGTTTAAAGAATTAGCAACTTTCCAGAATTACATAGTTTCCTTTTGTAAAAAGAACTCCTTCATCTCCTATTCTTATCAACCAACCAAAGTCTCCCTCTGTTCCACACAGCTTCCTTAAGATGTGCAGGCCTTGAGAACTGTGGGTAGGATCACCTAAACTATACTTCAAATATCACAAAATTAGAGCACTAGAAGTATAGAAAAAACCCCACATAAAGTGAAACAACAGGAATGGGCAATCACATCTGTTTTTCCCCTCCAGAATTCCAACTAATAGAGGAAATTGACTCATGTCTTCTTCCATGTTTATATTTACTTAAAATTAAGATCACAAACCCATTTATGATAAGCAAAATAAGTTTTTCTCCCACATGCTATAAACCTCAGGTCTTGCCATAGTGCTAAGGTCAGCATCTAGATACTGACTATCCAGTATCTGGAGAGTCCACCCATGTAAAATACAGCACAGGACACACTCAGAGCCTCAATAACCAACAGATTTTACTTACTTGTCTATGTCTGCCATTCTGCTAGATTTCAAACACTAGGAAAAAAAAAACCAAAAAACCAAAATAACATATATGAACAGCAGCACAAGATTCCAGTTATGAACTCTATGGTCATATTCCATAATACTAAAAGAAACATGTCAGTTTTACGAAACATTATAAATACATATTTACATCTGAAGAGAGGCACATCTCCCTTGCACATCTTGAGCTCTCAGTCTAAAACATACAGAAACATTGAAAAAACTTCGTTCTCATTTAGACCCTACAGATCTACTCACATAAGTTGAAGTACCAAGCACCAGCAAAATGCCATGCTGAGTTTTGGATCTCAGAACTGTACTAGTATAAAAATTAGTCCTAAGTATAAAACTGGAATATAACCTTAGAAAAACTGAAGCAAAAATGGTGCTGGTAACAGTTTACTCATTTCCAGCATATGACTGCAGACAGAGCATACTTACAGCTAAAACAATTTAGGAATGAAGATGCCTTTTTGGGGCTTTACTTTTAATCCCAACTTTACAAAATCCATCCAAGTAATATTGCAACATTTTACCAAAAAAATTGACGCCATGTGCCAGGCTACTTAATGTGACTAATTCCCATGTTCAGAATGATCTCAATTTTCTTAAATATCTCAATCATAAGCCTATTCTATACACATTAACTAGAAACATTTAATATTAAGACTATTACAAATCTTGCATACATGAAAAATCTATGTTTCAAATATATTATAAAATGAGCAACATTTTCTACCAGCAAAATAGCACCTGGGAGCCTAGTCTCCAAAACGATGCTTTAGCTAACTTGAAGTCTAACACAATACTACGCACAAGAAAACACTGTCCTGTTAACTACCATCTGCCAGTAATTCAGGAGGCTCCAACTACCAGGAATAGTTCACTGAAAAGATAGGAACCTAAAGCTTTAGAGTCTCAATTTTACCCACTGTCCTGTAAGCTAAACAAATTCAAGTTTCCTTCAGGAATTACAATTCCTTACAATGTATTCAAAGGGGAATTTTATTAAAGTGTTGGATGGATGTGTTCCAGAAAAAAGTGAAAACTGCATTTGATCTGTCCAAAGTGTAACACAAAAACACAATCCCAATAAGATCAGGGTATTAACAGTTAATATGAAGAAACATTTTAGAACCTAAACATCTACATTTTATGTAAATATAATCTAAATATATTTTTTTCTTGTGTCATAACTACTTCCCAACAAATACATGGAAAGAATGTATCTGATGTCCTCATTTAGGACCACAATTTCATACTGCCAAATAAAGATCTAGAATGTAATCAAGAAGATTGTATTCCCTAATATGCAGAAAAACTAGAGAACCAAGTACTTGCCCATCTATTTCAGAAAAATACAGTATTTGCTAGTAAACAGAATAGCAGCACTGCTATAAACTGAAGAACATCTAACAATTCAGTAAGAGGAATTACAGCAATATTCTTGACTCCTTTTTTTTCAGATTACACCTGCTTGTCTTGTGATTTCAGTTTCACACCTGTAACAATTCCAAAGACTCTCCTTTGAACAGCATTCTCAAAGATAGCATGAACTGAAGACCTACAGAAACTGAAAGCATACTACAACTCTCACCTATGAGTCCGTTTTTCTTGAGTGATGTAACAATTAGCACTATTTTTGATGCACACAACATTGTATCCATGAAATATATACAACTTTTTCCTTACACACTTCCTCTTAGCTTGTTTTTAATGCAGGATCATTTCAAGGAGACTGACAGTATTGCTGTGCAAAAGAATATAAGACGCACAGCTCACCAGCCTTTCATACATTTTT
>PYHW01010552.1:5775726-5787606 GCA_013186435.1 Turdus rufiventris
CCTTAAATTCCCATAAAACAGAAGGCAGTTCTTTCAACAAAGGTGTGACCAGTGGCAGCACAAATCCTGTGGTCTCTCCAAGACAGCAGGCTAGATGAAACAGCAGCTCAAACACCTTAGAAGTTTTCTGAGAGAGACCAACTTCCACAGATCATTTAAATTTTTTTTTTCCTAAACAAAGACAAGACTGGCTATGAACAAATGATGCCTAAAAACTTCAAGAAGCACAGGATGGATAACCCATCTCCAATAAGGGCCATTAGCCAATATCTTGTAAAAAAGCAATGACATGATAAGAATTCCCCCAGAAAGACTTGTAGTTTTCAATTACATTCAGAAAAAATACACTGGATCAGAAGTGAAGCTATTTGACAATGTCATAACACATTTTTATTTCAGAAGCTAGTCCTCATTTTCTCCCAAACCATGCAGGTAAGCTGATGATATCACTCAAGTTTTTGAGTTGCAATATTCATCTGAGACCAGTTTTAATGTTTTTCTACGCTACTGTGTAGCAGAGGAAGTTTCACCAGCAGTCTTGTGTTACTGAAATCCTTGCTGGGCCCTTGTTTTCATCTCTGAACAACTCTACTTGTCATCACAAACTTTCATCCATCCTTTCACTGTTCATCCCCTTTCCAAGATCACTTCTGACCATGCTAAAGGCATTCATCTTACTACAGCACCCTGTGGGACTCCAGCATCTGCCTCCCTCTGTGATTGCAATGGGCAGTTATCACCCTCCGCTTTCCGGCTCTTAAAACAATCCATGCAAGTATTGTATGTTTTCAAATTATGGCCCAGTTTACTCAAAGACTTTGAATAACATTCTTCAAAGATTTTTTTTTTATTAAAATAGACTATATCAAGCTGCTGTCAACTTCAGAGCCTCCCTCTAGTGTGTTTCTCTCTCACATCCAATTTTTCCTATTCTCCTTGCAGCAGTCATTTTCATGTCCCATCCTTTAATCTTCTCTCCACTTTTTACACAACTCGGTATCAAAATGCACACAGTTGGAAGAGTTCTTCTGCAAACTGAGGAGATGCTAGTGTCTGTCATGACAATTATCTGCCAGCTCTAGACAACTGTTCTGGAGTAAGGAGACTACAAGGCACTGCCAAGAAAACTATGCTGGCAGACATTTAGGCTAATCTGTGCAACCCACTAGCATGGAAGAGATGTAGCTGCATCACACTTTATTTACTGTCATTTACTTAAACAACCATAAGTTTCTCTGCAAACACAGTTCTACTGGCTAAAAAAAACCCAAACAAAAACATTACAGAAAGGCACTGAGAAAATGCAGTCTTTAAGAGCAAACAACCTCCACTATCTCTGTGCAACGCTCGGCTCAGGGTCCTGGTCTTGTCTTCAGAGTTTCAAATACACTATATATCACAATCAATAACATTAGACTAGATCACTGCACTATTTATTTTGCAGTATCTCCCCAACAGCAAATATTTAAATATACGACTCTTATCACTCCACTTTCCATAAGACACAGCTGTCCTTCCTAGTTCATTCAGAGGTGCATTTAGGTTCATAAACAGCAGCTGCACCTTGGCATGTGAGCAACAAAACCACTGGGATCACTGCCTGAAGTAATGCCAGGGAGATATCAGTCCACCAGTTGTCAGTGCAGGATCATAACAAACCTGGATACACCTAATGTATTACTTCATCCTCAGTGTCTAGGTGACTGGTCTGGACTAAGATACTGCTTGGAATCTAGGGCCTCCTGACTGTGTGAAGAGGTTTATGAGCACAAATAAAGGGTAGTCTACACCCGCGTATAAAGCCAGCATGCAAAAAACCTTACTAGTAAAATATTTTATTTCCCGGTTACTTGAAAGCTACAGCCACTAACTGTTTTAATGCAGTAGACTGCATTATGGTCAAATACAGAGGTGCCCACAGGCTTCATTTACAATGTTTTGCTGCTCATGGTAAAAATTTGCAGAAGAAAAGCAACAGTTTATCTTTTCAGGGCTTGAAAGAGAATGTGTAGGAAGTCCATGCAACAAAAAGAAAGCCAAAGAACAGAAAAGCCAGCTACAGTGCAAGTTTCCTAAAGGTTCAAATTTAAAACCTCTTTCATAGAGGTACCTTAAGCCTGCTTGCCATCACAAGAAAGCATGTTCTTTATCAAAATGGAAAGGTTAGAAGACTTAATCCAGCACTATCTTATCCACAGTTGTAAGTGCATCCTGCAGAATTCCTAAAATTAGCAAAACCCCCGCTAGAATTTAAAACTTATCAAAACTGTGATAATTTTCTAAGTGATTTTGCATAAGTGAAGACAGAAATACAAACTAAGTGTTCAGCAGTTCCAAATCTTTCCTTTACCCACACAGAAACTAACCTGAATTTGCAGAGGCATCAGCCACGTTACAGCTAGGATGCAGGCTTTGTTGAGAAGCCTTTTTTTCAGATCAGCTTTACATGTCCCAAGTAAGCACACCACTATTAGATTACCCGGACATCCGCGTGCCCTCAGGAAGACAGGTCACAGTGAGGTGAACTGCAAGTCAGCTGAGGCAGCAAGACATTTTCCTCCAGAAAAAAACCCAGCATTTTTGCACAAGCCTCAAGGTTGGCAGGGTGACAACACAGCTGTGTTCAGTATCTCTGAGCATACCACAGCCCAAACAGTAGCCATACCCTCCCTCTCAGGAAACACCTCTTCCCTTACTCTAGACAGATTGTTCACACAATTACCTTGGAATAGCAATGGAAAGAAACTTTTCCTGTTGCTCAAAAGTCAGAAATAGGCTTTTTGAGGCTACCAGACCCCAACTACAGCCAAACTTATTAAGTCACATTTTTAAAAGAAACTATCCTTTTGTTCAAACTGATTTCCTCAGAAGTCAGTAATTGAGAGCACTACAAATAAAAGTCAGCTTGTCCACAGAAGAGCGCATCAGCATCTTCCTGTCCCTGGCAAGCCTTGGGCAACTGAAAGCAATACATTAACAGAAAAAAGATTTAAAAAATGAGCCCTATGTGGAATTCAGAAGCTGCAACACAAGGTAACAAACTAAGTGGTGGACTAAGTCAGATGCCAGTGTAGAAAAAAAGAGGTCCAGCTGGAGGACAGCTAGCTGTTTTTAAAAAAAATCATCAGGATTAAGTCTGGTAAACTATTTGCAGTGTGTGCAGAAACCAAAGGTGCCAGACAAATGACATCATACCAGCCAAGTTCAACTGTCACTAAAGACTGGAAAAATCAAGAGCAATACATTCACTAGAAGTTATTTTTAACTTATGTTCTTGCCTAGAATTCCAGGGTAACTTGTAAGATTTCTCCTTACATCATCATTAAATACAGAAAACAAAAATTAGAATAGTGTAGAGAGGCATTAGAACACACTAATTACAGATGTTCAAAATAACTGTTTGGGGTATTTCACTCAAAACCTCTAACAGAGGTTTGTAACTTTAAAGAGCTCAGATGCTCTGCACAGTAGTCTTAAAGGTCCTTTCCAACATGAACAATTCTGTGAGAACTGAGTGAACTGTTTAAAAAGTGCACAGTATATGGTATAGTTTCACACTTCAAATGTCTTGGTACTACAACCAAAAAATGCATCACTCATTCCAAAACTGTTAGTATAAGTTGGGTAGGGAAATTGTTATGAGAGAAAATATCATGCAGTTCAGTACTAACTAGAACATTTAGCTCCTCTCAAAAAGATGCAATAGAATAATGCAGCAGGTTAAAAATGTCATTTTAAAAGGGAATAAAGCAGAAGACCAACTGTTTCCTTTATACTTGTGAGATCAAATTCATGCATCCATTACCACTAGCATGAACACTGATCATGAAACCAGGGGATATTACATCTATTATTATCCTCAGGGGAGACCTCATCACTCCCTACCACAACCCAAAAGGAGGCTGTAGCCAAATGGGGAGTGGTCTCTTCTCCCAGATTAACAAGCAACAGGATGAGGAAATGGCCTCAAATTATGCCAGGCCATGTTCAGATTGGATATTAGGAAAACTTTCTCCACTGAAAAGGTTGTCAGGCATTGAAACTAGCCTAGGGAAGTGCTGCAATCACTATCCCTGAAGCGCTCAAAAGATGTGTTGATGTGGCACTTGGGGACACGGTTAAACAGTGACTCCAGCTGTTAATCAGCACAGCAGTGCTGGGTTAACAGCTGGACTCGGTCTTAGAGGAGAGGCCTTTTACAACCTAAACAATTCTATGTTTAATATAGCAGATAAACATGTTAAACAGATTGTATCATTTATCTTGGAGAAAAGATACACCTTCTGAGGAAAGCTGAAGGTCCCCTCCCCTACCCCCCCAAAAAATATCAATCTCAATCAAATGAGCATAATGCAGCACTAGAACATCAAGATACCACATCTGTGTGATGAAAGACATCACCAGCCACTGAACTCTCCAGAGATAATTCTTTTATTAGTCCCTCAAAGTTATTCTGTTAACAAAATATTTCTAACTGTTAATGTAGGAACAAAAATTGACAAAATTCATTTAAATTTTCAAATTTAGAATAGATAATTAAAACTGTCTGTCTAAATGCAAGCATAGAAAACAGGAGTATGATATAATAAAAAACACAATACTAATATAAAAGCTATTTAGTTCTGCATAAAGAGACTGAGGAACTAATGGTCAGCGGAAACAAGGAATCCAGGCACCTCAATACAGTAACAAGGTGACACTGGGCTCTTGCAGCAACTCAAATCTCTTCATTTTGACACAACTTAACTGTCTTACTACCAACTCATCCACTACGTGCACAAGACATGCACAGTTAACAGCAGAAATGCTAAATGGCGTGGCAATACATGGGAATCTTTACCAGAAGATGAAGTAAGGTATCTTGACAAAGCAGAAAAGGGCAAGAAATTTGGACAAGCACTGTTTCACAAAATCACCTGGAACTTTCAGCTATACACGTGAGCTTAAATATCTGAGATGGGAAGCCCTCACCATGTGAGGGATATATTCCTTTCATAAAGGGAACACCCAGTTTTTCTTCTGAATGAATGATCTTCAAGTCAGAGAAAGTAAAGCCTGCTGGAAAAGCTTATTGTAGTTCTTCCTTAGCTATGCATAACCCCATACTCCCTTCCTTTCATCAATGTCTGAATGACAGTAAAGTTAAAAAATGTTCAAAGCATTTCTTTGTACAGTGTTAACACCTTCAGTTACACGAGTAACAGCAGGGTCAAGAGACAGAGGCTGTCACAGGCAAGTACCTTTTATAACAAGGCATGAAAAGGGTTAGGTAAGTTTGAAGTTACTGTGAAACCACTGCTACCCCTCACTTAGGGTAATACGGCAAAATTCAGAATCTGGCTGTAGAGAACAAAACAACACTGAAACAGGATAATGCTGAACCAAGTAACACAACACATCTGAAACTGTTCTCTCCCCTTCAAGTGGTATTTTTTGCACTCCCTCATCACTCCTGAGGTAAAGGCATCAATTTCAGCCATTTCCAAATGCAACTATTTCACTAGTGTGTTACAGCATGAAAACACATTTTCCACGTTTCAACTCACAAGTGCTCTGCACTTGTACGAGAATGCCAGTTGATGGGTAAAAGTCAAATTTTGCAAAACAAAACAGAGGGATGATATAGATGTAGTAATATTATCACTCAGCTATTAGTAACTGCAGGATTTGTTTTCATTCATGTGGAAACTCATTATAAGCTTTCCCCTGAACTACTTTTTCAATCAGGAAATGAGGATTCAATCAACAAATACTGAACTCATGTCTTTATAGTATTTTTACCACATTTTAGATAGTGCCTGTCAACTCTTTCAGCAGAAAAAAGCCTCCATACTGAGAAGGAGATGGGACTACAAAATTACAAATTAAAATCAGGACAAAATTATATCTGCATGCTTGTCTATGCTACTGACCTGAGCTCCCTGATCATGTTCTAAAAATAGGGTAATTAGCACACAATGTTGCTTTTGTTCTGAATGCCAAGATTTTGTAGCAGAAAACCTAACAATTTCTATTTAGAACAATCTTTCATTATTAGAAAAGTAACAAGTTTAAATCCAAACCAAGGAAAAAATTAACAAGGATCTTTGTTTCTTTTTAAAACAAACTACTCACTACAGCTTTTTTATGGTTTTACTTCCCATCATGCATAATGGGACGGACAACAGCCATCCTAGAGGGTTGAGATCAAAATCTTCATGTATAAAGAAATATTTTAAATTTCCTAAGATTTCTCAGTATAGTTCATGTTGGTACAGGTACTCAGTTTATTAAAAAGTGGCAAAATAATTTTTAAAAAATTGTCTTTTAACAAAGTTCTTCAGGTGGCAGAGCACACTCTAACAGCTTTAAAAAAAACCAAACTTGCGCATGCCACGATATCATACAAGGGGTAAGAGAGCATTAATTGGCTGCCTAGATGGCCACATGATGAAACAACAATATTGGCAATTACTTTGCTATCTGCAAAACCCACATGCTGCAGCATTCAAGTTTTTTATCCAATTTGACTTCAAAAACACCTAAGCATCCTTATGTGAAAAGAAGAAAGTTTAAAAATACTGAAAAATACATACAGGTTTCAGAAGTTTGCTTTTTGCTAGAACACCTGATGAATGCAATTTTAAATTCATTCACTAACCAAGAAGCCATTGAAATACCTAAAATGTATTTAGCAACTTCTTTGTTAGCTTCCATTCAGTACTTTTGTTCATGGAAGCCAGGCCACTACTTTAAAACATCCAGTTCTCAACTACCAAGTTAGTGTGCACTTAAAAAAAGAACACAACCACAACTTTAACACATTTTGGAGGCTGTTGGGATGAGGTGTTACAACTGGTAGTAAAGACCCAACAAATTCAAGAATACCCATGGTTATGGTTTCAGCCAGTCACTTTCAAATGAATACAGGTGCAGTTTAAAAAGCAATTGTAAACATGTAGTAGGGCTATAAAGAACTTGAACCATGGAACTTGAGCGCTGGTTACAAAGTTATCTTCAGAAATGCTCTCTTGTGAATCTCAGTCTTGCCTTTGGCACCAATACAGAAATATGCGATACCTCCAAAACACTGAAGATGGTGGTAAAAGAATCAAGAGCCTGTGTCATGAAGATCTCACCCGTTCAAACACAGCAGCCACCTTGATAAAGGTTTTTGATAAAGCCACCTTGCATACAAAAGAAACAGCATAAAGCACTACACCAGTTCACAAACATTCAAAGATGAGTAATTTCCAAAACTGTGGTATCATGACTTAACAAGTGCTTAAAAGGGTGATCCCAAGCGAGACAAAGTAAATAGTATTGAAATCTAAAGTAACAAATAAAAAGATACAATTCCAACTACTTTAGAATTCAAAAGTTCAAAAACCTGCTATGCAAAGACACATATAATGGCATGCAGCCCACTGAAGACTTCTACTCAACATGCAGAAGTGGCAAGATCTGAAATGAATGTGCGGTGACCAAAACACACTACAAAAATCAATCATGGTGCACTTCAGTAATATATTCTTAATGAAAATACTGTATCCACTGCTCAACACTGACAAGAGGAACTAGCTCAGTTAAGGGCCTAGTAACATGAATACCTGAGCAACAGAAACAGTTCATGTTTTATGTAAATAGTATTTGAGAGGACAGCCACAAGAAATTACAGAAAAATACGGACATTAACAAGAAGTTCAAAAAGAATTGACTCAAACTTGGTTTCAATATGAACAATTTTTTTTCATGGATCTTCACTGTGTTCCACAACTTAACTTTTCAATGCCTGTCAGGTTTTTAACCAGGGCCTGAACTAAACCAAAACTTTCCCTCACGGCCAAGTCATCCCATAAGAAATCTGAAAGAACTGCTTCTCCTTTCTTTGAAACACTGCATACTTAAACAACACCTAAAGTAGTGGATTGAACCAATCACAGTGCAGATGGTCAGAAAAGATAACGAGCATTTATGTTTCTAACCTGGGTCTTAGAAGTCTAGCAGTTTTTCCATTCCAGATTACAGGCACCCACTTAGTCAAATCCCTTAACAAGAATCTCCAACACTTGGCTAATTCCAGAATCTCTCATGTTTTGAGGGAAGGTTTCTTCATTATTTGTTCGTTATTTGGGTAGTGATAGTGATAATTTTTTAAAGAATAAATGTAAAATCATCAGGTGAATGCTTCAAAGCTACAGGTATATCCAAAACACACCATTTTTGGATCTAAAATTTGCTTTCACCTTTTGAACATAAAAACCTACCAAGCAGAAAGTGGTAGTACTTTGTCCATAGTCCTCAATGACCAGATGAAACAGTTGATGTGTAAACTGTCTATTCACTATGGCAAATTGAGATTTAAACTGAGACATCGCCATTGCAAGTCATGTCTGTACATACATTTAAACACACAGCCCCCAAATGCATCTGTGTTTTCCAGTACTAAAATCTAAACAGCTTTCCATCTAGAAAAGACCTGCAGTTTAACCTTTGACAAGTTGTTAAGATGCAGACGATGTTTTCATTTAAGCAGATGATGGAAATTCATTTAACAGATTAATCTTTTGGAAAAATACTAGTCACTTCATATCTTACATTATTTATATTTTTAAGTAATTCTAGAGTATCAAAGGTATATTAGAAAACTCTTATTTTTTTTATGCAACTGAAGCTTTAATCTGCAATATGTGAAGTCTTCCTGAAAACTTAAGGTCAAAAGCTATGACTAAATACATGAGGCCACACATCAGTAATTACGATTTTTACTTCTGCATTAACTTTGCAGATTCAGAAAATAATAGAATCATTTAGTATAGAAAGCCCTCAAAGCCCTCATACATTGCTTCTAAATAGCTTAATTTTTCAGAAGGTCATCAAATGAATCCCCAAGCAACTTCTGTGATGCCTTCCAGGCATGTCTGGTTTTCTAGACAAATACAATATGACACCAGACCTACTCTCCAGATTAGCAATGTTGGGTGATGAGGAAGTGCACTAACCTCTGAGCTGAGTGAGAATCAGCTAGATTGAATTAGCTTTAATTATAATCACTTTTGAATGCTAAGTAATTTACAAATGAAAACTGACCTATAAGCATTAAACCCAGCATCACAACCCTTCCTCAGATTAAACACATATCATGAAGTCCCACTCTATTATTTACTAGCCACTTCCCTAAGGAGAAGCTTGATGGAATGCAGTTGCCCAAACCAGCTGAGAAGTCTTCTCAGCTGTACTAAAATAAAACCAGCATTAAATAGTCTCACTTCTGTCTGCAAAGTTCTGCCTTCTGTGTAAATGGCTATTAGTACCTCACAAATACCAAAGCACTCCCAGCTCATGGAAAATCACAGAGCTGAAGTTCCATGGAATGTATATACGGATGCAGAAAAACAAACAGGCATTGAAAGAACACCTGCATTTCCATTTTCTGTAACCTGATCAATTCCTGCAGTTTCCTTTAGAATCAGATCCTTAGTTTGAGATATGCCATGTTTGCAGCTGTTTCACAAGAACCTGAAGATGAACTGCATTTTAACTACGTTAGCAAAAATGTGAAGGTACCAGAGACAAGTCCATTATACCTGTTGTTCCACAGGAACCTAGTGAAAACAAGTTTTTAATCAAATGTACAGGGTAAGCCAAAGTTTCCTTATAGATGTGGAGTTGTGTATTAGAGGACATAGCCTTAGCCTGGAAGATCCAGGTCTCATTGAGTTTTTAAAACTCTGTTAACAAAGGTTCATAACACCATGCCCACAGCCTTGGTTTCAGTTTCACTCATAAACACGTGCTCAAAAATAAGAAAAAAACCACACCACCCCTTTCCAGGGTGCTCAGTAAGCAGGTCACCATAACAAGTCCCCCACCTGCTTCCAGGATAGTTTCTGAGTGAGGCAGGGGCTAGATGATGCACAAGGATGGCAGGACCATTACTGTATATATGTAAACAGACAGCTCTGCAGCAGGTCTGGCCTTTTGGCACTTCTTGCAACACTGCGCTGGCAGCACAGATGCAGCACGGAACTTCTGCGTGCTTCCAACACTCACTTCCTAGTCTTGTCAAAGTCAAAGGCCAGGAGCTCTGAAAAACACCAACCTACCTACTGTGCACAGGACCAACATTCTACAACACTCTGTCCTCAGAAACCAAGAGTACATGATTGTCACAAAACAGCGAAAAAGTGGAGGGCAGTAGCTAACATGTATCACTCTCACAGCACTAAATGGGGCACACAAGGTAAGTGTCAGTGGCCTGTTCTGAGCACTTATATCAATGTTTCAGGTACCCAAAGCTTGAGAGGCCTCAATTTCTGCCTGGTACAGAAGCATCCAAGTCACTTAAATTTCCACATATCTATATTTTAAATGTTTTTTTCCCCAAAGGATTAATATAATTTCTGCATTTACAAGAGACTGGAAACCACTCAGCCTGCTTCAATCAAAGCACAGTGCTTCTCTCATTCTTTAAAGAGTACCACTGTAAAATGGGCACAGCAGGAAGGCTGCTAAAAAGCTACTAACATTTTTGCAAAAACTACCTTCAACACTTCACAGCCTTAGGCCTTAAATCTTCTCTCAAGTTTCATTTCATGACTGCAATTAAAATTATCAGGCACTATCTCCTGCCTGATTAATGCAGCATCTACCAGCAGATGTTAAAATCCAGGAGGGGCCAAGCAGAGGAGAATATCTGTCATACCTTACAGACATTGTGCCTGCTTCTCTTATCCTCCACAAATGAGTTGGAATATGAAATATTAAGTGTATCTCAACAGGACTTCAAACATATACCTAACTGCAGTGAGCTTAGAGACAAACTGTGGAAGGTATTACCATACCAGTTGCTTGAAAAAGGTTTGGTTTTTTTCTGCAAGCAAATGAGGTAGGTTGTTTTACTCTTTATTTAAAGTTTCACAAGTATTGGCAATGTAAGGCCCCTAAACATCCAATAGAGAACAGACAAAAGTATGTTTTATACGTATACGGATCTAGATGAACACAAGGTAATACTCGTACTTGTAGTAATTAAATCTTCCAGGTAGTTTCTCAGCGTTCCTTGGGGACACTAATTTGGGTGGCACCAGCTAACAGGCACCCGGAGAAGCGACATGTTGCACTCCCGGACACCAGAGCACTGTACCCTGAGGCAGGACGCGGGAGCTGCCCGTCCCCTTGCTGAATCTCTGGGTCCCCCTGCCAGCAGCACAGCACAGCACAACACAGCCGCGCCGCGGCTCCGCACGGGAGCGGGAACAGGGAGCGGGAACAAGGCGCGGGAGGCGGCCCCAGGCCCCGGCGCGCTGCCATCCGCGCTCCCCGCTCCGCCATGTGCGCACTCACCGCGCGGGCCCCCGCGCCGGACCGGCACCGAGCCCCTCCCGCGCCCGGCCGGACGCCGACCCGCTCTCCCCGCGCCGCTTTCCGGCCTCGCCGCCCTCCCGCTCCCCGGCCGCGCCGGGCGCGGCCCCGCTCGGGCGCCCACGTGTTGCGGGGCCGACCCGCCTCCCCCAGCGCCGGCCACGCCACGGGCCCCGGCCTAGCGCGGCCCGGGCGCTCCGCGGGGCGCGGCGGAGAGACGCGCGGGAGGCGGCGGGCAGCGCTGCCCGCTGCGGGCCCGCAGANGAGCAGCGGCGCGGCCGCCCCGCGGAGGGGTACTCGGTGTGGCACGGGCACCGCCGGCCCCCCGCGTCCCGCCAGCCGCGGGGCCCCGCTAGGCCGGGCGGGCATCCACGGCCTCTCCGCGAGGGAGCGGGGACCCAGCGCCCCCCGCCCGCCCCCCGTGCCCCCCACACCCCCGGCCCGGGGCGGCGGCGGCGGCCGCGCTCCGGCGGTACCTGCGCGGCCCGCGGGCGGCGGTGACTCAGGAGCAGCGAGGCGGAGGCGCCGCGCGGCCGG
>PYHW01010552.1:5787681-5800450 GCA_013186435.1 Turdus rufiventris
CCCCCGCCGCCCGCGTCTCATGGCAACGCGTGCGCGCGCCCTCGCGCCGCCCGCCCCGGGAGCGCGCGCCGGCCGTTGGCCGAGGGCCGTTGGGCCCGAGCGGCGGCGCGCGCGGAGCCGCCCCCGCTGCCGCCCCCCGGGGCTCGTGCCCGCCGCGTGCCCGCGCCGCCCCCCGGGCCGGGACAAGGGGCCCACGGCGCCGGCCGACCCCCGGGTGCTGTCCCGGCAGGAGCGCGGGTGGGCGGACCCGCCCCCCGGTCACGGCGTGAGGCCGCCCCGACTGCTTCGGTGCTGCCCTAAGCCCGAACGCGGGGGTTTCTGAAGGCACCCGAGCATAAATAGAAGTTACTCGGGCAGGTACCACAAAACCACAGTCAGAACTAGCTTACCGGGAAAGACCCAGCTGAGCACCGTGGTGGTTCATCAGAGTTTCGACCATTTCTGCCCTGGCTGGGATGAACAGCCAAAGGCAGCAACAGCTCCAGCCCTCCCATTTTGACTTGCCGCACTTGCCTGCCACAGACTTGGTTTCCTGCAAATGCCTCTCGTGCCTGACTTGGGGATCCAAACAAAACTGTTCCTAAAACCGATCCCTTTCTAGGGTTCCTCTCCCATGCACATGGTCTTGAGTAATAACATGGAGCACGCTTGGAGGAGACATCTGTGATCTACGCTAAACTTACAGAAATGTAAATGTCTTTAAGACTTTTAGCTCGCCTTGGCTGGAATGAGCCAGTGATTCCATATATAATTAGGTGGGATGGCCAGACACATGGTATGGCGGCATAAGAGCTGTTTGCTCTTATTGCCAAATACTTAATGTGTATTCTTTGGAATTTACCAAATCCTATCTACTTGTCTAAGCAATCTGCAGCCTAAATCTATTTAAATAATGGAAATGAACAACAGAAAGCAAAAGAAGAAGAAAAAGTGGTGGATCCGCCAAGTATCTGCAACACATTCTATATCAAGAACAAGGAAACTATATAGGATTCTATTCCGTATGGTGCCACACCAGCTATGTTCCAGTGTTTGGCAGTAAAATCTCAGCCCCCAAAAGCAGATGTCTTTGTGGCAAATAAATCCCATCTGCAGGGCAGAAATTTATGGAGAAAACTTAAGGATGCCCTCTTATTCCGCAGCACACTGAATTTTTGAAGACGGGCTTCTTTATATCATGCAATTTTAAATAGTTTGAAACTAGCTAGTAAGGAGGAAAAAGAAGGATCCAGGACAAGGGCTGCACAGCATTGTCCAATAGGTAAGAATTAGGAAGAAACAGAGATGGAGATGCCACATGATTCTAAAACTAAAATACCCGTAGCCCCACTTGCAACCCTTTTAAAATTGTATTGGATACTAATGTCTTATTTATCTGAGGTGTCTGGTGCTTGGGAATACGTAGAGGGCAGATGTGTACAGAAGGCATTTGGTAAAAATGAGCAGTCGATTGCTATTATTGTAACGACAATTATAAACCATTGCAGGCGCTGCCTTTATTCAATCAGTTGAAGTGGCAATCAGCTGTAAACAAGTGATTCACAAGGCAGTGGCTCGCCTTGCTTGTCTTTCTCAGATCTACCACCTCGTGACATGTAGAGCCCTGAGGTGACACCCAGTGGCCCCTGCGAAGGGGTGTGGAAGAAATGAGACATGCAGAAAGCCAGCAGTGTGGAGTAGACAGCATAAGGTAGTGAACAGCCACATTTAAAGCCTGGGCCAGATCTAAGCATGTCTAAGCTGGAAACTTACCTCTAGGATGGAGGGAAATGCCTTTTCAGCAATAATTCAAAAATGTCTTTTGAGGGTTTGAATTAGCCAAGTGTCCTTGTTCGGGGACAGGAAGGTGATATCCTTGACATTCAGGGGGAACTGAACATTCTCAAAAAATGGCTTAACAGATTCAAGGGAGAAGAAGGAAAGGCTGAAAAGCCTCATCCCCAGCTCCCCCTCTAACAAACTATGTGCAATTACTAATAAACCCCCAAAACATGCTATTGGAACTGAGACATGGGGTAGGACAAAGAAACCATAAACCAAACATACCTGGAACAAACTCCAGGAGCTTTATAAACTTTCTGTAAATCATTATCACGGAGCCCAGCACAATAGCTATTCTAATCCGTGTGCCTCTACTGAAAAAACTACGTGTTAGGGACACTACTGGAGCTACCTCTGGATAAGAAAATAAGCCTAAGGACCAGAAAGGTATTAAAACCTCAAAAAAGCCTAGGGACCCAATACACATGATGGCCTCCATCCCGAGCAACATGGTTACTGACTGCTTTACCCCAAGACAGAGTAAGTACAAAATTCAATCAGAACAGGTTTCTTCCACTTTCTTGGGCCGCAGTTTCTGTGACCAGCTAGAAAGGGACAAGTGACAGGCTATAAGGACACAGCTCCTGCTTCCACATGGCACCTGCCATCACAGATGGGTGGAAAGAGGAAAAGACAAACTTACTTCTTACCCAAATTGTATGCACATGCAAGATTTATAGTTTGAGTTGTTGTGCTGTCAAATGGTTCAACTTATCCTGACATTTGTACAGTCATGAAAATTGAATAAAGAAACTGTAGTTAAACTTGTGTTTTAATGGCTGATATATTTTTCTTTGCTTTTTGTGTGTTTTCCATGTGCATGCTATGTAACTTGTAGTTTCAGTCTATCTGGATAGTTGAGTACTGCCTTGGAATTGCACAGAACATCATACTAACACCATTTTTTGAATAATGGGAATAAAAATCACCTGAGAATACCTTAGATATTGACATAGATATAGTTTCCTTGTAAACATGGAGGGGTTTGGGGTTGTTTTTTTTAAATATTACATCTTGAAGCTTTTTTAAAAGAGTAGGTAAGAAACATTCAGGTGTGGTCACTGAGTGCACAGAGACTGTGTTCTCCCAGCTGGGAAAAGAACCTTGGTAAGAGACACTAGGAGAACTTCCCTATGGTATAAAAGTTGGATATGCCTTCTGAGAACTGTGACTTGAGATCAAATTGCTGCTCCAAATCAGCAGAGTTTGACTCAGGTCCCTCACATGCTAGTTTAGTGTCTCCCACATGGAACTGTACAATACCAGGGAATCTGACCCCTCCCTCAGTGCCTAGCGCTTACTGGAATGCTCCCTTCTGCATCCTGTGCCCTGGAGCTTGCATCACTGACTCAGCCATTGCCTGCAGAAGGGGCTCAAGCAGAGGCTGTCTCCAGAAGCCTGGAGGGTACTCAGGGACAGAGCACAGCCCTGGGTTTGTGCATAGAGGGCCCTGAAGAAGGTCAAGCACTGATGCTGTTGCAGGAGGCTAAACCAGTATTGCTGTAACAGCCTGTTGCAACAGATGAGTTTGGCACTGAGATTCAGGCTCAGTCTTGCTAAGCACAACTTCCAGCATGCTTGTGCTGCATTCAGGCCGCAGCCAAGCTAAAGCAGCTGTGCCTTAGCTTAGCACATTTTTATGTGTTGGTTTTGAAGCTTAGTATGCTTACTTCAGATCAAGAGCTCCACTATGGCCGGTCATTCATTGACCATTAAAGCTCCTTTCTCTTTTGTACTACTAGAAAAATGCAGGAGGTGCTTAGTATGATCTTCGATGTGATTACCTGGACACCTAGACATCCCTTCAGACCACTAGCCACAGGTTTGGCACCTAACAAAGGCTCCATTTTAAGGGATTCATGTCCTGCTCCATCCTGCAAACCCACAATGTATGAAAAGCTGTGACTACACATTCTCTTCTGATCATGGCTGATTTCAAAACGGCTCGCCCTGATTGTTTCCCAAAGGATCAATTGCCCAAGGTTACCCTCTCCTGAAATCTGTTGGCAGATGTGAATGCTAAGTTACAACAATGGATGATATAAGCATTCCTTGTCTACTTGTGTCTCTGGTAGCTGACTGAACTTACAATCACCATGGAAAACTGTCTTGGTTTGAAAGACAGATATTTGCTGAGAAAGGCAGGAGTCTTTCTTTAAAAAGGAGAATGTAACTCCTCTCCCTCCAAATTATTATAATTTTGAAATTAAGGGGCTCTCGGGCAAAGGTATAGGAAATAGGAATAACAGTTCTTTACTAGGAAAATAATAATACTAAAATAAAGATAAAGACAGTATTACAAAGATCAAACCCAAAATGCTGACAGAGTCAGAATACAACCTGACACTCCTTCAGTCAGGGTGTTGGTAGCAGTCCTATTTAATGGTGGCTGCAGTCCTCTTGCAGTGACACATGGGGTTCAGTTGAAGCAGGACTCCCGTAGAAGGTGCAGTTTTCCTCCAAAGATCCAATTTTCCACTAGACTCCAGGGAAAAAAGGATGCTTTGGTGTTTCAAGTCTCAGTTTTTATCTAGGTAGGAAAGGCTTGGCTCCTCCCTCTGGCTGGAGCATCTCCCAATGGGATGATGTAACTTTATCAGTCACACAGTGGGACTTAATTAACATTAACAGCCAGTATCTTCCCAGAGGAAGGATGAGCTGTGGAAAAATAAAGATGACTGCTTCACCTGGTTTTAATGGATGGCCCATTAGCAGAATATCTCCCACAGAGATAAGGATCACTGCCTCACCTGGTTTCAGCAGATGGTGATAGAATAGATAGTTTTGGTCACATCCTGTATTGCAACCTAAGACAAAGATATCATCACTCACTGAACTATTTACAAAGCAAAAACTACAAGTGTCAGAAGAGGTGCCTTTTCCTTGGTACAATTTCAAACAGCACTAAAAGCCTGGGTGGAACTAGTGGGTTTATCAGTACACAGTGAAAATAGAGAATCCAGAGTATTCCTTAAAAAATACTAGATTGCTTTCTTGTGGCTAAAAGCACTTTACTAGATGATTATTCCAAATTACATGGCTAGACAATGAATGACACAGCACAGAGCTGGTTAGTTTTCCCATGTACTGTTTACTTTTTGAAGAGCTACTTGTTTTATAAAGGAAAACATCATCCCAGAAAGCAAGTCGTGGTTTAGAAACAGTGCCACAGGCAGCATAGAAAGTTCTGCTGAACTAACGCATGGCACATCATGCAAATCCCCATGTAGAGCCGAGTGAACAGCTCTCATAGATTTCTGGTTTGCGCGTACTTCTGCTTTTTGTGAATGAGCACAGATTTTCCCTCAGGGAACACAGGGGTAGCAGCAAACTAAAGAAATACAGTGCATGTAACCTTTGACATATTGTAATGAAAACAAAGAAAAATTACATGGTTTGAAAAAAAGTGAAATGCTGAAATAACACTTCTATTAAATATCCACCTTTTGATACAGTAAACTTTTAGCATCTTTAATTTTTCAATGTTTTTTACTGTCCAGGGACTAAATTATGACTCTTTCTTACATTAGAGTAATTGCTCATAGATACAGAAGGTATAAATGAAAACTAACAGAAAGAAAAAAAAAAAAAAAAAAACCAAAAAAGACCCAGACCTAGAGAGGAGAGATAGAGAATATAGGGATATGATGTGTAGTAATAAACTGGGGCAAAAAAAGTAAATTATTCATGTGTACTGAAAACAATGAAGAAATATATGTACAATTACTTTAGAGGTAGTACAGAAGTTAAAATCCCAAGTATGGAACACTTGGTGGTTTTAGGGTCATTGCTGGTGGCTAGCACTCACTGCAGGTTTTTTAAAATATTGTAGTTACTCTGAAATAGATTTATTGGGAAAAAATCAACAGTCCTAACTGAAATGTCACTGTATAATAGACCTTTTAAAAGAAGCTGTATGTGAAAACTGATGAATTATTAAACCATTATATTAGAAAAAATCTCTTTTTAAAATAAATTAGTTAAGTAACAAGAAGAAAAGAAGCTGTCTCTCTTGTAGTGCTTGTGATTGGCTAATGTATCTAACAATAAGACAGTATCTAACAATAATGTATCTAACACTAACAGTAAAACTATGTCCAGAGGGATTCTTGTTTCTAGTATTGTTGTTCACTTCACTTGATAAAATAAATGCCATGGAAATGGATAGTTACAGTCAAGGGATTTGCTTCGGTATCACAAGGATGTAAGTAATATATTGCTTAAAGGGTGTCCAATACCTTATACATAAAAGGAGGAAGCCCACTCCCTTAACCTGCTCTGGTTCTCTGACCTTCCCAAGTTTAATGGTTTGGAGTTGGGTTTGTTTTGGTTTGGTTTTTCCATGGTAAGAGAGTATACTGGCCATGCAGAACTGTCTTGTTGTTAAAGTGCCCACAGTACCACCCCTGGATATATATTCAGCCTCACAGTGAGGCAGGAAATGGTTTGGAGACATATGAAAAAAAAAATCCCATCCCAAATAAAGGGGAAAAAACAATAACCCATTAAACCATTATTAATTCCTTCCCTGCTTTTTCCCCTCTAAAAAAAAAAATCACAGATGGAGCAATTACAAATATTCCATCCAGATTATCTTCAAGTGTTTAGTTTTATTACTATTTCTCTGTCTCTTTATTAGTGTTAGCGCCAATATTTTCAATCAAAAATCATAATAAAGCCAAATCTTACATTTTATAATCTAAAAATATTAAAAAAACTTTTACAATATTAGCGCTTTTGTCCCATACACATGTCAGGTTGAAACATTTGCTAAGACTTACCCTTTTGGACAAGCAATGTATTTTCAATGATTTGACAGTTACAAATTTAATCTATGACCTTGACCTTTAAAATAAAAATTCTCAGCATCTCTAGTCAGAGTATGACCTGGCACAGGAGAGATACTTCCTTCCCCTTCTTATTTCTTAGAAGATGATGAACCTTCAATAATGACAGACACAGATGCTACTTGCTTTTGTCATTGCATTTATCTAAATCTTATTTTTCTTCACAACATGAGCAAAACATCTTTTTTTTCTGAAGGCAGGTGCCTTGGCACCACATAGCAGTACAGAATACATGTGGAAAGAATTGTACCTACTCCAGTCAGCAAAAAAACTAAGGGTGCCTCTAAATTGCATTTCAAAACACAGCACTTCAAGTAGATGACATTCAAAGGCTGATTAGCTGCATGGCAAAAGCTACCTGAAGCATGCCAACGTAGGGATACGAACAAGTAAATTTGTAAGAAATGGTGCATGTTTAAAACTTTTGTGTAAGACTCATTTTCTCTCTTTGCTCCTGTACTGCTTCCTCTGTAGCTTTGACTCGGGTCTGGAGCTGAGAGGAGTCGAAAGGAAAGGTAAGGATATTCCACTGAGATGTTTGAGTTTGGGTCAATGGCTGCATTGGATCTTGAATACAGATTCTTAGGACAGTCTGTCAGGGACTGACACCAGTTCTGTCCCAGAGGGTGTCTGAAAGAGTTTGTACCAATGGGGTTCTCAGATGCTTAAATCCTGTTTACTGCAACTGAAGTACACTTTTGACTGGAAAATTGTGCTGGATATTGGTATTGCTCAAGGCCCCCCTCTACCCATCTGAACTGGTTTCTAGGGAGATTTGTTACTTGCTAAGGGCTTGATCTGAGACATTGTGGAGACACTGATGTGGCTTGCCTTGTCCTCAGAATATTGATCCCAGCTGTGCTTCCAGGTGGACGCCAAAGCTGCTACCAGGGAAGACATGAGGTGGTGTATGGAGTGTGTCTACCTGACTGTGGGCAGAGCATGGAGGCCAGATGGGTTTGTTCTTGATCCTTCTGGTGAGGGGGAAAGGCTTGACATGGAGTGAATGAATCCTTTGGATCAAGAAGTGGTTGTGTACCTCATGTCAATGATAAGGATTTTTTTTATGAGACTAAATCCTTTGTGAGGATCAAAGGTCATTGGGGAAGAGATGGGATCCCACCATAGTAGGCAAACCAAAAGCATTTTTGCTAACAGGCTGGCCAACATGGTAAAGACATTTTGAAAATGGGAAAGATGGGAGAGGGAAAGGACAACTGTAGTCAAGTGAGGAAGGGATGGGCTGGGCTAACAAGTGAAAGATGTAGGGTGAACAAGAGAGACCTTGAAACCACCACTGCAGGACTGAAGGGGACCTCGAGCCCATACACCCAAATAAGAAAGTGCTAAGATAACAACATTATGGGGAAAGCTCTCACACTTTTGATGGCAAAAAACCTGCTCATGGACCTACCTGATGAATCCTATAGGAGATGGGCCTGCAGAGAAGAGCGGTCCATGTGAGTTTGCTAATTTTTCAAAGCTTACAAGCAGTCCATCCTGATTTGCAGAAAGCCAAAGAAAGGTAGCAGGAGGTCTTCATGGACAAGGAACTCCTGAAAAAACACTGTCGTATAAAGGAAGCATCATAATAGGTGGCAACAGGGATATGTGAGAATATATAGAATATATAGAAATACAGAAAATCTTCTTTCCCTTGCATGCTGTCTGAGCATGAAAGAATAGCATTAGAAAAGTCAAAGCCTCCCAGGACCTGAGCCTGGTGAGGGACAGGAAAGGCCACCAGAAGGGCTTCTACAAGTGTCTCAGCAGGAAGGACCATGTGCTGAATAAGACAAACAAATGACATAAAAATGGCCAAAATGCACAATGCTGCCTTTGCCTCAGTTTGCACAGATAAGATTTGCCTTCAGAACTTCCAGGTCCCTGAAAACAGGGTGAAAGTTTGCACCCAACAGCCTCCTGGGTTTTATCAGGCGAGAGAGGTTTTCCTTCCCCTCTGGTCTGCTCTGGTGAGATGTATCTGTAGTGCTGAGTCCCGTCCTGGGCTCTTCTGTAAGACATGGATATACATACCAGCTCTGGAAAAGAGCTGTCCTGATTAGGACACTGGGGTATCTCTCCTATGAGAAAAGACTGAGACTGTTTAGTCTTGAGAAGGGAAGGCTAAGGGCAATTTTATCAATATTTATGAACACCAGCCTGGGAGTAATAAAGAAGACAAAGCCAGACTGTTCTGAGTGGTACCCAGTATAAAAACAACAGGCAACAGACACAAATTAAACTATGCTAAATTTCATTAAACATAAGAGAAAACTTACTCACTCTGAGAGTGAATGGTACAGGACATCCATTTGAATCCTTGGAGATAATCAAACCCCAATTGAGAACAGCCCTCAGCAACCTGTTCTAGATGTTCCTGCTTTCAGCAGGAGTTTAGACTAGATGACTATTCTGTGATTCTATGATAATTGCATAAAAGCCTTGTTGACATTTGATGTTCAAGGATGTGAGATGGAAAAGCTGCAGAAAAACCTCTCAGCTGAAGTTTTCATTATGGCAAATACAGTGTGATACCATTAGTTTAAAACCACCAGAACAGTAGCACAGCATGCCTAACATACACAGTGCTCACATGTCATCTTATTAATTCAAACATGTCCATGAAGAAGGCAAAATCAAAATTGTTCACTATGATTTGCATGGGGAAAGAAAGCATTCATACTTGGGGAAGTTGAAATTGGCTATATTCTCTGTTATTTATTTCTAGAAAGCCACGCTGAGTCCCAGTTATAAATATAGCATTTTAGTGTTCTGCAGGAGAGCAGACTGCTTCTGCATCATTTGGCTTTATAATCTCTATACATTTCAAATAATATCTGTAGCCTAATTTAGGCTGTTTTCTTATAAAATATACTAATATTTAAATGCTGATGGTACTGCTAAAACTGCTTTGACTTTTTTGCTTGTCATTCTGTTCTGTTGCTTTATTTTGATGCTTTTGCTTTTCATCTTTCTCTGTCTCCCACTGCAATAAGCAGACTAGGGGTTCTTAAGAACTCTGTGGTATTGCTACATCAGCTGAAAAAGGATGCAGGGCAGAAACTATGCAGAAAAATAAAGGGAAGTTGCAAAGTATGAGAGAAGAGCAAAGGAGAGGAAGTTTGGTGACTGAAGTAACCAAAACCTTTAAAAATATGGTGGAATTAATTCTACCTGACTTCAGGTGTTCTCAACATCAAAATCTCCACTTTCCTGTGTTACATTAATAATGGAGAAAGATAAGCCTTCGTACAGTATAATTCACCTGGGCTGTTTTAGTTGTTGGAAGGTGGGAGGACTTATGTCCTAGAAATGCCTCTTTCTGTCTGTTGAGAATACAAGGTCTAGGGGATGATCTCAAATATAAGTGTGTGCATTTAATGAATCAACATAAATTCTCTAGCACTATTTTCTTCTTCACCTGAAGTGAAGAAGAGAAAGCTAAATTTTACAAGCACTCTGAGCAGCTTGTACTGCCAAAGTTGAGTGCCCTGGAATGCCTGGACGAAAACTTGCCCAGGATATTTATTTTGCAATATTAGTATTGTTTTTCCTTTCTATTTTCCACAGTGGTGTCTGGGACTGAAATGCAGAGAGTGTACATTAGGTTGTCTGGCTTGTATTGGGATCTGTAAGCATAACATCTCTGCCCAACTTCACCTGGCTCCCTGAGTCCTTTTTCCTCAGGTCCTCCAGAATTACTTTGCTTTATGGTGGTTGCAAAATTCCAGGTGTGGGCAGAAGTGCAAATATTATATGATGTGTTTCTCCTTTCCCTTAGCACAGCTTTGTTGTTTTGGGGCAGATGTGGTATTTTTCCTCAAGATAGCTTTTCTCATTAATTTGCTACTCCAGGAAGCAAGGCATCTTAGTATTCTTGTTGATGCCAGAAGGACAAGAAAGATGGTCAAGATTCCTGAAAGCTCTAGATGATAGCCTAGAACTGTGTATGTGACCCTTGGGTGAACAAATCTGCATTGAGCGAGAAATATCTGGTTATGAAGCATCATTTAAGCCTGGAGAATTCATCCAAAAAGGACACTATACGGGTAAAGAAGCAATCTGATGCAGCAGTCAAGCTATGCAGAGAGAAAAGACAGAAAGCAGACTTACTAATCCAAAAGTGCATCTGTTACATAAACAACTTCTTGAAGAAAACATCACTGTTGAATAGACTTTTTTTTCAGCTCAAAAGGAATAATAAATGGTAGGTAAAATAACAAGGAACTCAGAAGACCTGGTAAAAAGAACCTTTCTTCAAAATCCCTTAAGGGATTCTGAAAAAAAGTTTCTCCACATATCAAAGGCCAGATTCTCTAATTTCTTAATAGCTGATCATGCAGTCATTAAGTCACTGCTAATGCACAATGAAAAATAATATGATTACAACATAAATAATTTATAAGCATTAGCCATCACTGGAAATACAGACATAGTTTAAAAAGATTCCCACCTTTCATTTAGGAATGGACAAGCATAATTACATTTGTTCTGTAGAAATCAGGTGTCCTGTGTAAATTCAAGAGTATACAATCAAATTTTATGACAAGTCTTCAGTAAATTCCTGAATTCAGAAATTTCTAGGGAAGATTTATTTGTTCACAAAGTAAATTGTACCCTGGGGCTTTTGTGATTTCTTTACCAAACCAGTTTTACATTTAGGGTAACATACTGGTTTTAAATTATCCATAGCTACTCAAGTAGTGGCATTTCACATATCAATATATTATGCACCATAAAATACTAATAAAAACATTTACTATTATAAACATTTTATTATGTCTATCAATAAAGTGAGGCTTTTAAAATATTGTTTCTTATTATATATTCCGACATGAATATATTCATTAGAATGTCATGGTATTTAAAATATCTGACAAGTTACATAGCATTTTATAATATTAGAGTGGAATTACTTGCATTAGAGGAATAGGAATACAATAATTAAGTAATTTGTAAATGGGATATAAGCTCTTAGGCAATCAGTGCTCCAAATATTTATGAATGTCTAGCATGCTCAAAGTCCTAGTTTTTTAAATCACAAAAAATACGAGTTGATGAAATACTGCTTTGCAGATATATGCTCTTGACAGTCAATGAACTGGAGGAATCCTGTTTCATTAAATTGATTGCTTACTCCAAAAATATCTCCATCTACAGCTATTCCTCCCAAATCCCATGAGGCAGACAGCAATAGCCACCTGAATGCTTTTCAGTCTTGCGGGATCTCATTAGATGCTGAGTATTCCAGCCATGCTTCTGTTCCTGCTGCCCTCCTTCCTGCTGCTGAACAATCAGCCTGATCCCAGTCCTACTGACTCCTTGTGCCCAAATGGGCAGTGCTGTGCTGCCCTCTAAACTCAGCCTCTTGCTGTGCTCTTGTGTTTCTCTTCATTCTGGTGTGTGTGGCCTGCAGGCAGCTCAAGTCTCCCTCCTGTGTGTTCCCTTGGTGCTGTTACTGCTGCTCAGTGGAGTCTCTGCCCTTGGTTCCTGGCTGCAGATTTAGCCTTCAGTTCCTGTAATCAATAACTACGACTGATAACTGTTATCTAAGGTCTCACTAGCATTACATTATTTGTTTCTATACTTCTACCAAGGGACTGAAAACATCTCCTAGATGGTGGCTGGGAAAGCAGGTACAGCAAAGTGCGGCTGCATGGACCTGAGGGTTCTGTAAAGAAAGATGTACAAGTTTTTCAAACCATTTCAATAATAACTATTTTCTGTTTGAACTTTGGCACCTTAATAAAAGGCACTTTTGACATAGCTAAAATGAAAGAACAGCTTCAAAGGAAATAAGAATGTGTGGCCTCCTGAATTTTAATTCATTTGCTTCAGCTAATTAACTACTTGCACTGTCTATGTGTATAAACATGCTCTTTAACTAGTTTACTTACCACTGTGGGTTTGGGGGGTTTTGTTTGTTGTTTCTGTTCTGGGGGGGTTTTTTGGGTTTTTTGTTTTGTTTTGTTTTTTGTTTTGTTTTTGTTTTAGTTTTTTTTTGGTTTAGTTTTTTGCTGTCAGAGTGTTCTGGAAAAAATGCAGATGCAGTGATAGGTGATTAGAGGGCTAATCTTCTTCATGCATTACTCAGCAAC
>PYHW01010552.1:5800500-5841454 GCA_013186435.1 Turdus rufiventris
TTAACTACTTGCACTGTCTATGTGTATAAACATGCTCTTTAACTAGTTTACTTACCACTGTGGGTTTGGGGGGTTTTGTTTGTTGTTTTTTGTTCTGGGGGGGTTTTTTGTTTGTTTGTTTGGGTTTTTTTGTTTGTTTTTTGGGTTTTTTTTTTTTTGTTTGTTTTTGTTGGGTTTTTTTTTGTTTGTTTGTTTTTGTTTGTTTTGGTTTGGTTTTTTTTGTTTTATTTTTTTGCTGTCAGAGTGTTCTGGAAAAAATGCAGATGCAGTGATAGGTGATTAGAGGGCTAATCTTCTTCATGCATTACTCAGCAACAAAAATTATGAAGTTGGTTTATAGTCTATAAAATACCCACTTGTTGCTTTGGACTTAGGTATTGTCAAGACTGGTTGAAGTGTTTGGATAAGAGCCTGTACACTACAAGAAATCAGTGGAAAAAAGCAAGTATTGAAAGTCCTGCATAGCCATTGGAAAAAAGATTAAAAACCCACCAGGATTAAGCAGCAGGCAGGGCATGCATCAGCAAAGGAGAGGGCTACCCATTTTGCACTGGTCCTTGGAAGCACTCCTGCATAGATCCCAGCCTCAACAGCCCAGCACCTTTCAGCCACACCTAGAATTACTCCTGTTAGTGTGCAACTTTTGTTTAATGGGACTATTGCAGTGGAACAGCATAATTGAAGTTCTTTTCTTCCTTGGTATGAGCACGTGTATTTCCTCTGCCTCATCTGCATTAGTCATGTTTGCTGGGAACATGCAGCTGTTAAGTGGCTCTCTTGGAGCTGGATGGAATGACATCGACACACACAGTCCTTCTCAGTTTCCTTCCCACATGCTTCTTTGCCCTCACGGATAGGACAGACCACTTACTACTCTGTTCCAGTGCTCCTGACAACAGAGAGACATTATTCTGTACTATTTCTTATCTTGACAAATTAGTTTCTTCCTCCTGAAAACAGAAATTTCTGCTTGCATCCCTGCAAACTGCAGCTTGATTCTCCTCTTTCTGTTCCCTCCTCCTTTCCACAGGAGCCCAGTGCACTTCAGAAGTTCCTTCAATAGGCACGTGGCTACTAATGGCCACTGTAATTTTAGGGGAAAATCTTAGATTTGCAGGCTGTGTGTCCGTTCTTAATTTCATGGTTATGACATACATTTAGTACTCTTTCCAGGGTACTGTATGTTCCATTTGATCTGCATGTTGCATTCAGAATAATTTCTGTCAACCACAGGTGGCATTTTGCAGATGCCGTAAATAAAACATAGAGTTGTGGAAAAAAAAACAACAAAAAAAACCACCCTATGCAAATTCTAATTAAAAGTATCTCTGATAAAACCCCAAAGACATTTTATGTAGGAACAATGTAATTTTGAAATTATTTTACAAAGGGAAGAGATGAGACAGCTGGGAAAATGAGGCTGCTTACTTGCTCTTGCTTCTCCTTTGCCCTATCATTCCTTATCCTGCACTTAACCAACACGAGGTGACTCTGAGGACAGGATTTTCTGTTCCCTACAGAATTGATCTGAGAGGCAGGAGCTACCCTATGTAGCACAGTCATTTCATTAAGACACCATCGAGCCCAGAGCTTTCAGCAGAGCAAAACCATTAAGAGCATCAGCCTGAGCATCTAGCAAGGATTTCCTGGATTACAGCTCAAGCTGATTTTACATCAAAAATGGCAGACAAACCTGGAGATTAAGATTTTCCTGTTTCTGGTGGATCTTACTAGAAGCCATGCAAGCACTGTCAAGAGCCTAACCAGGTAGGATTGCTCATCCTGAAGGGTGAAGACAGACGTGTACAGGGAATGTGTAATCATGTGCCCCTCCTTGATGGCCTGCGTATTTGACAGATAAAGTAATAAACAGAACAAAGATAACATCAGGTCCCTAAATTAATGGATTACCTGGAACTTCAAAAGAGAAGCAGGAAAACTGGGGAAATTCAGGCAGGATTTTAATAGTCAGGAACCTACTTGCAGTCATGTATCATCAAAGAGAATTCCATTTGCAAAGGATGGTCGGGCCTTATAAGGAGACAAACTCCATTCTGTGCTCACCACATGGTGTAAAAGGATCAAAAAAGGGCAAAAATACTATGAGTAAGAAATGAGTAAGAAATTTCTGACTCTGCTGACTTCATCAATGCGCTCATTAGCACCGTTTCAATTATTAATTGCTCTGGCTGCTGCTGTTATTACTGATCCATATTAATCCTCCGAGGAAGACAGGATGACAATACCAAGTCATGATGACCTTGTTTTTCCATGTGCTGCTGCTGGTCAGGAATTTTCCAGCGAAACAGCTGCTCACTGGAAAGTGTGAATTTTCAAAAGATACTTGTTTTTGTTGGAAATAAACACATTTCATTGATTTCTGTTGGGAAAGTGGTTTTCGATCTGACATGGCCTTTCCACAGCTGATATTTATGGAGAGGGTTTTTCCTGAGAAGTTTGGATAAATAGGCTCTCTTCCTGATAATTCATACGAAGTGAATGAGAGGAGACTGAGGAACACCCAATACAGGCTGTGTTCTAGGCTGGCCCACCTTTGAGACCAATTTTGCCTACACAGGCCTCACACAATGTAGCAGATTTTAAAAAATATTCCCAAACCTCAACAAAAAATAGGGAAGTGACATCAACCTTTGTTAATTTTCTCATGAGTGTTTCAGACACTTCATAAGAGTCACAGCTGTGTGAGAAGGAAACATCAGAGATTAACTGTCAGACACCATCAGTTCAACCAAATATTGAATTAAATCTATTGTATTCTGAAAGAAACAGATTCTTCTGTTTTAATATACTTTAAAATTATTTAAATCCTTTTTAATATATTTTAAAATACAGCTGTGTCATTTGGATCAATATCTTCTTCCCAAAGTCCAACCAAGCTCCAGTAAACTTAGGAACAATACATCGTTCTGTGTGCATTGAAATGCTTTATAGTATTTTAGTATAATTATAGGCTTTTTGCCTTTCCTTTTCTTTTTCCATACTCCTGAATGGTTCAGTGCTCTTTCTACATATTCAGCTGGGTAGTGGTTCTGAGCAACAAAGAATTATAAGTATGTGATTAATGGTTATACTGAAATGAACACATTTATCCAGTTGGAAGAGTCTGCTGGAAGCCAACAGATCCAAGAAGATATTAACTCAGGCTTTGTTATCATCAAAGTTTTTATTCATCTTTGCATGTGAGATGAGCAGAGGTCTTTAGAAGGTTCCAGAGGAACCAAAGAGTTATTCTTTTTAGTGTGAGAAACAAAGCTTAGGAACAGCAAGTAAATGGCCAGTGTGCAAGTTACAAGGCCAATGCAGATTGAGGCAAAAATTTGCTAGAAAAGGGAATGAATGGGATAGCAGTTTCATGAAAAAGGAAGAAGATGGGAAGAAAACCAGAACAGAAAATGAGTGAAAATAAAAAGAGAAGGCTGAAATCTGGTTTTATAGACTGAAAGATGTATGACATCATAATTTTAATTATTATTACAATTACTACAGTTACTGTTGTTTCTTTTTCTTTAGCAATAATAGTACTAACAGAAATATGAGGAGTTAGGACAAAAATCCCATAAAAATTACAAAAGGCTCTTAAAGAGGGATAGAAATCTGTGTAAGTGTTAATTGGTTTGGTTGTCGGGTAAAATGTCTCCCAATTTCTATACAAAAATTAGTGGAAAGTCAATATTTGTGCCCTGGAGCAGGTGTTGATTTGAATGAACTAGAACTAGGGATGATCAAAAGAATGTGAGAATTCTTAAAAAAAGGATTACCTGCTCAGAGAGGGGAACCACTCAAAGTGTTAATTTTTCTGGATGCCAGAAATGTTTCATTTCCATTCCCAAGTCAGTAGCAGAGATGCTTAGGAGAGGATGCTCACATGCCAAAACTCTTCCTTTGCTCTCTAGAGTAGCATGGTTCTTAGGGAAAGGGTGTTAAGGGCCTAAAAAAATCCCCCAACCCAAAGCCACAGAGATGTTTGAAGGTTGGTCTGTATTGCCCTAGACAAAAGTTTGCATTTTGGTTTTTTTTTGGAGGAGAAGATGAGTTATCCTCATTTTGAATTTAGATATTTTTCAGAATGTTATTTAAATTTAATTCTATTTAAGCAGCTGCTAAATCCCTTAAATAAATCAAATTTTAATTAAATAGACAATGACAGGAACAAGGGTGGTGGGAAGGAAACATGCTACCTACTTCTTTTCAGTGGAGCATCCTTTTTCATGAGAAGGAAAAAGGAGTCAGAATCCCTCTAAGAATGCTTTTGAGCTCATAGCATCTTAGGTGATTAAAAAAAATATTTGCAGTAGATCTGTGTAAAAAAAAAAAAAAAATATGGAGCAGCTGAAATAAAATGAGTACTTAGTCCTTAAAATCAGAATAAATCAGAATATCATCAGACTTAGCATGTCCTTCSTTTCAACTCTCACAGGACACTGATTTTGCTATTCATTCATGTTTTTTCAATTCTCTTTTATTCCCAATCAATGCAATTTAATAAAGATGCATTGTCTGATAGGCCATGTTTTCCGAACATTAAATAAAAGGAAATTCCCTGGACTTCCAGGTTTTGTTTATGTTCCTTTTCTACAGCTTTATATTGACATGGGTAAGCACTTCCAGTGCTGGAATTCACATTGCAAGTGGCCTCTACAAATGTTCCTTCCTTATAAGAGAAAACTTAGCAAGGTGAGTCCATTCAGTAATGATTCTCTGGAGAAGCACCAAATAACCCAAAGCAATTAAGAATTTTACCTTTAGCTTTTTTCACCCTCATGGTTTCTAATGGGAAGAAGGAGGGAATGAAAAGTGTATTTTCCCCTTATTCGAGTGAGTTTCAGTTCATGCTAAATGAGCAGAGATGGTGTGCAGGTAGAGTGGATTTTTAGCAGTCAAGCAATTTGTCTGGGTAGGGTTTTTCCTTCTTAGTGCTATTTAGCACCATTATTTTTGAATGAGACATGCTAAAGAGAGAAGAAATGAGCTGTGTGAAAATATGCAATGCAATTTCCATGTGAATTATTTTAAATCTTCACTTCCAGGATGTCAAACATTAGACAACAAATGCAGACAATCCTAATTTTCTGAAGGAGATCATAAGTACAAGCTCATACTTTTTGGAAGGTCAGACGATGCATTAAAATCCCGTAAATTCCAACTTTGAGTAGGCAGTCCTTGCAGCAGTTGTAGAGATCATTCTGTGCTTGTTCCCTTTTAGGTTGTTGTTTCTATATCCACTCTTGGAAAGGAAAAAGATGTTCACAATACATTGATCTGTTTATTTATAAATTGCCAGATTTTTGGCTGGAAGCATCCCAAGCACAAGAAAAAAACCAACAAACTTAATATGGAATGCTATCATTTAATTAAATGTGTTAATGTTATCCTAGAATTTCTTCACTAGTTTATTTTCTTTCCTGATTAAAAAGAAAATATTCTATTATTAACAATGTACTTGTCTCATAGTTGAAATTAATCTTCAAAGAAGGGAAGTTCTTATTGAAAATTATTTAAAGTTACAATTTTGATGCAAAAAACCCCACCAATTTTGCATTTAGCTGTCATCCTCACCATCTCCATTTACATTTCCAGGAGAATTTGGAGCTCAGAAAAGGTGCCAGACTGACAGTGCTGGAAGCCAAGGCCATTTCTTTCTTCTTTCATGTTGCCACACTGGTGGGGAGACTGAGGGTGCCTGGGAGGTTGGGAGGAGACAGAGCCTGAACATGTCCCCCAAAGTGACCAAAGGGGTATTCCAGACCATATGAAATGGTGCACAGTTATATAAACGGGGGGAAGAAGGAGGAAGGGGTAATGTTTGGAGTGATGGTGTTTGTCATCCCAAGTCATTGTTATACAGATGGGGCTCTCCTGGAGATGGCTGAGCATACCTGCCCACAGGAAGCAGTGAATTAATTCCTTGTTGTGCTTTGCTTCCGTGTGGGTTCTACGAGGGGTAGAACAGCTATGGAGGGCACACGGCATCCAGCCAAGGTCAATCTACTACACTGTTACAACATTTCTACAAAGAAAAAGCCATTTAATTTCTTAGAAATAGTCAATTTTTTATTGTTTCTTTTTAATGTAGCATACTATATATGGAATCTGTGTTGTCATTTGCTGTAATCCTTGCTGCATTAAAAGTTATATTTATGATGTGAAACACAATGACCCAGCTGACAGGATGTCACCAGTGTAACCCACGTAAACTGTCCCAAACACTTGTTCCAATGGAAAATATCTGATCTAAATCTGTGGTAGAGAGTGCAAACAAAGTCAAGACAGGTAAGATAACAAACACTGTGGTTCAGCAGCTCATCAAATTATTTTCAGGTATTCTGTGAAGGCTTTTTGGTGAAATTTTATCCAATCTTCTGAACTACTTCACTGAAGAATTAGATTGCAGGATTTGGGCAGGGTGTGTCTTTTTTTGGTGGGATAGCTTTGCAGATGGCTAAAAGGAGGTGTTACAAATGACCTTCTTGTTTGTTTTACCTAGCTGTTTAATCCAACTTTTAAAAGCTGGATGGAACTCAAAAGCTGTCTGGTCAGGACACCAGAACACAAATTGTTGGGTACAACCCTTCATAAGATGATCTAAAAGATCACTACTAATGAGTTTCCAAGGCAATGAATTGTAAACTGCCATGAAGTAATGGTCACAATACTGTCACTGTGTCTTTAACCACTACTATCTCTTTTTGGTATCTTGGGGCTGGACCTATATACAAAAATACAATACAGAAAATGAAAATAAAAATAGCAATAGAAAGTGTGGTGTTCACTTTAGCTGAGTATTTAGATGTCTGGTTTTCAGAAATTATTTCTATCCCATAGGAGAAAAAAAGCCTCTTGACATTTCAGGAACAGGTGAGAATATTGCCATTCTGGGCAGCAGCATAGTGGGCACAGAAAGCCTTAGAGGCAAGGTTTTTTTAACAACTGACACAACCTGGCAAGCAAGCAAATATGAAAGGCAAAGTGTGATGATATGGGCTACTCAGAAATGAGTACAACTTAGGATCAAAAAGCCTTTTTATGAAATATAAGTAGAATCAGTTACCCATGGACCCGAATTCTGAAAATCTCCTTATCCCTGCTATTATCGCATTCTGGCAGGTGAACTCTCACTTTTCTCACGCCACAGCCCTCAGCTTACACAAGGGAAGTTACTGAGCCCACGCACACCAGTGAATCTGCAGATAATCCAGTGTTACCAACAGAATTACCTTGTATTTCCCTCAGGGAAAAAAAAAAGAGAAAGAAGATAACTTGTCCTGAATAAATAGGTGTTTTGTCTTTGATTCAGCCAGGTGTCACAGGCACTCTCTCAGGTCCCTTGTCTTTTTTTTCCCAAGAGCTGGACTTCACCTGCCGCACTGGCATCCGAATCCATATATCCTCACTTGTTTGTTACCCTCCAGACCACCAGCATCATGCAGCACTGTCTAGACCCCCTTTTTTCTGGGTTATTTTGAAGTACCCAGTTCTAATGAAGTGTCATCCTACAAAGCACCCCAAGGTTATTATTTATTTCTTTCTATCAAGATAAGGTTAAGGTACAGACCTTCAATAGCAGGCAAACTAAGTTTTTGTCCTTTCTTCATGGAATTTTATTCCCTCTCTATTTCTGTACCAGGCAGAATACAAAAACATGAGACACATATTTGCCTGAGTACATCTCAGAGGGCATTGCAGCAGCTCGGGTGGTAAACACAGCCTCTGCCTTCATATTGACAAAATAAAATAGGCCAACACTCTCTCAGAAGCTGCATAATCTGGAAAAGCTGCTGACTGTGGATAGCAGATGATCGTGATTATCCTGGATACAAAGGGAATAGGAACAAAGAGGTCAAGCCAGAAGTAAATAGGGGCCGTAGGATCCAGGTATGCAAATGTAACATTAAAGATGACAAAACTGTGCTAATGCAGATGCATGACTGACCAGTAGAAGGACTTGGTGAGGAAATTTGTAACACCAGCTTCATTTTTACCAACAGGAAAAAAATCTCAGAAAGCTACAGTGGCATGCATAGAGTGACCCAGTAAGGTATTGTATAGTCCAGAAGAAAGCACTTGGTCTCCTTATTCCTATAGTTTGCTCTCTCTGGGTTCTTTTGTAGCACTCTGAGGGTCAGAGGATAGACTATCCTAGCAGGATAGACTGCAGGAGAAGGAGTGTGCTTTTTCCAGGGTTTGTGAGCTCTGCTGAGTACAGTGTGAGATTCTCCTGGCTGTATATTATGCCTTGTTTTCACAAATGCATCCTGAAAAAAAAAAAAAAAGAGTGCTTTGACTGCTAAAGTGCTTTTCCTTTGAGCCTGACCCAGATCTTTCTAAACCATCTCAGCTACAGAGCTAAGTGGAATGTGGCAAAATCCCACTGCTTGCCCTGGCACACAGCACACCTCCTGCTGCACGACTGCAGAGAGCTCAGAGGAGCGGAGGTGGGCTCTGTGCTGCACACAGTCTGCACAAGCACTGGCAGGCATGGTGGGTATCTGTCTTGTCCCACTGCTGGCAGTCTGTTCCTGTGTTTTCACAGTGGCAGACTGTGACAGACATCTTCAAAGAAATGCTGCATTCTTTAATATTTAAACTCGCATTACTCTGAGGTGGGATTGCAATGTGTACGGTAATGAAAATCCAGTGAAACACTTCAGCTCAAGGTTTCACTGCAGTGTACTGGTTGAAGACCAAAGGTTATCTTTGTACTCCAGTGCATTGTCAGTACAGAATTTCAGAAACACAAGAAACAACAAAAAAGGTGGGTTGGAAGCTGCCAGTGACCTTTCCCAAGGACTGATCTCCCCAGAAGTGTGTGGCAGGGATCCAGTACTGAAAGATGTGTTTCAAAGAGACAGCCTGCTGAAATCCTAGCCTGGTAGAAGCACATGGAAGTTCTGATCAGCAGATTTCTACCTGGTTTGTGTAACAGGAAGGCTGAGGTGGAGCTAACATTTCAGTTTCAAACATTGGGTTTCGAACATGGTAGCCAAGCAGTGAGCAAAGTCTAATAATAAAAGCAGGACCTTGAGGACTGCAGAGTCAAGGTCTGTGTCTACTCTTACTCCAGGATGGTTGGACAACCTTGGCAAAAACTTGGCATCAAGACTTTCCAAGGCTGCACCAGAGAAAAGTAAATGGAAAGATGGAGCTTGCAGGAGACAGCTGTTCAAGGACAGAGACTGGGCAATGTGTCGGGGAGAGACAGCTTTAGAGGAAAGGGAATCAAGCACACTACTGTGTCAAGAGAAAACTTTTAGCTAGAAAATTACAGGTACTGACAGGTGGAGGGGAGGCATGTTTTTCTCCCCCAGTACAAAAAAATCAGTGCTCATTAATGGCTGCAAAACACTGCTGAATATGCAGAGCCTCACCCAGGCTGCTAACAAAAATGTGAGCGTATGGATAGGATTATCCTATTTTTATTTTGCAACATTCTCAAGAGTAAGGTCAAAGGAAGGATCCCTGCTCCACTGTAGATGAAAGGTCATTTTCCTTCTTAAATAAGAAGAGTTACTTATTTCTTTTTTGCTCAAAGAATGGCTCAATAGAAATAATTCCCATGTAAACATCTAGAGGGCAAGGCTGGAAGTGCTCAAGTGAAATCCTAAATTTTCAGAAAACCACAGCAAAATCATGTTCCTCATCTAGTCATGAGAGGGTGGAAGAAAAAGAATAGCACAGGTCTGTCCTGACCAAGCTCCAGAGAATCAAGAGACGCTTGTTGAAAGAGCTTTTCCCAGTGGTTATTATTCTCTCAGAATGGGGTGGGGGGTAGAAAACCAAAGAAAAAATATTAAAAGACATTGAATAAAAATGTAGCTATTTCTATTTCCCTAACCGTTATGAATTTTGAAAAGATGTTTCATCTTTTGAGCAAGACTAAATTACGGACAGGATGACAGATGGGGTTTGGGCTGAGTACAAGGCTCTGCTGACATCACACTGCAGGGATGCTACCAGTTTAGGGATTTAGAAATGCTACCACTCAAACACCATTTATTGAATAGTTTGCATAAAATCACAGGTTGATAAAATGCTTTTCCCCCCTATATATGAACTATGTGTGATCTCCTGATCGGTGCTGAGTTGTATTTGACCAAGTGAAATTAAACAAACCTTGCTACAGTGATGCATCTGCTCTGCTTCTCTTTCTATGGTTCCCCCAGATGTGCTTACTGCCTAGCCCAGTCTCCTGGTTCCCTGCCAAGCCAGTGTCCTTCCTCTTTTCCACCAGGAAGGTGTCACTGTGCTGGGCCATGCAGTGAACACATGGGCTTACCTTAACACATCAGACCTAATGTGCAGCACATTAAGTTCATGAGAGGAAGAATCCCTGTGCTGAGTGGCACTGAGGACCCCAGCCACCAGCAGCTGATCACAGATGGCACGGGCAGGCAGATTAGCACATGAGGCTGTGGGCTGGGAGGTGAAACTCAAGGACAGCACATCCTTCTGCTTTCAAGGGACAGTGAGTCACGAAACAACTGTGGGAGAGCTCCATCTTCCCCACCGCAGCCTTAGTCCTATTTTTGGAAAGATCTGTGCTAACAAGGTCATGGTGTCATGCAGTCCCATTGCTCCCAGCAGCATCTTCCTGCCTCTTTTCCTGATAGCTTTCTCATAACAAGGCCTGGAAATTACCTTGCCTTGCCATTCATTCTAATGCTCCCACTGCTGTAATACTTGGTTTTCACAAAGATCTGTTGAGGTATTACTCCTGGGAGGTCAGAGGCATCACATTGCCAGTGGAGCAAGGCAGGAGAAGAGGCACATCTGTGACATGGAGCACAGTGTCCATGGCCAGCAAGTGCTGAGCTCCTGTTGACCCTGTTCCAGAGCTGGGACCTTCTCAGCTGTGCCTGGCAGTGCTGAGCAGGCTGCAGGCAGCTGGCTGGCACAGCCACCTCCCTGGGAGGCTCCCGGGCATGAGACTGCACGTGGTGACAAGGTGCCACATCTGCGCCTGCCTCCACTGCTTGGACGTGCCCAGTAATGTCCCTAAGTACTATTTTAGGATATCAATTCAGCACCATTTTCAGGCTAATAGATATTCCAAATGGAAAACCTGTTATCTCTTTTGACCATCGTTCCTGCTAAGAAAGGATTATGGCAGCCACTGATGGCTGAATTTGCACCAGTCTTTCCAGGTGTTCTCTTTGCAGAAGTGTAAGCACATTGGCTGCAGAATGTTCCTTACTTGCAGCTTCTGAATCAGACACATCACCACTAGCAATGCTTAGGGGGAAACGGGGAGCATCTGGGTGCAGCTTGCCAAAGACAGGAAAAATCTGTGGGCAGTAGTATTCATTCTTTCTTATCTGCCTCATAATACTCACAGAAGAGAATAAGAAAGAATGGCCTAATGTGTGACAATGTCTTGCTTGTCCTGCGTGCACTCATCCTTGCTGGTGCCTGCAGTACAAGTCTGATTTCCCAGTGTTGGGACTGCGTATGGAAGGCTTAATTCCCGGTTTTGTCAATCACGGCAAATATCCGGAACAATTAATTCCGTCTCTGGAATGTGACGAGGAAGCAACTATCTTGCCTTTACCTGCTTAAATCATTGCCTCCTGGGGATTGGCAGAGCCTGTTTGATGGTTCTCAAATTGGATGTTAATTGCTTTTAGGAGCTAGGTAGGTACTGCTCACACTGCCGAGCCAAGCACTTGCTTTGTTATGCAAAGACTCAGGTTAGAGGAGAGAGAAACAAGAACCTACTTTCGAGCTCCTTTATATCCCTTTGCATCAGGAGCATCTCATCTGAGCCTGCAAGGGTTAACCTGGCACCGAGATGCTGGGAAGGAGAAGAGAAGCAGGCCCCAGTAGCATACCATTTTTTTCTTGCTAGCAGCTAATTTCTCTTTTGGATTCCTCTGTTTCCCTACTGCAATAAGTTCCTGGCTCCCGACAGAAGTCGGAGAGAACCTCATTAAAAGTACAGCCTGCGCCACCTCCACAAAGGAGGCAGAACTCACACAGTGCTGGTGGGCTGGGCAGGTTTATAAAATATCCGAATGTGATGCTGCACTTTGTTAAACACTGAGGGTAGAGTACATAAACTAGGAGAAGCGAACCTGGCGCTCCTTGCCGGACCTGTAGGATGATGGATGGGTGTTTGTTCTCAGTGCACTCAGCACATCCCACCTCCCGTGCTAATTCAGCATTTCTGTGGGGCTGCCTTTGCTGCTGGGAGCAGCTGACGGTGAGCACTGGCAGTGCCTGGCTCTGCGGGGTAGGTGTGGCACTGCAGGGACACCCCGGACACAAATCTGACAGTACCACACTGATCCTGACAATTAATGTGCTTGCACAAAGCAGCAATTGCAGCAAAACCAGAGAAATCCATGCTGTTATCCTGCCCAGCAGCAGCTCTAAATGGACTAGGAGAGTACCAGAAGCTGACCAAAGCCTTGAATTTTTTCAAATAATAAAATCCTTTTTTCTTTAATGCAATATTCCTTTAAATTTGTGTTTGATTTTCTTCAGGCAACTGAACAAACACAATAGCAGATGGAGTCCCTGTTTTATCTCCTGGCATGTTCACAGCTGGAATGTGCAAAGCCTTAATCTCCCTTTGTAAGAATATTAGGAAATATATTTACATTCAGTGTTGCTATGGAGGCTGAATGGTAAATAATTATGATCTCAATATACTGAGATGGTTGGCAACATATTAGTAATTGGTTCTACAGTACTTCTGTGTCATACTGCAATACTGAAAGATTTCTATAGGAAAACACCTGTTTGATGCATTAATAGATACAACAAATACAGAATTTTACTGGTGTAATCCTACATAATACTGAGGTCATTTATATGGAATTTTTTTTTAAAGAACAAATTATAAAATTGTTCTTTTAATATGACAAGGCATGATTTGCCAGGAACTGTCTAAGCGCTAGAATACTTTTAAGCTACAGCTTGGGAAAAAGAATCCAACAGCTTCTTTAAAATGTGTTCTGGGGTCAGCCCTCCAGTTATCACCCCAGTATGTGAGGGTGCCAATTAAATTTGGTGTTGACACAAACTTACAAGGTTTTGTTGGTCCAGGGGCAGATGGTGGGGTGGTAATCAGATGACCCAGAGGGCTGAAGTAGCAGGAATCAAATTGTATCAAGCAGAGCCGGCGGAGGACCAGTACCAGGGGACTAATAAACTGGTAAACTCAGAGCACGTCGGCTGGAAACTGCAGAGGAGGAGAAACACCTGGGTACAGCCGAACTCAGGGAGACTATGTGTGATAGCTGCCAGTGGAATAGCCTCAAATGGTCCCTGGGGATGTATTTCCAGAGGCAGGGAAATATGAGACAGTGGCTAACTTCAGCCACAATAATAGTTTGATACTATGAATTATTAATATCATAAATGTTAGAGATTATCAATACATCGAGACCAAACATAAAACAGAGCAGCACAGCAAACTCTCCCTGCCTTTGGTGTGGAGTTTGTCCTGTTTCTGGTACATGCCACTGCAGTGGATTGGATATGGAGAGCCATCTCGTTCCTGGCTGGAATCTGCCCCACCTGCCTTTGAGGACAGCCCCTACATCATCCAGACTCCTTTGTCAGAGCCTGCCACCCATGCCTGCTCCGAAGTTGAAAAGGAGCAGGTATTTTAGGAGCTGCAGTGTGTCTGATCTATTTTAGAGAGCTACTCTGGGATAAGGCATATCATGTCCTGGAAGTGCCTGTTTCTCTCCCTTGCTAGACATCTACATCTGCTCCAACACTCCCACCCTGCCTGCTATCAGCAGGCTCAGCAGGCCAGGCAGCCCAGCTGACTGTGGGAAAGTTCTGCTAAACAGACAGATTCCTCTCTGTATATTACTATTTTATTTACTTTTCAGGAAGGTGTTATTTACTTGGGTTTATTTTTGTTCAGAATCTCTAAATAGTTTGAGAGGTGAACTCTGTGTTTGAATACTGAAGTATGAATTTAAATACTGACTTGTTTAAGTATTTTTGCTGGAAGCTTCTTTCAAAGAGTTCCTTAAAAAATAACAAGGGTTTTAATTACTGTGAATTTGTGCACTTGTTTTTAGAAAACTGGATTTTTTTCCAGAAAATATATGAAAATTAGGGATTTCTAGCCTTGATCTAATTTAAGTAAGCTGGCTCCAAGTGTTAGAATCCCAGCCGCTGTTTTTTGACTTCTTTTTGATTGACACATTCTTAATTTCAGTATGGCAACAACTGAGAAAAAGCATGATTTTAACATCCACTATGGTGGTTTTACACCAGCAGCAGGAAATCCAGTGCCTGTTTTAGTCATGCCCCATAAGTGATTGAAGATCTGTTTTGCAAAGTAGTACAATGCTTATGTACAATTCTGGGCTGATGTTACCTGTTTGTGCATAGAATCACAGAACCCTGGAATCAGCAAATGGTTTGGGTTGGAAAGAACCTTAAAAACCATCTAGTTTCAATCTCCTTGCCATGGGCAGGGGCACCTTTCACTTGACCAGGCTACACAAAGCCCCTTCCAACCTGACCTTGAACACTTCCAGAGATGGGAAATTCACGTTCCCACATTTCCCAGAATATTTGGGAACTTGGAGCCTGTATATTGAGGACAGGGCCTGAAGATGTAGCAGTGCTTCCAAGAGAAAGCCATAGGCAGTTTTTAATGGAATACAGAAGGAAATACTGCATATTTCAGGTTTCACATATCTGACTGTGACTGTGCCCCTTCCTTCACCATCACTGAAACACCAGCTCTGTCCCCTAGCAGACAGCCATTGCTTATTACATCTAAGCCTTGCCTTTATTTTGAGGCTTCAGCATTAATTTTGTTGGACTCTGTTACACTGTTGGAGGTGTTTTGAGGCGGTTCAGGCATCACTGCGATCTCCAGGCAGTGCAGACCTGTCCTGTACTCACACAGGTGATTCCCACTCACTGAAGAATTCCTGCTCAAATAAACGTCAGCAACCGCACAAGTACAGAACTGTATAACCAGACTGAACACCCTGGAAAATTTTGCCATCAAAAGAAAGACAGTTCTCTAGAGTTCTCCTTTTCATATTCATGACAGGTGGCAGAACTGCAGAGGAGTGAAAGTAAACACCATGCATAATTTAACATGTATTGGCTGCGAAAATATTTTTAAGATTACCTGCAGAAGACCCAGAAAAATGTGACTGATTCATGTTGTGCGGAGTTGGAAAACAAGAGAGCCCTCAGCAGTTTGCCATGCTGCCTGCCTGATGGTGCTGCTGAGAGGTGGTACAGCTGATGGTGCTGCTCTGGTGCAGCTGCACCCCTCTCTGGTAGAGATACTCCTACGGAATGGTGATGATGGTGGTGCTGTTCTCAGTGCCATGCTCGGGCTCGTGAGTGCACCTGCAGCCCCATTTCCACTGGCAAGCAGTACATCTGCTTCCTGCCTGTCCTGAGAGCCCAGCCATGTGGTTAGGAGAGCTGGATTTTGGCTGGGTTTCCCTGGCATCTCCCTTGGTGTTATTTCATCTAACTGTTCCTTGCCATGGCAGAGTAAATGTTGTTAAAGGCAACTTTTTTGACAGTTTGGGATTTGGGGTGGAGAATGGATGGAAAAGAGTGGAAGTCCTGATGGGATGCCATGTCTGCCTACATGCACCTGCTTGAAACAAAAAGAAAAAATACAGAAGACAGAGTATAAAGCACCAGTTATTAGCAAGAAGCAGAAGACTGGCAGTACTGAGCTGGCATTGCCTCCCAAGCTGTATCCTCTCTGAAAAGCAGCCTAGAACAGCTGTCTCCAAGAAATCTGGACACTACTGTTATTGGGTAGCTTCCTTTGAGTAAAATGTTTTTTGTACCTGTATTAAATGAAGGGGGTATTATGGTCTGAGAAATGGGTATTTACATTTATGTCAAAACTCAAGTATTTTTATCCTTAGCAAATAATCACTTCCAGCAATATGAATAGAAATAGAGTGCCTTTCTTAAACACAGGTAAGGATTCCGGCATTCCAGTCTGGGCATACGGTTTGATTTTCTTCTAGTTTCAAGTCAGTGAAAATAAAGACTCATAGTGAAATAAAGACCAGAAAGAGCAGGCAAAACTAGACCAAAACAAGCCAAAAACCTTTAGGAATTTAATTTCAGAAACCAAAGATGGGAGGCACTGTTAGGTGTTGCAGAGCACAGGAGAGAGGCCATTGTCATTCCAAGCTGGGTTAATGCAAAGCCTCAGAGCCCTGAGAAGGTGGTTTGTTTTCTTCCTTCTTTCTCTTCCATGTAGGTATGGCCTTTGGGTAACCTGGGCACACAGCAGAAGAAATGTCAAGAAATCGAACTGAATTTATTTTTTGGGGAATACCCATCAAGCTGAAAGAAAGAAAAGGTCACTATCTATTTAACAGGGTTTTAAAACATTCTCCAGATGCTATGGCTGATACAAAAGCAAAGATTGTCTAATTCTGGGGAAGCAGGAGTGCTCCTAGTGGTGTTTCCTTCCCTGTTCTCTGGAGAGAGAAGCCAATTAGAAAAAGTAGCTACACTTTAAAAAAAAATTCTTCTAACTTCATGAAGTATAGGCTTTGCTATTTGCTTTATTCTGTTGCAGGCACTTCAGTTGTTGGATGAATGGTGATCACTGTGGGATTTGTGGAAAATTTAACCTTACAAGACACCTCTTTCAGGACTGATTGCAGGTAAGTTCTCCAGAGCACCATTCAATCAAATGGTTGTAGCCATAAATTATGTTTTCACTGGAAACCAGATAAATTCAAAAGAGTGAGATGCAGAGTCTTGAATACTCCAAAAACAGTGAACAAAAACTCCTCAGCTTCTTGAAAATTGCCTTGAGTTACTCAGATGTAATTAAAGGTTCATTTAAATTAAAAAAAAAAAAAAAGCAAAAGGAAATTGTTACACTTTTACAAAAAGCTATTTAAAAAATTTGAACAGCCTGTTTCTCCTTAGCATTTTCGTCTGTTTTGAATAAAGTGCTACAGATCCAAGTACAGCATCGCTGCCCTTCCTGTTCCAGGGCTGTGTGGGCACTGGGTGCAGGAGAGAACAACAGGGTCCTCTGCAGGGTCTTCCAGGCAGGCAGTTGAGCCCTTTGCAAATACCACTCAATATCTGGAGGTGAGATCATTAGGTATTAAATAGCCATATTGGTTTGTAGATGGCACAGAGAGCCCAAGGGATTAAGGATTACATCTCATGCCTCCTCCTCATGCACTGCAGGGATGCAGTGCCCAAGAAATGCAGCTCTCTGTGTCCGCACAGCTACCAACTGCATCTGCTGTCCCCAGCTTCTTCTCCAGCCTGGACCACGCTCCTTTCAAAGGGATAGTGGCCAGAGCCAAATGTCTGAGCAGTGGGAGCTGAGAATAACTCCATGGGGGTGTGTGGGTGTGTGTGTGCATGAGAGAAGCACCTTAGTGGGATGAGGGCAGGGGCCAAAGCTGACATGAGAGGAATTGCCCAAGAGCTGAGCCCAAGTCCAGATGCAAAGAACCATTGCAGCTGTGTGATTCACAGCCCTGCTTGAATCCATATGAAACACAGCTGCTTGAAAAAAAAAAAAAAATCCACGGACATTTTATAAGGGGAAAAAAAAAAAAAAGGCCCGTTTTTCAAAATATTTTTTGTTCCTGCAAGTTTTATCAATAAGCCCAACACAGTTTCCCCTGTGCCCTTGAGAGGGAGTCAGGGCCCTCCCTCCTGCTGCTTCCTCTCCCTGCAATGAATGTCACCAGTTTCCTTATGTCACACGTGTGTGGTCAGGCTAAGGGCACAGAGAGCCAGTCTGGCAGTAAAAATGCAGGAAAGCATCCACTCCCAAATCCAAAGGGCAAAGAAGAACTCTTTCTCCAGAAAACCTTTTGCTGCAAAGAAAACATTTCTGCATGGGAGGTACAAGTGAGTTTCTGCATGCAAAGAGCAGAGTTCCCCTGGGAAAAGTCTTTTACTGTAATTCCCACCTCATCCATGTTTTTCTTTCAGCCTCTGTTCACTGTTAATTATTTTTTTCAGACTCTACCAATTTCTCCTGTCTTTTTTCCCCAGGCAATTGCTTCAAGGTACTTCAGCGTTAATGGGCCATGTGTTTATTTTTAGCTCTGCATCTCTTTAGTGTAGGAGAACTTGGTGGATGGCAGAATAAGTACCTCTAGCCATCAGGAACAAATTCTGCCTCCAGCTCCCTTCCAGATACTATTTTGTCTTTTTTTTTTTTCAATGAAGTGACAGTAAATACACAGTGACCTGCTGCACAAGATGCAACACGTGCATCTCTGTGACAGGCACCTGCAGGCAGAGACTGCCTGGAAGGGCAGAAATGCTTCCAGCAAACCAGCTTCACCTCTCTGCAAGTGCACAGACACAGCAGAGAATGGAAGAACACTCAAAAAGGACACCATTGCCCAGTACAAATTGCAGACTACCCCTTCCACCCCAGCTGGAAGGACTTCATAAAAGACATGCCAGTGCTGAAGCACCCCAGAAAACATGAAACTGTACTGAAGGTCTAATTGGTGGTGAGGAGGGTTGGGACAAATGCTCACACAGGCATAGGGACAGCCCAGAATAAACCCCTGGGCTTCTGAGTAGAATTTGCCAAACAAGTTCCTGGCTCAGGCTTGCTGTGTCTGAATTAGCTGTGTGCCAGCACTGCAGGTGGTGCAGAGCCCTCAGCACTATGGCGAGACTTAGAAACACAGCTCAAAGATCACAGCCCTAAATGACATGCACATGGCTCTCCAAGCCATGAGAATTCCCAAAACAGGGACGGGGAGGGACCAACCCGAAATCCAAAGGTATCTTCAATATCTTCAGGTAGTCAAGTGCCAGAATTATTGTCATTGGGGCAGAAAGAAAATCCATGAGCAGTGGAAGAGGGTAAAACTCACTTTGTGTTGAAGTGACTATATAGGAGGGTATAGGATGTCAGTGTGCAAGTCACCAGAGCGACTGCAGGTGTTTTTAGGGCATGATTAATCTCACCCCAAAGGAGATGTCAGCATTCTGTCAGAGGAACTGTACCATTTCTCCATCACAAGACTGCAAAGGTGTCCCCCTTTGTCATCCTAAGGGAGCACTACCAGAATGGTTCAGTCACCAGTGGTTGTTGGGAAAAAAAATAATCCCCAAAAAAACTACATCAATAACCACTGCCCAGGATGAAGACCGATCTGTTGGGCTACAGTATCAGAAATATAATTCTGTATGATGGGACACAACCTTGCGAAATAATTGTCACAATGTTTAGCACCGTAAGGCCAAGGAGGATCCTTCCCAGGCCCAGTTATGGCTATATGGGAAAATTCTCTTTGCTATATAAGAATTTTTTCAAAGACATCAGTGTTCATTCAAAGGAACTACAGAAAAAGCTTTTTAAAAGGTCAAATCTGAACTTTTTGATTTAGTTTAATTTAATTCCTTTAGTTTCCTTAAGGAATTGAGAAGTCTAAGGAAAGAACCATCTATTTTATAGGGGTCTTAGATGAACAAAATTAATGATACATTTCTAAGATTTAGTGTGTGTGTGCACAAGAGCCCAGGGAAGTAGAACAGGCCTTTCTGGGCAGCATCTGGACAAACCACACACGTTCTGGCAGAAGGGTATGGGGCTTTTACCTCTCCTCTGAGCAAGTGCTGCTCACAGGCTGCTGTTTGGCCTTGGGATGTTTAAGGCACTTTGATTCTTCTTGGGGGTCATTTGAAAAGAGACGAGCACACACAGCATGCCTGGAGTGGCAGGTCTGGCTCAGCAGTGCCTTCACTGAGGCACCAGAGAGGGAGAGGCTCCTTCATCCCTGCACCTCTCCCTGGTGTCACAAGGGAACCGAGCTCGAGGACGGCACTGTTGCATTGCAAAACATCCACAGCCTCGGGAGGGCTTGTGCAATGGGCTCCGGAGGTTGCTTGTCCACCAGAAACTCAAAAAGCTCCATAAAGTCAGTATGCATCAACACTAGTTTCATCTCCTTGAAAATACATGTGTGGGAAGGGCTCACCAGCTGCACAGTTTCCCTTACAATTGTTTAACACATGATTTTTTTGACCCATGCTGTGGCATCTTTTAGGGGCCATATCTGCCATGATTCATGTTTCAGTATTCTATCTTGGAAGTGATATGCAATCCAGGAGCATAATGGTGATGTCAGGTTTTCCAAAGAGTTGTATCCACTTACACCAGAAAAAAATGTAGGGCCTGGATGGCTTACTTAACTGGATCAGGGCTTATTCCTGCAGTGTTTTAGTTGATCTGTTCAAAGTTGAGCATGACTTTTCACCAGTGGGACACTCTTCTTGGGTTGGCATTTATTTTATATTCTGCATGGCATGTGTGGTGCTTTTAAAGCTCAAGGCTTTTCGTGACCATTTCCTAGAGTAGTTTTTCATATTGACAATGCAGAAGTGACAACACCATGGTGTTCCCTAAAGGACTTCCAAAACTTTTCACTCACCACATGTGGTCCCCTGCCAATGACTTACCCAGCAGCTGGGAGCAGCACTGTGGCTTTGCTGCAGTCCAGCAGCCCAATTACATGAAATACTCAGCTCCCATGACTGATTTCCCAGCCCTGGCACCTTGTTGATTGCACAAACAAAACCTGGAGATGAAGGCTGTGTGTCACACGACCTCTTTGCAGGATGCTGACACAGCAGTGTCCTGTGTAAGACACAGTAAAAGCAGGAGCCAGGGCAGGTCACCTCAGGACTGGGCCATGTTTGCAAGTAGAAATGCCTTCTGACAAGCTCCTCTTTTCCACAGGCAGGTCTGCATGCTTATCTCTGGGGTTGAAGGCTTTCTTCAAAGCAGGCGTCAGGGAAAAACACCACCTGTACTCTGAATGCTCCTGGCCTCCTTCTGACCTTTCCTCAGCCCCCCTCCAGGAGTGAAACCTGGGTGAAGGCCAGCATTACCTCTCTCCTTTCATATCAGTAATTAAGTGCAAAAGGATAAGGAGAAAAACTCTGGGATTTCATCCAAGAGAGGCCAGGACAGGGGACTGGGAACTTTGTGTGGGTAAAATGTGGAGGTCAGGAGGGGTCACCCATCCTGGTGTAGTGCTAGACAAGGATGGGTGAGCAAGCCCCACTCATCTTTGTTCCTCCAGTTGCAGGATTTTAATAATGCATGGTACAGGGAAGTGCTGCATAAAGCAATTACTCATAAAGTCCATCCAACTCATGTGTGAATGAATTCCAAAATATTCAGTTTGCTCCCAGCCCTTAATAAAGAGTAGGTTGAGTCCCATTTGGATCATTGATTTTAAGTGAGAGTTCAATATCAAAATGGTTTTGACATATTTGCCACCTCTGTAGATGAGGAAGTTATTTGCTGCTGCTGCATTTTCGATTTGTCTCCTGGCTCCGGGAACAGAGTTGGCAGGTGTGCTCTCAGACAGGGGGGCTTCTCTGGTGAGCAGACGGCTGGTGGCTGGCCTCCAGGACGGCAAGATAATGAGATCTGCTTGCAGAAGGTGTCAGGAGCCCCAGCCTCTCTGGGGAAAGCACAGGCACTGGGCAGGAGAAGGACAGGGATTCATCCACCCCTGTCAGCTCCACCCCATTTCACATTACAGAGGTCGGCACACATGCTAGGAGGACGTGTATGCAAGTTCATGATGGGACTTGAAATTGAATGGAAAGCTTTTTCTAGTCCAGGGGGAAAATACCTGACTGAATTGGATGGCTTTTGACCCCATTGGGGGGGTCCATATCATGCCACTAGTTTGTGGAACCTTATTAAGCTGGAAGCTCTTCTCTGAGGGAAATCAGTAAAATCGTGAAAACTACTTTGCAAAATTTTATAGCGCATTTCATGTCTTTTTTCATTTTTTAACAGGAGTACTCCACACTAGATGTTCTTTCATCTTCTTGCTTACCTTCCCTGCTGTTGACAGTGATTCAGATCTGCTGGGGGCAAAAAAGCCACACAAGTACTTAGACAGTGAAACATAAAGTTTAATACTTAAATAAAACTTGCACAAAGATTAGGCAATTTCTTGTAATTAATACCAATCTATAAGTTTTATTGATGAACATTTCAGCCAAGAAATACATTTTCTAAGTCTATAAAGTATTTTATAGAGTTATTTTCCCAAGTTCCTTCACAGTCTTACAATAATCAACGCTTGATGTGTTTTTATCTCTGTAACATAATTGCTGGCTGGGATCAGGAAGAAATGTATCTGTATGTACTTTCCCCCAGTGCATTCCAGCGTGGATTTGTTGTTTTGGAGGCAGTTTTTTGTGTGTTCTGTGGCTTTATAAATAGGTTGCTGCTAAAGAAACAAGAAACGAGACCATTGGCAAATCCTGGTGTCACAGTTCATGCACTCCTGTTCAATATGGGGATGGGGGGGCATTCTTAGTGCAGGGGGTCAAACCAGGTTTCCTTTAGAGGTCCTTTCCAACTCAAACTCTTCTATAATTCTATCCTGGCCTCTGGGTCTTGGTCTTTATCCTCAAGTCTGATCTATTTTGCTGAGGATTAGGATAACATGCTGGGAGTTTTTGCAGGGGTGTATATTTGTGAGATGAAGTTGTTCTCAGAGTCAAAAAGAGAGCCCGTGCTGGTGCAGGATTTCACTGCTAGGAAATATGCTGCCATCTCAGTAACAGGGAAATTGAAGGAAGACATTCACACATGAGGTGTTGGCCCAGCTGTCATTTAGGCACAGCTTTCCTGGAGAGGGGCAAGAAGGTGTTTATCTGCTCAAAGCTGTGTGAAGACAGGGAGAAGGAGAGGGCACACAGTGCTACAGAGACCAGCACCCTGTGTCAGGTGGGACCGAGATGGGGATTGGAAAAAGACCACCTTCTAGTTGGAGTTATGAGTTAATAAATTAGAGATCAGGTAGGGAGATGCATTGCCTGCAATTGCTTGCAGACCTCTGTGTGTGAGTTTGTGCAAAGGAGGAATAACGACTGTGATGGAGGATGCAATAGAGGCTCTGCCAGTCATGCTGGACGTCCTTTGCACAGACATGGAGCTGCAAATCCACGTGGAGCAAAGCCTGGCTGCTCAAGCTGACATAGTTCTGTGGGCAGCAGGTGGTTCTGCAGGCTGGGGTCAGTGGGGGATGAACCTCTGGGGCACAGGTGAAATGAAGCTCCGAGGGATCCCTACAGGGAAGCACAAGGGCAAAACATGAAGAAGGGCCTTTCCCCATGCAAGTGGGCAACTGCACCTGGCATGCAGTTTTGCACCCACCTAAAATTTCTTGTTGCCTATCAGATGGAAATGAGCATTACTAAAATGCTTCGAAAATGCTGTGTCATAATTCCCCCAACCCAAAAAGACAGATACTAAAGAGCACTTTGTGATGAATAAATGATGTGACAAAAAGGAACAAGAGTATGCAAGTGCTTCCCCCCATCACATGCATGGGCTGAGCTCTTCCCTGCTGCTTCCTCACAACCTCTTTACCCTTTCTATTTTGTACTCATACAAATACGCACCCTGTACTCTAATATCCCCTATAACCTTCCTTTATAATCCTCTGTTATCACTTAATCTTCCAGCACTTGACACACAGCCTGACCCACCTTTGAAATAACCCATCTGAGCTCTCTCTTCGAGGGGCTGACTCTCAGCACCCCACAGCTGCCCCGTGCCTTTGTGTCCCTCTGCACTGCCATGAAAGCAGGGCATGGCACCCAGTGGGCTCCCTCCCACGGGTGGGCTCCTTTCCACAGCCCCTGAATTCATGACTGCTTCAGATGCCTCTGTGTAAATGAAAGCTGCAGGATCAGAGCCCTGAGGGCTAGAACATACTGAAGTGTTAACATTTATTCTGTCTCCTTGGGCGTTAAGTAACAGCTGAGAAGGAGGCAGCAGGCAGGAGGGCTTGAGAAGAGAGAGTGAGAGGCTGCAGTGGGAAGGAAGGGATGGATGGGGCTCATAGGAGGAACTCTTAACTCTAAACCCTGAGCAGCTCAAGCAATATGTGCTGGAACAGGCGAGGGGACACTATTTTCATTTAATAGGGAAACATAATTTCTGCAAAATGCTGCCTGCAATATTTTGCCTCTCTGCAGCACGAGTGGTATTTGTGGGAGAGCTCAAGTGTTTGCAAGTCATTGAGCAGGAATAAAACATCTCTCATGTTTCTCCAAGTGCCTGACTGCCTGGGGAGCAGCCACTGGACTCATTGGGCCAAAGTCAATGGGAATTTGACTCCGTGGATCTGCTTCCCCAGTGATACCAGCACCTACATTTCAGGCAGTGTGCTCCATTCCTAGCGGCTGGGCATCAGCTGCCCAGCGTCCAGAGCAGTGTGGTGACACAAGGCAGTGCCAGGGCACACAGCTTGTTAGCCCTCACCCAGAGCCAGGTTCCAGGGGCTCTGCTCACCCTGCCAACATCACAGACAGGGCACAGGCAGAACAAGTAAAAGGAGATTTGGACATCTCACCATCTGATTTTCCCACTTGGATTGCAAACTCTTTGGGTAGGGGTCATCACTAGAACACAACCCAGAAATGTTTGGGATTGGAGATAATCCAGTAATAGCAGGAGATATTAATTCTTCAGAAAGTTTGTTGCTGGATGCTTATCTCCTTGGATGATTCATTATTGATGGTCTCCACATGACTTTTTTTCAGCAGTCTCTTTTAAGTACAGTTATATGCTCCTTCATTTGTAGAGGAAGAGAAACTGAATGAACATGTCACCAGCTTGTCACTTTTTCATTCCTCTTTCTGCCACGGCCCTTCCTTTAATAGTCTGAACCAATTTTAGAAAAGTCTCTGATGTCATTGATGATCCATGGCCTCTGAGAACTGGAGAGCCAGCTACCAGTCAACGTGGGCTCACTGTCACTACCGAGGACAGAACAGTGCCAACACAGGCAGGGCTGGTGCAAAGCTGATGATGTGCTGTACGATCCCTGCAGCTGCTTCAAAAATTCCATTTTTAGTCCTTTTTTGATTAAACTGACAAATCCTACCCCTGTTCAAGAGACATTTTAGGTTGAACTGAATGCGGCTATCAGATACAGATATACCAAATATGCTACAAGAGAAAAACAGTGAATCTTTAAAGCTGTGCTGCCCTGCAAAGACACAACTTGTGATCCAACTCAGTGCCCTTAACTCAAGCAGCCCAGCACTGTGCTCAGTCCAGGCATTGGCATACCTCATCCTCGTTGCAAAGAAGAATAAATGAGGGCTGGGCTCCTCCCCAGCTGAGCAATGGGTCCTCATTCTGGCTAAACATGTCATTACCTGAATAAAGAGGAAAATCTAGTTCAGTTCTGTCTGAGCCTCACTACTGCATCAGTGCCATGGACCCTGCAGACACAGCCTGGGAGAGGCAGCTCCTGGCTGGGCAGCAGGAGCTCCAGATGGCAGCTAGGCTCTGTGCCTGTTTTGCCACAGCTGGAGCCAGAACTAATGAAAAAAAAGCCACCCAAGGCTTTTTCCAATTTTCCTTGAAGTCATTCCTGAACTTCCCTGGTTAGGCAAGAGCAGTAGGAGTGGGGAAGACAAAAAAAATAGAAAAATAATCTTTCTCTGTCAGAGGGAGGGGAAAAAGATGAGGGTGGAATCACAAGGGTGAAATTAGCACTGTGCCAAAAGCCAGTCAGGAGTCCTCTATGGATTTCAGAATATGACAGAGAGAGGAAAGCCCAACACATTAAATCTAGCCATGCTTGAAAACTACAGCACAAAATCTTTCCTGTTCAGATGCCAAACCTAAACTGTGGTGAGAGACTTTGCTTGGCTGGAGTTTGGGCTAGCAACACACTCGGTACCAGCTGCTAGCCAAACTGTGTTAGTGACTTCTGTTCAAGCCCATGATGCTCAAGCCATATAACTGCAAATTCTTATTAATTCTGGGCATAAAAATCACCCAGTGAAGGTGTTTCAATAATATTGCTTATTGCATCAGTTGGGAACAGTCTGAAGAGAAATCCTATCGTACGACAAAGAGCCTGTTTACAGCCTGGCACGCAGGAAAGGCCAGTGGCAAGGCTGTAGCTCACAGACCCAGTGAAGCCACCTGGTGACTGCACATGTCCCTAGGAGAGCCTTCATCCTGCAGGATCAACAGAGGCCTGGTGTAAATGGCTCTGTACTGCCAACCCTGGGAGTGCTGGAGGAGAAACGGCAACAAAATTTTGATGTGTGGAGGCTCTGGGCCTTCTGCATGTAGGAGCAAGACAGGTGAAGCCATCCTGGCCACTCTCACTGGCTGTGGCTGGTACAGCAGCTGAACATCTCAACACCACAGGGATGGCTCAGAGCGAATGTCCTGTCAGCCTGGTGCCTCAATGCCTGAGCAGCTCAGAGACATGAGGTCCTCACACCCCTAATCTGAATGCTGCTTGGATGTTGGGGGTCATTCAGCACATACACTGGCAACTTGTCAAAGCCAGGCTTTCCTGTGCCAGTGATGAGGATCTTCCATGGCATAGGCAGCTTTGACAAGACAGTGGTTTATGTCACCACGATCACCGAGCAGGCAGATGTTGTGCCACACCTGGTGAGCAGCAGGGGCCAAATCACACACTAGGCACATTCTCCAGAAATAGAGCCCTATGGTTATGCTAAATTGAATCTTCCCACACCCAGTTTAAAGTATCCACATGCTTTGATCTGCAGGCAGCAGAAAGCTCTGCTTGAGACACATCCATCATAAATTAGAGCTCTTTATTTTATGCCCAACTCTTCTGATTTTATGACCATGAATGGTAATTTATGTCTGAAGAGATTTATTGCTTTGCTGTCACTCTTCCGTCACAGTGCCACCCAGCACCCAATGCTGGCACCCAGAGGTGTGCAACAGCACTGGGAAAAAACAGGCTGGGCTGGTTTTTCTTCTGTGCTCATTATCATTTCAGATTTACAGGTGGCCTTCGTGTGCCAAAGTCAGAGCAGGGTTCAAGCAACATAAATTCAAATCCAAGCCATGCCTAATGTTTCCCGTGATCTCTGCAGGAAGTTACATAAACTCCTAAGCTACAGAATGGAGGTAAACCCTCCTAAAACTTTGCTGCCCCTAATGCTTTGTCTGGATGAACTGCTTAGACTAGTCCCTTTGGTGTTTGCACATCTGGCCTTGAATTTGGCTGAAAACTTGCTCTCCACATGAGACAAATCAATGAATAGTGTTTACTCCTTCTGGCCTTCAGTAAGGGGAGAGGCTCCTCAAAAAGCCTCTGAGAGCTGGGATCCTGCCAAGCAGGATACAGCACCAGGCACCACAGGCAACAACTCAGTACAGCAGACAAGCCAGTGAGTGCATCACCAATAGAACTGTGCTTCGGTGTAGCTGGGGAGAAGATGGATTGATGCCGGGCTAGACAGCTGTGAGGTGACGAGAAGATCCTGTTGGGAATTTGCCATTCCTTAGATCCATGTTTCTGCCCTCATGCATCCCCAGTGCTGCTCAGAATCATTGCTGGGGGGGATCTGCAGCTTGTGCCAATCAGCTGTCAGCAAATCATCAGCAGTGCCTGTGCTGAGGAGGTCAGGGTAGCTTGTGCCAGATGAAACTTTGTCCTCCTGCCATATCGGGCAGTCAGGACATCCTACCCCAAAAATCAGGGAAGAGGCGAGGCTGTGCTCTCATAACAGAGAGCAGATGACAGCACGGGGATATTTTATTTGTTTTAATTTGTGGTATGCAAATTCAGATGCTGCAGCAGATGTTCTGTGGTCTTTAGTCAGAATATGTTTTCTAAATGTCACTTTAGTGATCTTTCCTGCTTTTTTTGTCAGATTGGTGATCCTCTGCATTAAATTTGGTTTTAGTGCTTCTTTGTTATTTAGTGGCAAAACACCCCGCAAAACAAGCGGTTTTTCTCTTCTAGAGGTTAGTGTGATTTGAAAATCATCCGGCCTATTTTATATATTTTGTGAAAATATCCACAGCCTTCTGCAAAGCCGACGTGGAGAGACTTCTGACAGTCATCAAGCTATGCAAAAAATCTTAAATTATTCCATTTGGGGAATTTCTACCGGAAAGATGACACAGAGTGATGCACTTCACTCAAGTGCCCTTGAAAATACTTTTTATCACATCACTTTCATGTCAAGAAAGTGCTGAAAGCATTGATGGAAAAAAATCAGTGTTCAATGTACTTTATGAGAGCTTTCCAGCAAACATATAGGAGTGCAGCAAAAGCCTCTATTTTTATTTTAATATTTTCATAAAAGTCCCCATCAGAAATCCAGTAGGACTGGAACTAGCAAGCTCCAGAAGGGCTGTGGCCAGCTAGCAAAGGGGAAAAACATTCACCTGGTGCAAAAAAAAAAAACCCAACACCCAGTTTTCAAATTTGCAAAAAACACAGTAGCCCCTTTGGCTGGTCAAAAAGGTGGAAAAAGGGCTGGATGCTTTCCCCAGTCTTTCTCCTGGGAAATCCATGAATCAAGGGCTGGGGCATCGTGCAACATCTCCATGGGCAATAGGTTTGAGGAAAAGTTCTGTCCAAAGGTGAGTGGGATCTTGCTCTGTGGCTCTGTGGGGAGGCTGCAAGGCTCCTCTGTAATGTCAGTTTGAGGGTTTTGTTGCTTCAGCCTCTGCTCACCATCACCTCTCTCAGGGCTGCTTCTCCCAGTGGGCTGTTTTCCCTTCTTCTATGCTTCAGGTTTCATTTTGTGTCATTTCTGAGCCTCACCTGAGCAAGAGAAATGCAAAAATCTTCTTTGTCAAGAAAATTATTGCAATTAGCAGTAATTTACTAAAGAGTTCGCATGTGAACAATGAGAAAGATTAACATTACACATTGAAAACACATTCAAGTGACAAATGTGTTTCTTTTAAAGACAACATTTGACTCATTGAAATTGGCAATTGAAATTTCAGTGGGTACTGGGAGATTAGTCTCTAGTAAATATGGTCCTGATCCAAAGCTATCTTGCTGAAGGGGGGAAATGTCTGTTCATCCAAGTGATATATTGATTCCTCTGACAGGTGCTAAGCTAACTTGAAATCTTAATCATCTGAACTGATTTCTACAGCAAAGTTAGGGTGACAAAGGGTCTTTCTATACTAGATGTCTCTGAAGCCAAGGAACCACACATTGGCTCTGCATAAGCTAAAATGTGGGCATTTTCATCCTGTTTTCTGTGGTAGTCATCAGGAAAACTTGGAGGAATTTCTGAGAGTACTGCTTCTGGTAGGGAGAGCACAAGGTCAAAAGCAGAGGTTGATGATTTTGACAAGCTATTTGCATGGTTTTGTTTGCTGTAGATCAAAGCAGGTACTCAGGTGGTGTGTACAACAGGCAGAGTTAATGTGTGCTCTCACAGATGTAACCTGTGGAGGAGTTTGATTGCCTGTGTGAACAATTACTTAGGGCTGGGCTCAGGAGGGGTTGGGAGGGATAGCAGCAGATGGCAAAGCAGCTTCAAACAACGGTTTGTACGTGATACAAACCTGGGAGGAGCTGCTGACTGCCCTGAGGGCAGGAGGGCCCTGCAGAGACTGCACAAATCAGGGTCTGGGCAATCACCAACCACATGAAGTTCAACAGGGCAAAGTGCTGGATTCTGCACCTGGGACAGGACAGCCCTGGATGTAAGGACAGGCTGGGGAATGAGAGGATGGAGAGCAGTGCCAGGGAAAGGGACCTGGGGGTCCTGGTCTGTGGCAAGTTGAACAGAGCCAGCAGTGCCCTGGAGCCAGGATGGCCAGACCTGTCCTGGGGGAGCATCAGGCACAGCATCACAGCTGGGCAAGGGAAGGGATTGTCCTGCTCTGCTCTGAGCTGGGGTGGCCTCACCTTGAATATTGTGTGAAGTTTTGGGCACCACAATATAAGAAAGATGTTAAATTATTGGAGAGTACCCAAAGGACGACAACAAGGATGGCGAAGGGCCTTGAGTGGAAGCCTCATGAGGAGCAGCTGAGGTCATCTAGGCTGCTTAGCCTGGAGGAGACTGAGGGGAGACCTCATGGCAGCTACAACTTCCCCATGAGGGGAAGAGGAGGGGCAGACACTGATGTATTCAGTGTGGTGACCAGTGACAGGACGAGAGGGAACGGCCTGAAATTCTGTCAGGGGAGGTTTAGGTTAGGTATTAGGACAAGGTTCTTCACCCAGAGTGTGGCTGGGTGCAGGAACAGCTCCCCAGGGCAGTGGTGACAGCACCAAGCCTGACAGAGTTCAGGAAGTGTTTGGACAATGCTCTTGGGCACACAGTGTGACTCTTGATGATGGTCCTGTGCAGGGCCAGGAGTTGGACTCAATGATCCTTTTGGGTCCCTTCCAGTTCACCTGATTCTGTGATTCTGTGAATATCTGCTTGTCAGTCATAGAAGTCAAGGAGAACAGAATGCCACAGTCTTGAGCAAGGACGTCCCAGTTGTTCAGGCTTAATCCCAGCTTAGTTCAGGGCAGGACTGGAATCATCATTATGGACAAAAATAAACCCCAGTTGTTGTCGGAAGCTTTCAGAACAAAAGCAGGCTCAGAGCACAGCCAGCAACCTTCTTCTTGACTGTCTCTCCCCCAAGAAATAGTTGGAAAGGCACAAAAAAGTGGGATTTTATTTTTTTAATTAGTCACAGTGATGTTTCCCCTCCATCTCACTTGTCCTCTCTGGGGCACTTGTTGGTGCCCACCATTTTTTGTTGACTGCTATATTTCCGTGAAGAAGGACAATGCCAAGAAGGCTGTTGCCATTGCCATGGTCTAAGGTCAAAGGAGAAGCAAGATTTGCAAGGAGGAGTTGTGTCTTTTATACCAAACAATACACTCAGAAAAAAATAGAGACACCTGAATCCCCAAAACTCACCCACTCTTTTCTCCTGCCTGTCTGATAATCTCATATAAACTATGAGCTCTCCTGACAGAGCCTGTCTCCTGATGCCAAGGGCTCACTTTGCTCTAGCACTTTTGGTCTAAAAGACTGTGGGCTGCTTTGTCCCTGCATTCAGGAGTCCCAGGAAAGCCTTCCCACATCCTCTGGTGGGTGCAGACTCAGAACTCCCAAGCAACAGTGATCTCCCTGCTGTGCAAAGCAGTCCTTTGCATAGTCAGACACACCGAGGGCACTGAGCCACCTGGTCAGCTAATGGTCTCCAAATGCCTTCCAGCATGTATAGACAAACGCCAGAGCAAGGAAGCACTGTATGTATTTAGTCATGTGCTGTGAGAAACACACAGCCAGCCAGCTGCCTTTGTCCCTACCTGCCAGCCACACCAGCTGATATCTCTAAGTTGAGCCTGTTTTGCTTTGATGATATTTAATGAGTGATCTCTCTCCCTGTCCTTAACTCATGAACCCTTCATTAAACTTTCTCTCCTCTGTCCAGCTGCAGAGGGGAGTGAGCAAGAAACTTTCATGAATGCCTGGCATCCAGCCAGCATCAAACCACAACAGACAAGTCCCAGGCATGAGAATTGCCCTGTTGGGCTGGGAGAGCCCTCAGTACCCAGCCTGAGTGCAGAGGACAAGGTCTGCAAGGAGCTGTGGTTCTTCCATCCCAGGGCTATCCTGCTTTGGGCTGTGCAGCTCAAATTGGACCCTGGTGAGCACATGCTGGGATGTCCTTGCCCAGGTTCTTCTCACCCCAAGATCCTTGGGAGGCAGGTGGCTGCTTGCTGCCCCAGGGAGGGGAACACCAGCAGGAGCAGCTGGATGCTGGGCACATGAGGGATGGGACAGTATCCTGCTTTGCACTTTTGGGGTCCCTGGGAGCCTGGGCCCTGCAGCTGGGTTCTGAGTACTGAGGTGAGAATAAATTCTCCTTCTGCCCAAAAGAGAAGGCAGAATCGTTTCAGGTCTCTGCTAGCACTGCTGACACACTGCGGGGCAGCCATAGCTGAAAATGCTTGTTTCCTTGAGCAAAGATTAAATAGCTCACCAGAAGAAGATTGCTGTGATTTCTGACTTATTTCAGTTTTGCAAAAATATCAAAAGAGGGCAAAACCATGGAAAGAGTTCACTTGCTCTTATATTCTGATTGCTCTCTGGAGGCAGTGGCTGCAATGATCACCTGTCCCTGAGCTCCCTTCCCACTCTGTGTCCTGGCTGAACATGAGCAACAAGGCAGCTCCTTTAGTGTGCTCAATTATCACACCCACACACAAGCAGTTTCCTTTCCCCTGTGGTCACATGTAGCATCTTCATTCTTAGGACTGAATATTTTATCAAAATTTTGCAAATTGATGCCACTCCTCCCCCAAGTAGTCTGAATTCTGGAAACTCATTTGGTTAATTCTTTTAATGCATAATGTCTGCTTCAGTTCTGAATCCAAATAAAGATGAGGAAACTGCAGAGGTCTGCTAGGCAGAAAGAGTTGAATTTATCTTTTTTCCAACGTGATAGGGAAAGGCCAGTATAAGCAATCCTGGGGGAGACATGCTCCAAGCTCAAGGACAGGAGCTGGCAGGGACAGTGGGTGGCCTTGGCAAACCACCCTGCAGTGAAACCCAAGTGAAACCACAGCTCTGCTTTCACCTCAAGGCTGCTCACCCTTGAGCCTTGCCTGGGTGGAGAGCTCAGAAACACCCCACATGCCCCCACACTCCCTTCCTCATGGTCTGTGTTTCTTTCCTTCCATGTGCTAAAGCGAAACAGGCAGCCAGCAACTCCCAGGGCCTTTCCTCTCACAGCCAGGGGATATTTTTGGAGGTGGATTAGGTGGACTTGTTTGGTTGGCTTTTGCTTGTCTCACACTGGATCAGATACCAGCAGCTCATCTTCCCAGGAGCAGAGTCTGGCAGAGAGCGTGCTGGTAGACATGGCTTAGCCCGCTTTCCTCTCCTTGGGCAAATTGCCTCTCTGCATAATGAAGGCCATATCCTCGGGGCTGGCATGTGCCAGGCAATCCATACTGCAGGATGACTCTGCTCCAGAGGTCCTGAGAGCAGCACTAAACCCATCAGCACTTGGGCAGTCAGTCAGGAGATGCGGCAGCCTCAGTAACCTCCATTCCCAGCCAGGAGATGTCCTGAAGGAGCCTGACCTCCAGATACCTGGAATTTTAGTCTGTACTGAGCTTCCGAAGAGCAAAATGAGAAATCACTGTGGGTGACTCACCTCTCCGAGGGCATGACAGACAGTACCTGTGGCCACTGCCCTCTGCTGTGGATGGTGCTATGAGGAGTCTGGGGCGGACCTGGAGCCCCTGGCCCTGGGCAAGCAGCTATGAGCCCTGCCAGCCACAACACCACGAGCCCCTGGAGCTGGCACTCTGGGCTGAGAGGCTGCATGCTGCAGGAGGTGACTTCCCTCCCTGTTGGCAAGGACTCAGAGCAGCCAAGGACACAGACAGGGAGCAGCAGCAGAGCTGAGATGGGGGCAGACACCTCTGTAGGGTGTGATGCTGCATCAACACCATCAGAGCACACCACAGGCTGGGATGCCAAAGAATAAGCCACATGAAGCAGAAGATCCATATTCCTCCTGAAAGCCCAAAAGGCATAATAAGGCCAGTGTGATAAGTTCTAAAGTTCTGGAGGACACACACATCTTGAATAGTGGGGGTCTCATGCTACACTTACAGCCTGGGCAGCTGCTTTTGGCTGATATGGCCAGGGCTGAAGGCAAACTGATGTCCTGAGGGCCCTTCTTTCCAGCAAATAGTGAGGCTTCAAGATGATTTTTAAGTATTTGGGCAGCAGCAACAGGACAAGAGTAATTCTTTAGAGATAAAGGGAGAGAAAAAAACAAAAATTGGCAATGGTAAACACCACTGAGAGGGCATCTTTTCAAAACAAAGCAAGAGTCAGCTGGGATTCAGGACAGATGGGCTGCTTCAGCTCAGCTGTGATTTTGTTGTTTATGCCGCCTCTGAAGCCAGCCTAGGTCACTGATCTCAGCTGTCAAGGACCACAGGCCCTTGCTCAGAGGGGTTCAGAGGAGTTCAGAGGAGTCTGCTCTCAGGCCAGCACACACACACTCCCACAACACCAGGCAGACAGAGGTTTGGTGTTAGGTGTTAATTCTTAGGACCAGCCTCCCAAACAAGGGATGAGCTGCCAAGTACTCCCATTTAGACATTCCATCTATGTCCAGTACTCCCATTTAGACATTCCATCTATGTCCCTGGGGCAGTTTCTCAGGGACGGGTTGATAACTCTCTGGGCTAGAGTCACAGCTGCTGTGGAACTCCCGCTTACCAAGCTGGAGTCAGCAATGCTGAGGCTTTGCAGGAGCTTCACAACAGCCATGGAGCAGTGATATCACCTACTAACTAAGCAGAAAGTGAATTAAGGTATCTGTGAGCCAAACCTCCCTTGGTCACCTGTGTGTTCTCACCTACAGAACATGCAAAGTGAAGACTTCCCACACAGCAGACCTGACCTCCAAATCACTTTTCCACTGCCACTTTCTAGTTACGAACTGACCAGCAATGGGAAATGAGAGATTAACTGTATTCAGATGGTTGTGAAGCACTCCTCACAACACCATGGCACTCTTGCTGTTTGTTTACAGTCCAAAACGAGTCACTAGCCTGGCACAGGTCTCCAGATGCCTGCACGGCCCTTGTTGAACATTTTCCTGTGCTGACCATCCATCTTCAAATCCCTACCTTTGCCCAGCAGGTACCAGTCCTCTCCCCAGACCTGACTGTGCAGCAGGGGAGCTGTTCATTGAGACTGAGGGCATTGACCTGCACAGCCAGTTTAGCTGCTATTACACACAAGTTTACACGTCCATAGCTGTATCTGTGCACTCTCCCTGTGTGTGGTCCACAGTGAGCAGAGATCCTTGTGCCCAGAGGCAGAGGAGGCTTTGTGCACACACGCTGCTAGCACGGGACCTGTCAGACCCTGATGGGTGCTGAGTCTTTCCTGGACAAACATGGTGCTCCAGAAGTGCAGAAACAGAGAGAGCTGCACCACCAAGCCATGAGACACCTGCACCTCCACAAAGTCCCCCTCCAGTGCCTTGGGCAAACACGTCTGACTCTGGGTGCAGCATCCCTGGGGACAGAAGGTGACATGCCTTTTGTGCTCCATGGCCCAAGCATATGAGTTTTGTGGCTAATTTAGCAGTGGCCACTCAAATCACGAGCACTGTCTCCCCCCGGGGATCCTCGGTGTCCCAGGATGACCGTGCTGCCCATAAGCAAGCCCGAGCTGGCAGGGGCAGCACTGGCTGCCTGCCGGAGCACAGCGTGTCCTGCTCCTCTGCCAGCCCCGCAGTCAGCTCTCCAGCAAAGCTCAGGGACAGCACAAACAGCAGGGATCACTCACTGAATCATCATGGTTCAAGCTGGAAGGGACCTTAAAGATCATCTAATGCAATGCCACTGCCATGGGCAGAACACCTTTCACCAGACCAGGCAGCTCATCCAGCCTGGCCTTGAGCGCTCTCAGATGAATCTCCTTCCCCTTCTGGATGGCAGAAGGAACATCAAAGCTGGATGTCCAGCAGTGTGTCCAGACACCCCAGAGCCATGCACAGGCACCATGCAGGCAGGACTGCAGGCAGAGGTCTCCTAGAGCCTGCCTGAAACACTGCAGCCTTCAGGTCAGTCCTAGGGGAGGTGAACCAACCAGGAGCTCATTCGGATCAGGCACCCACAAACTCTGCAGCAAGTTCTGCCTGAGCACTAATGCTTGTGCCACCACTGTGGCCTGAGTTAGCAGGGGAAAGGAGCTCTGCATAGTACATTGAAGCAACCCCACAGATTCACTTTTCCAGTGAATTCACGTGTGTTCTCCAGAAGCTGTCTCAGGGAACAGATGCTTTTATTATGTGCAGATGGTACAGGTGTTAAAACTGACACAATACAGGGTAGGACCCATGCACAAAGAACAGGAAAATTTGCTGCAAAAGACTGCTGTGTGAAACCTCCCTTGCAGTTCTCCTTCCCAGGGGTAAGTATCAAGATTTACTCAAAGCTAGCAGGTTTCCCAGTACCTGCAGCAGCCTTCCTGTAGAGACTCAGTGCAAGAGGCGCAGGTGGCTGTAGGAGACCACCCACCTGCACCTGCATCCCTCCTCTGAGACCAAAGCTGTTGCTTTGGGCCATGCAAAGAGTGGAAACACTTCAGGAGGAGACACCAGTGAGCAGGCAGCCTGTTCCAAGCACTGGGTAGCTGGCCCTAACCAGCCTGTGGTACTCTGGGCAGAATAAAGGAAAAGGGAAAAAAAAAAATGTAGCCAAGATGAAAACAAAAAAAAGGGCTAAAAATACTCAACCAACCCCCATAGAATTAAGCCAGTCAATCTGCCTCTCTTTTAAGCCAGTTAGTTCCTCTCTTTCACAGTTGATTTCTCACTTGCTTGATGCCAATTGCTCAGGCAGGAATTACCTAATTATAGGTTGAGTCTTCCTGCAGTTTGCCTTACTACTGAACTGTGCATGATTCCCTGGCAGCATCTGTGCCAGCAGCTACTGTCCACAGTCCTTGTATCTGGTAAGTGTGTGCCCCTCCACAGGAGAGGCATGAGAAGGTTGCTCCCACTTTTCAGGAAGATTTTTGGTTGCAGGCCACACATGGCTGATAGCTCATGATTCCTGCTGTTGTCTTAAGTCAGGAGAAAATGGGCAGTGAGAATGCCTTCTTTCACTTTGTTTTCTTAATTTTCTATTTATTTAACATGGACAACACTGTTCATCCTGTAACGTTTATTAAAGGCAAGGGAGAAAAAGCATGACAATGATTCATTTATGCAGAGTAAATTTTACAGGAAGTTTTCATTTATTTGTTGAGAAAAAGATTAAATTAAAACCAGAAGGGAAAAAAACAAAATTAAGAAAAAACAGGTAGGCTGGGCAGGGGTAGTCAGAAGACAGAGAACTGGGTGGGAAGGTGAGGCACAGCAGGGCATCTGTTGTCAGCCATCAAAAATAAGCTGGAATTCACTTTCCATTGATTACATCATTCACACATACCTGAGGAGGCTACTGCTGCTTAATCCACGGCTTTACCAGAGGAAAGGCTGGAGATTTCAGCAGCAACCCTATCCTTGTGCTTGTCTAATGCCAGGGGTTGCTGTGGCACAGCAATAAGCCAAATGCCCATCACACCAGCTGCTTTCTCACCAGCCCAGAGGGTGAATCACAGGGTCAGCGTTTGGCAGGAGCCAGCAGGGGCTGGTGGCCAGGCTGCCAGCCTAACTCCTCCTTCAGGGCCAGCTCCTGCTGGCAGCTGAGCCCAGGTGAGGTTTCCATCCTGCACCACTTCACTCAGTGATTTATGGACACAGGATTATTAGCAGATTAGTGCACAAGTATTATAAAGATTTTTTCCTAACAAGTTAAAAAAGAAATGTGAAAGCATGGCTTTAGCTTTCCAAAGTTAAAGCTGCTGTCCTGGGTACACCAAGGACAAAACCACACATGGGAAAGGTGCCCTTTTCATTCTTATTAGCATCACAGGAGATGGCAGATTAAAAATATACAATAAACAAGCAAATATATTTTCATATGTTTGTGGTTTGGATCTCCAACAGACATCAGGAAAGTACCTCTTTTTGCTGTGAAGAAAGCCACAGAGATAAATATTTACAGCAATAACTTGCTTTATATGCTTGGGCTGGGTAAAGAAAGGCCTGGTTTGTAGCCTGCTGTTCAGCAACAGCTCATTTCCAGGTCTCTGACTCACTTGGAGCACAGCAGCCATGTGCATCGTTTACTGAACTGCGGCAAAACTGTGTGCAGTGCTCACAGATAATGCCTGATGCTTTGTAGTGCAGCAGGCAGCAAATGCCTGCTGTGGGTGATTTATACCTGAAGCAAAGCAGAGGTACAAAATGAAACTCAAAGTTGCAAGGACTTGGGCTGCTTCTGTAAGGGGAGAGAAGGCAGCAAGCACAGGAACTCCTTCTATCCACAGCCATTGGAAGTACAGCTGAACCAACTTCTTTTCCAGAAGCATGACTGGGCAGGCATAAATAGCAGGTTGTCTCAAAGAAGTCAGCTGGGGAGAACAAACCAAAGTGCTATCAGGGAGAGGGCCAGTTCTGAGGATACAATATGCAGTATTTAAGGTGGAGTGCTTTGGATGGGTAATTCACATTACCTCTGTGAAGAAGGACAGCAATTCCTGCTCAAGCTGCCATGTTACTTTATGACAACAGAGTAAAAACATGCCTGAAGTATGAGTCTCAAAAACTGGAGTAATGCCAATCATTTAAAGGTTATTTGATCCCCGATCTTACCCAAAAATTTGAGGCTTGCTGCTCCTTTGCTGGCACTGCAGTACTATGCAGACAGCAAGATGTGAAGGCAGTTGCAGCACTCAAGTGCCTCGGTGGCATTGCCTGGTGTCCCTTCACAGGGGATTGGAGTGTGCGCTGCCATCCTTGCCCAGACCTGCTGCCATCACTGACCTCAGTGGCCTGGAGCCCCTGCAGCAGCTGCCACACAATGCACCTTCCTCTGCCATAAACAGGGAACACAGCCAGCCTGCCTGGGACCACTGCTCTGCTCTGCTTTCCATGCCTGCTCAGGGCATCGAGCCTAAAATGCTCCATTTCCAAATGACTCCTGAGGAACTGGGGCCCCTGCAGCCCAGTCCTGAGATGGATTTTAAAAGAAAACCATGCAAAAAATGATCAACTGCTAAGAAACACCATAGTCTCCATGGGTTGCTCATAGTCATAGCGTACCACCTCTTAGAACGAGCTGGCAGGGATTTAAAACACTGACAAATGCAATCAGTGGGTTTTGGTGGGACTTTTGAAAAGTATTTTTTGAGCAAAACCTTGTGATAGAACACAGCTTCATTTTCAACAATTTTTAATACTTTTGGGTTTTAATTAATTATTTTTATCCTTTTAAAATTCAGGTTTCAGCTTATTTTTTAGCTATTATTCAATGTTTTCATTACTGTTAACTAAATCCAGGGAGCTTTTGGGGTTTTAGTTTGAATTAAGCCTTTATTCCTCATTGTTTTAAATGCATGGAAGTCAACTGAATTGTTTTGTTTGATATTCTCCATGGCACAGTGAATTCTGTGCTGGTAGGGCTGTAAATGGGCCATGTTGTTCATGAATTACTAATCCCTGTCACTCACATTTTCTGGGGAACACATGCTATATTTAGTCTTTATATTTGGAAAAGTAAAGCTGGAGAACTCTGAGGCTTTTTTTTTCTCATTAGGAGTCTATAGAATATTCCCTAAAAATGATAATTCAAGTCAGATAATTCAACCACCAAGTATAAGTGTTCTTCATTAACCATGGTGGAAATTAGACCCTTGAATTGAGAGGCTAATTAAGATAATTATATCTAAAGACTGAAAGGAAACTATACAGACATTCCATAAAATCCTATTTGTCCTTATGTAAATCTGGACCAACTCCACTGTCATTTTCTGGATTTACACCCAAGTAATTGAAAGCACTATTGAGCTCTTCTAAGCTCTCAATATCAGCAAAAGGCATTGAAGTAAAGCAATTAACAGTCAGGCTGTGTTTTTCTCTGTAACTTTCTAGATGAACTTAATATCACTATGTTCTTCTTTCCTAAGGTGTTTTGCCATTCTTATGAATTACTTATTTAAGAAAAATATGAACCAAAACCCATGATGTATTTATAGGGCTGTCACCAATTTAAATACCTGCCAACTTTTACAACATTAGCAAATGAAGAGAGTTGAAAAGTTCCAGTGTCAACTACTGCCTCCTCCAGGGGCAATGTTATTTTTAATCTGTGTCTTTTTTGTGGAAGGAACTTTCTCCTCTGCTGTTTGTTGTGACTACCAACTGCACTGAGAGCAGCACTCAGTAAAAAACACAAAGTGAACGCTCTACATGAACCAAGTAGAAAAGTGGACAAAGTGAGCAAAGAACACCATTTAATTATACACAGTTATGAATTTTAGCAGTGTGCATTCATGTGCAGTCACCTGCCATGCAGTGTCAGGAAGCAAGCCTTTCTTGGTTTATATTTATTAGGAGGGTTGGGCAGATTTCTGACCACGACATGCTCTTCTGCCCCCCAGCCCATCCCACCAGCAATATCAGCTGCAGACAGAGCTGTGCCACTCTGTCCTACACACAGCAAATGTCAACTGAAAGGCAGCTTGCCTGGCTATGAAACACCAAGCCCTGCTGTCTGCTTATCTCTTATATCCAAAACTTCATGAAAAATGGGGAGAGTTCACAGCTCTCTCTGGCCCAACTCACCAGGAGAATTCCAGGAAGCACATCCCTCACATATAAACTCTGCAGACAGGCAGGTGCTAAAAAAGCTAAAGACCCAAACCATGTCCATCACCAAAAATACCACGTTATTCCATACTGTGGAGCTGGTTTTCCTCTCAGCCTCAAAGAACTGAAGGAACCAAGAGCAAGAAGCAGTCTGGAGGAGACCAGATGCTTCAGCTGCATACTGTTTACAAAAATACATTAACAGCAAAGAAAGAAGGGGATGGAAAGAAGGGCACCATAAGATAACAGCAGGACTATCAGCTCAGCCCCAGAGGCTCTCCCATCTTTTAACCTGTTGGCTGTCACCTACCAAGCAAATGCTTGCAAAGCTTCTTAGTATTCCTGGTTCTTCCATCATCATTTGGTGACATTTCAAGCAGACCAACAATGGAGAAATTGCGCATAACCTTTACCTGTTTTCACAGGCAGTGTCTGGGATAGGAGGAAGGCCCCCAGGGAAAGAGAAAAGAAAGAGGCTTCCTTTCATCTGGGTCAAAAAGATAGAGGGGAGCCTGGTTAATTTAGAATAAAAGCAGCTAAACTGCTTTTGCATACAGCTCTGAAGAGTATCCAGGATACCTGAAGCAGATGTGGCATCTGAGGCCAACATCTGTTCTCATTACTGATACAAAGTGTTGTTTCTTTTTTAAAAATTCTCTTCTTTGGAAGGTTTTCTAGTGCCACACACAGCAGTCAGAGAGAGACTGCCAACCTCAGCATGGGAGGCTGCTGCATCACAGGGAGTGTTAGCTGGCCTCTGGAAGACAGCCAGTTCTGTCTCCTGCAGTTCTGGCATTTCAGCAGGAACTGAGAGTCACTGCCTTGCAGACAGCAGATATCCTCAGCTCCACAAACATGCAGAATGCTCTCAACAAAACAGGAGACAAATGCAAATAGGTCCCATCCGTCCAGCCC
>PYHW01010552.1:5841556-5853954 GCA_013186435.1 Turdus rufiventris
TCTGGATTTTTTTTCCTATTTGTACTCGGGGATTTGATTTTTATATATTAGGGCAAATCACTGCAAGGGACTTCTTTCAGCAGCAGTCAGGCAAGGCAGCTTTCCAGACAGCTTTCCATAGCCTAGGGCATTAAACCAGTCTGCCCCTCTGTGACACAGGAAAGCTGAAAAAACCTTCCCCCCTTTTCCCATTTCCATCAGTACTCTGACATTTAATGTCACCTGTGCACTGGTGGGATTGGGCTTCACCAGTCAATCTCCTTTGCAGCAGCAGTCAGATTTTAATCAAAATCTGTTGCTTGTTTTATGAGCAACAATAGGCATCAACCTTCTTTTTTTTAACATAAAATTGGGGTTTCAGTTGCTAATGGCATATGATTCAGTTCTCTCTGACTTTCCCATATAACCCTGAGGATAATTAATCAGCTTTTTAGCACAATCATGCCTCTCTGGTCCTTGTCTTTGCCGCTAGGATGTTCTGTCAAGGTACCTGTGGAAGTCTAAGTTCAAAGTCAACATCTTAACAACCTGTCTACAACTAACGTAATTCTATGAATAAATATCAAATACTCATTCAGAGTACAAGAATTGCTATAGAAATGGCATTCCGTGAATTAAGTATTATACAGTAGACTCCCAAGAAACCAAAATCATCTCTCATAACACCCAAAAAATGTTGCTTTTGGTCCATTGGAACAAATCTGAGCAAAATTACTTCCTTCTCTTTTGTAGATTGGGACTGAAGGACTGAATGCGGATTAGGATCCTAGATAAGTACCTGATTTTAACCTAGAGGTTTGTGTTGGAGCTGTTATCAGTGTAAAGTTAGAAATTATAATTTATTAGTTACAAGTTTCTAGTATTATTTTTAAAAACATGATCTCCAGTATCTATGGAGAGAGAAGCAAAATTCCATTGGTAAATGATAAATATGTAAGCATTGGACTCACTATTTTAATGGCAATAGTGAGTCTTCCAAAGTGTAGACTATTTAATGAAGACTCTTAAAATTTAGTAGTCAAAAGAGAATGTCAAGGCATTTTTATTGTGCTGGTTGATTACCAGAAGCAAATATTGGAATTATGTGATGAGTATAACCCATTAAATAGTCTCCATCTCCACATGTTCCATCCTAATGCAATCACCCAGTGTTACATGGGTGGTCTGCTTCACACTTAACCCAGGCTCTTAGCAAACCAAGTGACACACTACATAACAATTTGTTGTTCCCTAAAAAGTTAGACTAGACTTGGATTAAAGAACAAATGAATGAAAGATCTGACTGCAAGGGGAGAGGACACAGTTTCCCAGGCAGTGATTTTCCATACCCCTTTCCTCCACTGCTTTTAGGAGACAGAGCTGGTGCCAGGCAGTATGGCAATACTCCTGCTTGGCTGACTATGGAGAAAGACATATCATTGGCCTGGACATCATTACACCACACACAGCCCATGCCAGCTCCAGAAGGGACACAGCTTGCCCTTGAAGGCTGACTCAGCCAGGGATACCAGGGCTTCCTCTGCACCTTTTGGAAGTCACTGCTACCTGTCCTGGCTGGACTACACAACACATATCCTGATTTTCACAGAATCACAGAATCAAACTTTCACTTGGAACAAGTTGCTTGGAGTTCAAATCACAGGCAATGGCTCAGAGAAAAACAGGGTGGGGGGGAAAGGGAAGGACTCATTAAAACCATTGCATTTTAAACATTTCTCTGTGCTGTATGCAGAAATCCTTAGCATGTGAGGGAGCTGGGTTTTTATTAGAAGGGAAAGGAACGTAGGAAATGGTGCCTGCTTCCTCATTAGCAACTCAGTTTTCCTACAGCAGTCATGGGTAAAGGAATACAATATGCAATATCCACAATCCTGAAAGAAATAGTTTTCCTCACTCTATAAAAAGAAAATTGAGAGACGGAGAGGATATCTAATACATTACTTTTTTTTTTTCTTTTTATTTTTTTTCCCTAAACAGACAGTGCTTGCACTTGCATCCATCCTTGAATTCCCAATCATTTAAAGTATGGTCTGAAACCTTTATGAATATGAAGCCTACTAATATCTCATGATGAAAAATTAATCACGTGGGTATTAACTGACTTACTCCAGGCTATGCAGTAAATCAGTGCCAGCAGTATTAAAACCCTGGGCTCCTAAACTCCGCCTCCTCCTCTAGCTCATTATTGTCACTCCATGGCATTTAATAGCTATTCCTGCAGAAGACCAACTGTTGGTTAGTTTTTTTTACAATGAATGCCTGTTATTGTGAAAAGTTCTCAGCATTTGCTTTCTTTAAATTGAATATTCATATCTGCTGTTCTCTATTGAATCATTCAATTACTCTTAATTTTTGAATAGGGTGATTAAAAACATGTGAACAGAGAAATAGTAAGTCAAGAGAAATTCTGGCATCTAAGATTTTAACAAAACATGACAACTCTCAACCTTGAGGAAAGAATAAGGCTAAGGAATGGCCAGTGTCACATGGCACATCAAAACAGTGCCAGAGAGGAAAATTACGGAGGGAAAGACGTCACATTATGGAAACTAAAGAAAGGTACATGCACACATTTCTTCCTACACACGTGGGTGTTTTTACGAGTGGAGTAAATTTATTCCAAGTTCAAAACTGGAGCATTTGGAAAGCTCACGATGACATTAGGAGCTGTAGAGGCAGCATTTCAAGGCACTAGCATTTATTCTACCTTCTGACACAAACACCCACTCATTCTGACAACAGGAATCCAGAGGGAATAATGATGAGAAATTTATTTCTCTGCATTTTGATATAAATTCAGACTTTGTTATAAGCCTGAGCAATGTCAAAATGTAAAGGTACAATTGTTAAAGAGCTGTACAGTTTATGAGATCCCAAATGCCATTTGCAGATGCTGCTAGTTCAGGATCCAATCCTAACTTCAGGCATAAATTGTTATAAAACTCCAGAAGAAAAAATCCGCTGGTTTCCCCCAATGGTTCATGGAGTCAGATTTCCAAGATATTCAGAGAATTTTCCTACATTTTTATTATCATTTGATCTGCAGTTAAAATGCTACAGCCAAAGTCAGTCAGTTACCAAATCAATAAAAGGCTTTTGAAATATATATTTACAAAGAAATATTAAAGAAAGATATATTTACAAAGCTCTAGAGACACAACTGAATAAATGGTTAAAACTCAAATATGTTAAATACAATAGCAGGAAAATTATTTATGATCTTGTTCATGCATTTTAATTCAACCATGTATATTTTTTTCAGCAGGAAAAGCAATGTGAACTATTATTTTAAAAATCTGGTATCAATCATCTGCTCTGAAGTGCTAGGCAATTAATTTTACTGGTCTGGTAGTCTGTCAAGTCAATATCTTCTGCTTATAATCACTTGAATACGTTTGGATTAGAGGTTTGGGGTCTGAATATGCAGAGGCTGAAACCTGCTGTTTTCAGCAGGGGGACAGACATTTTTCATAAGTGCTAGCTATTAAACAGACAAGATGCTACCAGCACTGGATTGGTATTGGACATGCTGGAAACCTATGATTTTTACAAGAACTGTTTCTCTTAAAATGGTTCAGTCTTATGAGAAGTTAGAACTACACAAGAAAATTATTTTTCCCTACAATTCAATGAGGAGGCTAAAAGCACTGAAAAATAAGCTTGGAGGTCCTAGACAGGCTTTCTATGCTCTAACACGAGTAAATTTAGATTCATTATCTAAGGCCTAGCAGATGGCAAATTTATCAGCTGATGATTTATGACTTAAATAAGAGCTCATACAATTATTTTCAAAGCAGTAAACCCAGCAGCTCCCCTGCAGCCCTGTGTTATTCTCTGGGTGCCCTGGAATACGAAGCTGGGTGCGTTCCCCAGGCGCAAGGCACCACTCAAGCCCAAGGCAGGAGCCCCTCGTTGCAGAGGCTGGGGAGCCAAACTGCATTGCTGATACCAGCCTGTACCTGCAAAAGACCTAAGGATCAAAGCACATTCCAGAGGCTCAGGACAGTGAGGACAAGATGTGCTATCTAAATAAATGTAATCCACACCCAGTAATTTCTTACCCACTCCTAGATACTGAGCTTCGGGAACAGAAATGTGAATCTTTATCTCAGGCTGTCGCAACTTTACAGCCCAGGACACCTTGAGATATGTAGACAGACTGTCTCCACAGCTCCTAACGCCTTCCAAGCTACTCCCCTACACCAGGACAAGAGAAAAGCAGTTGTATGGATTTTATAATTTTCCATTTGGCAACTGCAATTTGCAACCAGTCTTCCAAGGGGAGTAGAGAACTTAATGTCTTCCCTTTGCTACTGCTTCTCCAGGGAGAGAGGTGTGGAAGGTGGGGCTGCTTCTCCCCATTCATGTATCTGAGACTCTATTCTTCCTTCTACACAACAGCCCTTTTCTATTTTCTATTCATCAATCAACCTTCATCTTTCCTCCCTCTTCCTTTTGAACTGAGTCTCTTATCTCCTGTCTTCTCTTATTCCCTCCTTCTCTCCACCCACACACACATGGAGTTATTACCATATTTCACTGCCTCATAAGCTCTACAGTCAAACAGAAAGAAAAAGCAATGACACGGGGNGGGGGGGGGAAATCCTACTTTCTGCGTGATTGCACATTGGCTCCTCTTGTAACTTCTGCAGCATTTAGGATTATAGCCCAGGTGGCAAACTTTTCAACAGAGGGGAGTCCTAGAACAAAATGATCCTGATACTACTTGCTAATTACTGCCAAGGTTTAAAACACGTTTCACTGAAAAATTCTGCAAGGTGACAAAAATGTCTTAGATTATGGGGAATGGAATTTCTGATACTTGCTGCATTATAAACAGCGGCTGTTTGGAAATGTCCCCAAACCCCCTCTGCTTACCTACACCACAGCTTGTGAGATTTACTGAGCTGCTGAAATTCAATGCTAAACACTCTGATAAGGTGAACTGTACCCCATCTAATCTTGGCAATGTAGGACCTCTCTTTGTGTAACTGCTGGAATGCAAGGGCAGAGCTACCTCCAGTACCAACAGGAATGGCAGCAGCAGCAGCAGCAGCCCTGCTGCGAGGCACTGCTCCTCAGGATTATATTCCTAACACCAGGACATTAAAAACACTCATGCCAATAAAATCTCTGGTACAGTCAACACTAATAATAGATTTAAACTGTTTCAGCATTTTGTGACTATTTCATACTTTTTCAAAACTGCATAAATAATTAAAAGTCCAAGAGTATTTCTGATTTTAGGAAAAAGCTTACAAGCATTTTATTTGATCTATAAATATAATCCAGCAGCTTCTACAATAATTTTCAGTGTTCCAAAAGCAGTGGCATGTAAATATAATCCTTATACATGATACCAGACATGCACCAAATCTAAAGTTAATATCTCATTGGATATTACTCTAATCTGGAGCTGTCTGTTCCCCCGTGTACACAGAAGAAGCCCTGCTATGTATTTCCTCTCTGGATTCCCATTTGAAGGTAATATTTAAGCAGATTCTTAGCCTGCAAAATGAAGACACGCACTGAAAGTAGGTCATGATTCTTATCAAAAGCAAGATCACCATGCTGGATTGTTTTACCAGGAATCTCAAAATAAGAACAGATTAGAAAATTTGTTCAGTAAAACAATAATGTTATTTTAAAATACCTTTAATGGAAATTTTATCTTTTATAGTTATTTCTGCTGTTGGTGGCTTAGGACACAGCCGTGCACAACAGAGCATTACTGATGCGCCCTTAATCCAGCACTGGACCAAAGCCTCAGTGTAACAGTTCTTTTATCTGCTGGTGACTTTGTGAGAAACAAGCTGTTCGCTGAACCAGCACAAATGGCGTCCCTATGGAAAACTGTTTTGTTTTCTTTTTGCCAGGACTGTTTTTAAAAAGAGCACACTGCTTGATCTATTACAGGAACAAGCATCACTTACAAAGTCTGGTCCTTTATTGAAACATATAATAAAGAAGGAGCTACTATGTATTACACCTATTACATTGTTCTTATTGTTTTTAGGTTTGGAATGCAAAAATTTAAATTCTTAATCCTGGAAGTAATTATTAGCTTAATATTCCATTAAGGGAGAAGTAATTTGCATAATCCTAGATCTAAAGAGAGTCTAGAAATAGATGTTTAGATCTAGAATTATAAAGTGATACTGCAAAACTATAATTGTGTTAATCACAGCCAGTGCATTTCCAAAGTGACGGGTATTAAATTCAGACATTTACTCTCTTGTTCAGTTTTAATAGCAATAATGGGATTAATACTATAGTAAATAGAGCAACTATTTAGTATTTGGGTTTACTAGTGACAAAACCATATAGTTTCTTAGATGTCAAGATCAAAATTAAACTAATCAGAATTTTGCAACTGAACAGTGAAATCTTCTCTCTCTTGAGATTTAAAAGAACCTGATTAAAAAAATATGCAAGAGGATAGATTAACCTAAACAAGGATAGATTAACCTAAACACGCATAGAAATAATTCAGTAATGAAAACAGAAGTTTCTACCACTAACAGCAGATCTCTCATGTAACAAAAGGGAAATTCAGAACAGATTAATGCAATTTTAGTGAAGTCCAGAAGATATCTAAAGTGAAGAATTTAATCTTCTTTCATCTCAGATAGGCTCTGGAAGATGACTTCTAGAGATAGCAGCAGAAACAATATAATTTTTCTGCATATATAAGATACAGAAAAATATAAAATATGCCACTATACAGTTATGTTCCTAAACAAAATGTTGCTTTCTCCTATCCCCTCTTACAAATGTGATTCCACAGAGTGAGATTTATGGCACAACAGAACAATAATCCTTGTTGTGCCTGGTTCCTATTTAATGATGCTCTCTGCATGGCTGCCAAAACCGCTGAAGGTCAACTAAGCATGGATGGAAATGTAAGGCCACACTCAGGTTGCATAACTTCCACTAGAGAAGTTAAGCAATACTTACTTGGTAACCAGGGAGCTGGTGTCATGGAGAGCAGTGAGCAGGGCCAGGGAAGGTGCTGAGCAATAAGGAGCTGGCAGGGTCAGCCATGGGGACAGCACCTCCAGGACAGCTGGGGAACAGAGGCCGCCTCAGTGTGGACCCAGCACCTGCAAAACTCTGTTCAGACTTGACCCCCACACAAATCAACAAATAAAAAAGTGTGCTCCTGTCATATAAATAGATTATTCCTATTCTCAAGAACTGCATGTAGGAGGCAGTTTCAACCTAATCTCACTGCACATTACTAGACACTATTTATTAAAACTGGGCTTTTTAAAATTTAAGAAAAAAGAGTGAATCTGCTACCTGACAAATAGGATTACCTTGCTTAAAATAGACCTAAAGGTCCTTGTGGATAGGGTGAATGCCTTCAAAATATTCTTATGAATTTTATGTGGGGCAGACTAAGTTTGCTAAGGGCTGCAGAAAGGAAAGGTAAACATCAAGACTTTTTTTAAGCCATTCTTTTAATACTGGGCTATCAGCATCAGTATCCCTGAATTTTGTATTGTATTTCAAGACTGGATCTGCGTTGAAAATCATGTCCATGTGTACCTAACTTCCACTTTGCATGGAAGCCAACCCATATTTAGAAATATAAAAATAATAGAATAATGGTGCAAAATATAAATAATCTGTGTGAAACAGTGCATGAAGAAAAAGCTGTAGGCTGTTACAACCCCAGTGAATGTCCCAACATTGCTGAATGGAGCTGTGGAGCAGCAGAAGAACGCGGCAACAAGACTTCCTTCATGCAGAAGCAGCAGAAGAAGCACTTTTGTTGTAATTCTTTCTCTTTTTATGTTTACCTTGGAGAAAGCTTCAAGACTGGGAAAAAACCTGAGCTGGGACTGAGAAAGCTCTCAGCCTGGGAAAATCCTGTTAGGATTTTTTCCTGACCCTTTAACAGCATCCACACCAACATACCTGTCCCCGTAGTTCTGAGTGAGCAAACACATTGTCCCAAGCTGTCCCAGGTAATCTCTTTGGTCCCTGTCACTGTGTCAAGAGATCATTTGTCCCCCTGCCAAAGGGCAAGCTACAGCTAGAGGCAGCTTTAAAAATCGGGATAGCTGTGAGATGTCATGAACGAGTGCATCCCTAAGGCTTAGGCACCAAGGAACATTAAGAGCCCAAGTAGCCTCTGCAGTGTACTGCTGGAGCAGGTCAGAAACATCAGCAGAGCAGAAATGGCAGTGACAGCACCCGAGCCAGAGCCCAGAAGACAGACTGAGCTGCTTCTCAGGGCTACAAGCAGCCTTTCTCTTAAAGGGTAGATGGGACAGCAGTGAACCCAGAACATTTTCTAAGCTAGAACATGTTTAGACATTGGGGCTAATTACTTAGGAGGAAGACTCCTAAGGATAAGAAAGAGCTGAATCCAGCAGTAAATCTGCTCTTCTCTCCAAAGACTAAGTTAATGCCGTTTTTTTTTTTTTCCTTGAGCTGGTGCACATCTTGTAATGAGCTTAGACTCCAGGACTGGAACCAAACAGCCAAATCCTGAACAAGCACCCACTTCTGCAGACCAGGACAAAGAAGGAAGGGACATTACTCTCCAAGAGAAAAGCCTGCCATTTTCCCAGTTCTGCAGACAGAACAGGGAAACAGTAGTTCAAAATGGAAAACTGATCTTTCATAAAATATAAAAGGACAGAGAAGTCAAAGAAATACAGTTCCCGCTTCAATGAATCTTCAGACTCAAGAGGTTTCACCAAAAACAGGTCAGAAAGAAGTTTTATATAACTCATTTTTAAATTCTCCTTTGCATCCTGGCATGCAAAAGTAAGAGTTCTATATATGATAAAGTTTCTGGACTTTATTCTTCTCAGTAAGAATGACACAATTTAAATCAAATGACCAGGAGGCTGTTCATGTAACAAAATATTTTTAACCTTTCAAAGAAACTGCAGTAAAGTAACCAGAAGTGCAAATGGTATAAAGTAATGTGAAATGACACAGTACTCTCTTTATTTAGACAGCACCTTGATTCAGAATACAAAAGCTTATTCTGCAGAGAACCCCTGCTGCCACCAGGCTTCACATGTTCAGTGCCACGGTTGATAGACTATCACAGAGCAAATCACTCATCTTTGGCCAGCAAGTTGTCAGCACTTTGAAGAGAGTATCGGAGAAACTTGTGCAAGAGCAAAACTGTCTCATCAGCTCATTACAGCAGCAAAATGCAGACCCAAGTGCCTGCTGAAGTGCCAGGGCTGGTGGGAACTCCAATGCCATCCAGGCAGAACAGGGCACACAGCTCCAAAACCTTCCACAATGGAGATTGCTCTTGGCTCATACTGGACCTGCCACTTTAAGCAGCTTTCAAGAGCACATGGCAGCAACGAGAATGGGATTCTCTTTCCTCCCTGTTTAATTTTCTCCCACCCCCACACCTGCCAAAAGATTCGAACAAAAATAATTATTATCCTTAGTTCTTTATTAAAGAAATCACTCTGGTGAGCCCTGAGTTTCTTATTATTCATCTGCAGATGTCTGTGAGAGTATATGTAGTCAGGAAAAAACCAATAACCTACTGTGTTTTGTATTACCAGGAATATGGGTAAAATGTCAATGCAAAGTTGTAGTCAAACAAAGCATTGCTGAACAATGCTTCAACAACAAAACATCTGAAAGAACTTTGGTAGTCTGAGTCTTCTGAGGAAACTGAAAAAGGAAAAGCATAAATTAATGGAGGGGAAAAAATCTCTAGTTATAATCATCCCAGGTATAGCAGGTAAATGTTATTTATTCCTTTGGTTTTAAACAGCCCCACTAAATCTTACTTAATGGTAGATTTTTAAAAAAATCCAAAAAAACATTATTCTCAGTATTATGCAACACTGGGAAACGCACAGAGAACCAACTGTCAGCTGCAGCTGGTCAAGTTACTCAAAAACTTCCTCCATCAAACCTGTAGTTTTTAGGAGCCAGCAGAAAGGGAGGTGCACATGCAGGTGCTACTGGGCTTACAGCAAATATTATTACAGTGAAAATTCTGGGGGAAAAAAAAGAATTAGGGAAAAAATAGAACCAAACAAAAAACAAACCCAGAACAAAATCCCTAATGATCAAAGACTGAACTGCATTAGTGCCTGGGTAAACTTTTCCCATAAGTACACCGCCTTTTACAGCAGGACTTCAACTCAACCTATGGTAGTTAAAATTAATAGTTGTACTAAGCAATTTTAATAAACTAATTTTAAATAAACTAATTTTCCAGAGAAACTGCCCTGAAGTTACAGTATGAAATTATTCTTAACTCTTCTAGTTCAGCTGAAATAAACTCAATGGAAAATTAAAATGATGCATCTCCTATCAGGTTCACTGGGATACACAACAGCGATTTACTGCTGCCTGCCCCAGTGCTGAACAGGCTAACAACAGTTATATTTTTCCCTTTATAGCCAAACTCATGATGCATACAAAATACTTATATTAAAAAAAACCACCATTTAATCTGGCTAATTATAAAGGCTACAAAATCTATCCCTTGGTTTGTAACTTGGAAGTTCAGTGGCTCTGCCATACAGGCAAATCACATCTAGCTTGTGAAAATATTCAGTCTACCAAAAGAGGTGAATTTGACCCTTGGCTTGAATGTACACAGGATCCTCAGCATGTGGATGGAGACTGCATGGCACATTTTCTGCAGTGGAAATTGGCTACACTTCCTCAAGCTCAAAATGTCAAGTTCATATTGTTCACAACCTATTTTCAAAGCCTTTTTCTTCTAAGTGAAGCAGCATCTTTTAGTCTCTAGCACTGATGTGAGGGTGTCCATTTGGCAAGAAGACATAAGGAAACAACACATAATGAAAATCATTCTTTATTAACGATTTCAAGAGTCATCTTCTGAATCACAATCCTCAATTTTTTGGAGTGGCTGCCTAATACCAATTACTAAGTCTATGGAGAGAAGCTCTGTAACACAATGGAGAACTGAAATGACTAACTGGTACTTGCAATACACTGACTCTAAGCCTTCATCGTTTAGAGGCAGTGGCTGATTTTTTCGGAGTAAATTAGTGGTTTCAAGATAGAATTTGGTAAAGCCATCTCGTTCTGCTGTGTGGTACAAGGCCTTGGGAACGCTTAGCAAAGCATCAGCAACCACGTTAGATACAATGATTACCTCTGACTGCTGACACTGTTTTGCATAGTCCTGAATATAATAATGTAACAGGATTTCAAAGTAACCTCCTACTGGCAAAACTGATCCTGCTTGTATGAGGCAATTGGTGCAATCCTGTGCAATACCTGAACCACTCTCCTCCTGCTTAAACGGAAGTATATGGCAACATGTTTTCTCTAGACCTTTGCCAACATCCAGGCACTCACATGCAGTGACTGTATCAGTGTTATGTGCCACTAACACAGAGGTGCTGTGGTTCTTTTGACTGCGGACCAACACATCACTTTTATCAGGATCTAAAATTTGTCTCTCTGTTTCATCACCAAGTGCTTTCAACTGACATTCAGAAACCTGGTTACTACTACAAGCATTTTCTATTACCAGTTGTTTCTGAGTAGCTGAAGAATGCCAAGTGCAAACATCTGACACTTTGCTCTGGCTTTCACCTTCTGCTTTCCATTCCTCCCTCTGATGAACTGCTTTAAACAGCTGCTGCAGCATTGTGAACGCCTCTTGTAAAGCAGCAGCGTGCTGCTCATTGACACCATCCACCGGCCCACAAAGGATCAGGCAGTGGGGCTGGAAGGCACACACACTGGTGAGGCCAATGTGGACGCATCTCCTGGAGGCGAGCAGCAAGGGCTGGCAAAACGTTACCGCTGCAGTTTCGGTTATTTCTCTGTCCATGTCATCACCGAAAGGTGCATAAGGGCAGACACTGGTGATTTCCCTGATAAGGACCATTTCTTCCGACGATAAGCACTCTACCACAGACACCCCATGTAATTTGGCATAGTAGAGAACTACTTCTTCTTGCTTCGCACTCGACAGTAACAGCTTCACGTTGTTACTCTGCAAGTGTTTCATTAAGGCTTCTGTCCTCCTGGCGATCCAGCGCAGGGAAGCCTGGTACTGCCCTTCGGAGTCTACAACGAACTCGACACCGGGGCCCGTCAGGGCGGGCCGCAGGGGCTCGGTGACGAGCAGGGCCCGCAGCTCCCCGTCCGTCGGGCAGTAGACAGCGAAGTCCCTGCGGAGGACGATGCCGGGCAGGACCCTGGAGCTGGCCAGGGGCAGGCCGGGCACGGCGGCGTGCAGCTCCGCGAACCGCCGGCCGAGGAGCCGCAGCACCCGCGGGCGGGCGGCGGCGGCCGGGGCGCAGCGGCGGCACATCTCGGCGCAGAGCCGCGCCAGGCAGCGCCGCTCGCCGGGGCCCAGCCGGCCGGCCAGGTACGGCTCCAGCAGCGGCTCCAGCAGCGGCTCCAGC
>PYHW01010552.1:5854175-5871626 GCA_013186435.1 Turdus rufiventris
CCTGCCACAGCCGCGGCCGCTCCGGCCCGGCCGCCGCCGCCATGGCCCGCCCCTCCCTTCCGCCGCGCGTCACGGCCGCGCCCCGGCAGCGGCTGAGGGCGGGACAGTGCGGGCTGGGGAGCGGGAACAGAGCCGCAGGGAGCGAGGGGAACGGGAACGCGGCGGGGAGCGGCGCACAGAGCCCAGAGACGGAGGTGCGACACATCTTTATTGGAGGCGGCCTGTAACAGCTCGGATCCCGCACACAAAGCACTGAGCCCGGAGTCGGGCAGGGCGGGACAGGACGGGGAAGGGGCGCTGTGTCCTGAGGGCTGGTCTTCCCGCTTGGCAGAGCGAAAGGCCGGGGTGGGGCACAGAGGAGAAAAAGTTAAGGAGAAAAAGTCCAAATAATCTTGCCCTGAAGTTACATCGTTCGAGCTATTTCTGTATTACCACAAAGTAGTGCAGCTTCACTGTAAACATCCCGAATCTTCCACTCTCGGCTCACCAGCCAGAAAGAAGGAATAGTGTAATGTTACAAGATTTGTTTCTCCCCGCCCCCCCGGACTGACTAAGCAGGAACATCAATCCTAAAACACAACAGCCCAGACAAAAGGTCTGATACATATGGCACAAACTTGACAAATCTTTACATGTCTCCAAACAGCATAGAAACCCATCAAGAAGGCACTGTTTACGATACTTGAATATCTGCTAAATTTTCTGTGATTTGCGGGTACTCTTGAAATAAAAATAATTAAAACTTAGGGATGTACAGAATTTTTGTTACACATTATTTACACAAACAATGGTAATAGCTAAAAATAACAGCCTTTAAGAAACACTGAATTACAAGTCTATTTCATCATCATGAGAAAAAAAATTGCCAAAGGCACAGAAGGGCAGCAAACAACAAACTAAAAAGAAGAAACTTCAACCCTTACATTTTACAGGAGAACCTTGCAAATAATTTGTGAGATTTCACAAGTGAGAGGAAGGACACGAAAACCAGGCTATACACCCTCATCAAGTAATAACTATTAAAAAGGAATCAAAACATGAAATTTAAGAAACATCATCTACTGGAAATGATACTTGTTGCATTTCACATGGCATATTTACTTTTTCTTAGCTTAGGTTATCTTACCCAATTAGGCAACCTGTACCTAAATGGCAAATTAAAGGCATAGAGTGCATCTGAAAACAAACAAACCAACCCAACAAAACCACATGGCAATAAATTCTGCAGATATTTCCTGTACAGGGAAAAATACCCAAAGAAAAAAGGGATTTGGAAATCAAATGTGAAAACACGTGCTGTTATAAACTTTAAAAACTAGAAGGCCACAGCCCTCAAAAACATCTGCAAACTGTACAATCAATTTTTATATATGTGCAGAGCTCAGTCTTAAGCAGGTAGTAGTCAAGATCTGCTGTACATCATGGCTGAAGAGGACAATGGTGACACACTAAAGAAAAGGATCCATACATGTCTGTGACCAACTGTACAGTAAAAAAATGAGGGAAGAAGTGTCTTTGTTCTATTCAAATGAGGGAACATACAAAACCCAGCAAAATAAGAATTGCTAGGTTTTCACTAGCAAAGTTTCATCACATATCCTTGACCTTTCCAGATCATCACTAAAACCACTTTTTCAACAGAATTCAACTCTAAAAAATAAGTTGAAAAGGAAAATAAGCATGAGGATTTTGTTTTGCTCTGTTCAAGTGTTTTACTCATCTTGAGCTGAGCATCAACTTCAGCTATGGAATATCTTTTTAGTCTGACATTGTCCAACACCAAGCTGCCAGCCAGCCAGCTGGCTGGGTCAAATGCAGTCACTACCATGTGGCCCATGTAAAAATGCATGCAGACTGTATTATTCACTGCTCTTGGATAGAAGGGATTGAAAAAAATCAGCATGAAAAGGCAGAAGGACATTTCTATTTACAAGGAAGATAAAAGCTTGTAACTATCAGTCAAGAGTTTCAGCACCACAAATTTAGCAGAGTATTATTTTAGGGGATTTAAGTTATTGCCCAAATCTCACTCATTGGATTATTCTCATGTTCAGAGTATGTTTAAAGGCTTGTAATGCATCTTAAGACAGGTGAAGCTTTGACATCTGAATGCAATAATGAACAGCCAAATTCCAGGCTAAGAATGTTAAAGTGAATGCTGTAATACTCTTTCTTAATGCCTTTTCATACATGGATAACAACTTCAGTTTCCATTTAGACACGGAGGCATTTGTAATTATTTTGTTTGTTTATGAAGGGACTTTCTATGTTCACAAATCTTGCCCCATCAGCTGTAGATTTAATAAAAGTCTGACCAGGTTTGGTCTTGCTCATGGCTACAAGATCTGGTTAACGTAACACGTTCCAGAAAAATTATTCAAGACCAAACCATGCTAAGGTGAAGCTATATGAAATATCTAAAGTTCACTGCTTACACAATAAACTTTTACATAGCTGAGGCCCAAGGAAGAGGAAGGTTAACGAGAAGGTGTCAGCCACAGAAATATATATGCTGGACAGATAACCAAGTAAACAGTAGTTTCCCTAAATGCTAGTGTGACTGATGCAAACAGAAAGGCAGATCACCTGGAGAGTCAGGTAAGCTGCCCAAGGCAGAAGCATAACCTGGCCATGGCAAAAAGCCAAACATGATTTTTGAACTGTTCCACTGCCCAGGATGAATTTGATTTCTGAGAGGATCCTCTGAACTCAAACTTGGCTGTCCTTCACATTGTGCCATTCATCCTCCTGTTGTCTCACCTGGGGTACTGAAAATACCTTTTCATTTCTACAGCCCCTTTTTGCCTTGCTATGCTTGACTGGCACAGGGAACTCACCAGCACTACATTTTTTTGCTGGAATTTCACAAATTCTATACATGCATATATTTCTTCAAATAAAAAAGGTTAGAAACCCTGGTTTTGAATTTAAACTTAAGCTTTGAATGAATTTGTATGCCTACAGCATACTAGGAAGGTGCATCCATGTATTCTGGTAGGTAGTATATAGTTGCAGTAAAGAGGGATTTCACAAACACTTGGATTTTCCTCTTATTTGTTTTGAGATGCGTGGTGTTAGCCATCACACAATTTCTGAGCTTTCCCTGTGTAAACACACACATTTTCACTTGCAAGTCTACTCAACACAGTGCCTGAATCCTACTCCACTCTGCCTTTTGGAGATTCAGCTCATCCTACGCACTAAGCACACCTCTTCACGTGAGTCCTGGAATCAGCAGTCAGTCTGCTTACCGTGACATGGCCATACACAAATGTAAACCCAAAGCTGTAGATTTTTCAAGACTTACAAACATACCAGCATTCCATGACATCTGTGATTCATGAGAGTAGACTAAAACTACCTCCCTGGCTGTCGTACTGTTAAAAATGTGCTCTGTACAGTAGATGTGGGAATGTTTTTATGATGAATCTATAGTTTTAAAACTATAAAACAGCTGGCTTACAATCCTATAGTAATTCAGGATAAAAACCTCATACTTCCAAAACAAGTCAAGGACATTGTGTTGCAGATTTCCCAAAGACTTTAGCTTTTTACTTGCCATTTCCTAACGCTCACAGTTTTTCATATAATAATGTATTTGTTTGACCTTAAACAAAAGTTTACTTCCAAACACCCAATACCATTTACAAAAGCTGTTGGCTACTTCAAAAGTTTCTTTGTTACAAAAACGGTGTGTTTATATTTAATGAAGTATGCCTGTTTATCATTCTACCATAACAGGAGTCGTATCATACCTACGGGGTCTGACCTCAGTGTTTAACTTGATCTATTCTGTGGTGAAGATTCACCAATATGACGCAATATAAACACAAGGCTGATGTCGTATGACTGCAAGACAGAGGCACACACCAGGAGCAAGAGTGTACTGGCACTTACACAATTCTTACTGCGACTGGGTAGACAGAAGTATGATTCTGAACCATGAACGCTGAGGCAAAGTTCTGTAAGTTGTTGCTACACAGCTCTTGTACATAATATTGCATCATTTAAAGTCCAGCTTAAAATATGGTCCCCAGTAACAGTTTGATCATTCCAGTTCAAGAAGGCCCTTGTTCATACTTCTTACTTGAACAAGAAATTAATGATAAGCTGTAGCAGAACCATGAGTACAATGAAGACATAGTGCTTAAACTGCAAGGAATGGTAGTCCCAGGGTGATGAATTAGAAATGACTCTATTTCGTAGTGCCATGATCTCCCTGTAAGATAGAAAACAATATCCAGTAAATTACAGACTAGGCAATTTGACATTTTCTACAATGTTAGCGCTCCCTTCAGAAGGCAGCTTTAGAGGAAAACTCTGAAACATCAATGAGCAATCAATATTTGAGAAGAGTAAAGCTACATATCAGCCTCCAAGAGAAAAAAAAAATAACCCCAAACTTATGAGATATCTATTCTCTAAACCATTTTAAAGCATTTTAATTAGTACTACCTCTTAATGTCTTCTTGCGTCTCCTTTATAGACTCAATGGCACTCTGCAGTTCACCAAGGTCTGCCCCTTTTTTCCTGATTCTTGTACTATGCTTCAGTTGTGCTAGAAGAAAACAGAAGGCAGATGTGACTGAAGTGACTGCTGCCATAAAAGGAACAAAGTACGAATGACAAACTAAACCCATAGTAAAAATGAGGAGAAAATTTTCTAACTAGCTTCTAGTAAAAACTTCATTTCAGTGTCTCCTATACCACACAACAGCAACTGAAGTTCTTGAAATATCATTTAAACCCTCATCATATTGTTTAGCTTCTGCAAACATTATCAACAACAAAAATCTACTCTCTAGCCAGATACTAACCTATAAATTAAAACAATTAACTTTTAAAGAAAGAAAACAGTTTATGAACACCACTCTTTTCCCCTACACATTAAATATGTGCAGCACTTAAGCCAACCTACACTGCATTTAAAAAGGCAGGAAAATTTGCAATTAAAAATATGAGCCATTCTTCTCCTTTTGTTTTCCAGAACCTGCTTCACTGGATAGAACTAAAACACAATAAAAACATTGAGATAAGAGTATGTGTGACATGGAATTCTTCAGTTTATTTCTGTATGTAAATGTATCTTTTCATACCTTCACTCCCAGAGGAATCCTGGTTATCAGGCTCTGGTCCTATCTTCTGACTGGCTGGCTTTCGTTTGATTTTTGGAACAGTAACCTAAAATCAATAAGTGTACATTATTTCCAGAGAACCAGAACTGTAGCAAAGCAGCACATTCCAACAATGACAGTTAAAAGCAAGATATCTAATAGAAGTCCAAGTTAAAATTTTTGATGTATTAGCAGTCTGAATTTTGTACATCTTCCCGTTTAAGGGAAAATACATATTAAGCTGCTGAGCTCAAGTTTGCATATTTTATATTCCTAACCAATCAAGTAATTTCTACTGCTTAGGAAGCAACACAGAAGTGAAAGACATTGTATGGACTGTGTAGACAACATTTTTGTAGGATAATAGCATTTCCCATCAATCCCATTGCTCTGATGATCTTTATACACATTATGTATAATATATACAAGTTCCTGGATCTTGCATGTGCTGTCAGAACATGGAACGTACCATTGGTGTCCGATGTCGAACTTTGGTCTGGATTGTGCCATCTTTTTCAAACTGGATCATATCATTCAAAGGGTCCCATGGTCTGGTACTAGACAAAGCAAATAGTATTAATGCTACAGCAATTTAAATAAGAAATACTTGCATGCTCAGAAACTACTCCGTATGAAGTGGCTAAAACTCTCCCTATATAGAAATCAGATATGGCATCATGATCTTCTACCTATGGTGCAGTCTTTACCTGAAGGGCCAGTAGAGCTAAAGAATGAACTTCATGTCCAGATCAACCCTCCAGCCAGCAGACAGGAGTACAAACTATTACATTAACAAACAATATCATTATGATTTTTTTTTTTTTTTGCCAATCATATGTATTTGCAAACATGGAAAGATTTCCTGCTTCAGATACAGTTATTATTTTAAAACTACAGGGAAAATAGAGGAATAAAAAAATATTTAGACTTCTTTTTGTTGAGTTTTCTTTTTTTCCTTTTAAAAGATGCCTATGAAGGAGATTTTAAGAATCAGTTACCTCAGACCTGATTTCATCTCAAAGTGGCTAACGGTAATCAAGACTGGTTTCATGAAATGCTAATGAGCTACATACAGTTTTCTTATTCTGATTTTTTAAGATGCTTTTCCAATTACAGTCTGATAGAGAATTTTTAAAAAACCACAACAGCATAAGACACGTAGCTCATTGGAGAACAGCAAGCAGCCAAAGGAAAATACCAACATCACTACTGATTACAGAAATTTCAGGACAGAAACTGCCAGTGAGCTGCAGGAAGGATGTTGTGTCGCACAGCTTTAGTGAGAGTATCTTAAGCAGGGATTTCCTTCTGTGTCCTGTATGCCTTTTAAATACCTGTAGCTGTTTCAGATTTTGTGAACACAGACCTACACTTACATCTTAGCTTAACCTGACTTGAATTAAATGTCATCTGAGGTAAGTGGGTTAAGAACTAGGCATTGCTCTCTTCTCTATTTGTAATCCAGATGCCTAAATCTATAATCCAGACACCTTAACAAATGCTCCAGCTCACTGAACATATCTTTCACAGTAACGGTAGAAGACTGCTCTCTACATGGACCAGGTGGTGAGCCAGCATTATATGCTCGAAAGGAGAGAGAGGCTTCTTCCAGGGAATGCTGTCAGTGCAGACTTCTTTCTGATACATAGCAAAATTTCTGTGGCACAGCCTTGAACCACAAGGCCTCAAGGACAGCAGAAATAATGCAGGTTAACAAAATAGGTGTTAAAGCTGCAGGGGACAGTCTAACAGATTTCAAGTATAATTCTCTTCCTAATAGTTTTGAACAGGGCTCAAGAGTATGGGCAGCCAGTTCAGCTGGACTGTTCACAACTCTTCCAACAGGAAGAGGCACAAACAGCACTAGAGGATTCAAACCAAGAAAGAGTGCTTCACTGAGCATTTAATGGGGAATTTCCCTGCTGCACAACGTTTTCAGTGGTGAAAGTCTGCACCAACTTACTAAGAAATCAATGAAATTCATGGAATATAAATTTACTGAGGGTTGTTAAATACAGATTCCTTGTTTAGCTTCAGGAAACCTTCAAATTGCAAATTTGCTGGAGACATGTAGAGTACTCAGGATTCTTGTACTCTTCCCTGTACATGCACTTAGGCCATGACCTCAGTTTCACCCTTCTTGTACAGAGAGGTAAAGGCGTCTCAGGTTTAGCCATGGGAATATGCTTCCAGCATCTGCATTCAGTTACTTAACTTTGTGTGTATCATCTTTGGTTATTTTACTTTTACAATCCCTACAATACAGAAGCATGCTGAGTACTGGAAAAAAAAAAAAAAAATCAGCAGAACATGGGTGCTCTGTGAAAACCATCACTACTAAAAGGCTCAGCTTCAAGCAGACTTTTGCAACATTGGTGAGGACACAGAAGAGATCCTTTCCAGCACTCAGGGAGACAGCTACATCTTTAGCTTCTGACCAGAGCATCACACAGAGATTCACAGACACTCATGTGCAGGACATATTTGACAGCCAGGCAGAGCCACCTGGTCCCAGCCTTAACTACTGCTGTAAACCAATATCTACAGAGTTACAATAACCAGAGTTATTCCAATATGTAACAAATTAAATGGCTTAATACAACTAAGCACAGGCTTCTGTGATTTTCAGCCACTAGAGTTTCTGATTCCCAGTCGGTATGCCCATATGTACCATATTTTCCAGTCTGGGAAAATCTGTGCAGATGTCAGTCTAGTGGGAAAAAAAAGGAGGACAATGCACCCCAAACTACCATGCCGCAAAAAATCTAGAACATAGCACAGCTATGTCATTATACATAAATAAGCTATATGGATCAGTTCTTTTGCTATGGATCAGTTCTTTTGCCACTGACACCACAGGAAGAGGTTCAGCAATATTACCAAGCACTCCAGGACTCACTCAGCATATTTGTAGTGCCATTCTCCTGTGACTGCATCCTGATCGAACAGCTTGCATGTCCACTCTTCACCTTTAAGTTTCCTCTCTTTGGCACTCTTTCTCTGAGCTTCTTCCAGAATATATTTCTCCTGAGTAGCTTCTGTTTGGTCTTTATTATTTATTGCTTTTGTCACTTGCTGCCAAAGCCTGACAAATGAACAGTATACAGAGTCACCAGAGTCACAATCTGGCTGACAGAAATAATTGCAAACAATTTCCTCAATTATAGGCTATGAAAATGGACCACCCTCCAAAGAGAATACTACCATTTTAATGGATGTTTTAGCTACATTTCTATCAAGATTTCCCTGATTGTAAGATATATAAATAATGATCTTATATTTAACAGTGTTACTTTCTTTTATCATCAAAGGCTAATATCATCAAACATGGGAAAGTAATGATAATTTGCTTTTAATTTGGAGAAGATTATGAGTTTTATTTCAGTAAAATAAATACATGGTTCTAAAGTAAACTTACTTCTCTGACTCAAACTCATCTTGCTCTTCAAACTTCACAGTGTATCTGTGTAATCTACGCTGCTTTATATCAGATGTTGGGTCCCAGAATGTCTCTGAATCACCTGTCTTCTTGTCAGTAATAGTAACTTCACTGTCCTGTAACAGATACGATTGGTATCTTAATTGTAATTATCTCAAAGAGTGCCAAAATAACAAAAAAGGAATAAGCTTTTTTTTATAATAAGAATTTATTTTCTTTAGAATGCATGCAGTTAAGAATAATGAGATACGCTAACTTTAAAATTCAATTTCCACCCTCTGTGGTAGGTTCTAGCTTGGAACAGAGATGCAATGGAATCATTACTACATCCAAAATGAGTGATGTCATGTCACCTCATAAGAACAGAAACAATCATAAATATTTCATGCTGGTGCCATAAAAATTCTTCACAGTACTAATATACCAAAATATTTCACAAGCTTCACTGTGAAGTTTCATTTAATTTTCTTCATAAACTACTTAAACATGCACTTTTCCACCTTTTAAGAGCTGCAAATAAAACAATGTTGATTCTATAATTTCTTGAATACTTTCTGCAAAAGCAGTACTTAACTTTTTTTAAACATGAGTCTTTTTTGTATTTAAGTGCTATTTTCACCTGTCTCAACTGTGAGTCAGAATTTATAAAAGAGCATCACTCACTACTTACCCAGTGGCCCTCTAAAAATGCCAGAACTTCTTTGCCAAGCTTAATTTTCCCTGATATTTGGTTAACACTATCATGGTTACCCAAAAAAGGCTGCAAAACAAAAAGAAATAGTTTCATGTTTATTTTAATAACATATTTTTGTCTATCTGTTTAGTCTTAAAGAAAAATGTGAATTTATGAAATGTGCTGTAAACAGCCCTGATATCTTTAATATTGTACCTTCTACCTTTTAATCTTAAAGAAGTGTAAAACCAGAGTAAGTACGTAGTTTCTTCTTCCCTTTTTCTTAAAAGATTTAATGAGTAAAAGTATTGTCTAACATATGTGGAAAGGAAACATAAAATAATGCAGAAAACAGTGACAAGATACCCCGAAGGACACAGTCACTTGCTACACAAATTTCACAGCTTTGACATGGGCCATTTGTTACTAGAGATTATCTTTTGTGAACAGCAATTGCCAAGGATTTTCTTTGGCCTTTTTGACAGGCTGCACATAGATCCTGTGGACTGACAAGTAAAACTGTCAGTTAACATAGCCTCCCAAGTTTAATGTTTCCCCTTTAATTTCAACTAAATACAGTTTCCCTCTCCATGTGCACACTTCTTGAAAACTGTTTTTTCAGCTTTAAATCAGTTTCCACCTCAAGGATGGCAATTGCATTTTTCAGAAGCCATCTAGAAGTAGTTAAAAAACCTTGTTTAGCTTATGCAAGTGGACATTATGTCAATTCTCCTTCTTATGCCCATTCACAGCATTCACTAACCTTGAGTTTGAATTCAATCATTGCACTGTAGCCAGTTTTCTCACAGGTGATATTGACTACTCCTCCAAGCTCTAAGGTCATTGTTCCATAAAGAATTCCTGCAAGAGAAAAGAAGGAAAAAACAAAAAAAACCCCAGCTTAATTAAAATGTTTTTAATTGAACAGAACAAAGTCTGTTTAGGGTTAACAAAACCTAAGTTACTTGGGTACAATTCCTAGCATAAACATACTTGTGCCAGAAGAAAAAAAATGTATTTTCAATGTGTTTTCTCTTTCCTGTGTCATTCTGTGTATACTGAAAGGGAATTCTGGAGCATATGGGTAGACAATACTGATTAAGTTACAGTTTAAAAGTGAGCAATTCTGCTATCCATTTTGTGCTATTACTGACCTTCCAGAAAACTTTACAAAGCACTGACCTGTTTTCCATAGTGAAACAAAGGAAAAATGTTCATGATTTACAATCAAATTACACTGTGGTATAGATACTACCTTGCCTTTCGTGTTTACAAGAGGAAAATAGTGGAAAAGCTCCTGCTCTAAAAAAAGGCAACTCAAACAGTAAATTAATGTCATGTAATGACATAACTACATATATACACTCTTACTATTTTCTACTAGTTATGAAAAAAAAAATCTTTTCCTGTGTCAAAAATTAAAACATGGCTGACACAGCAGACCTATTTTTCTCCTGATGTAATATGTGGAAGCCTAGAGCCACCAATGTTGCCAATGTTCAGAACACTCTCCACCAGATGACAGGCTTGAATCCAACAGCACATTATTTAGAACTATTTAGAATAACAAACTTATTTTCTCTTAACTTTGCCACCTAGAGAATGAAAAAACCCACTACCTTTACAATGGGCATATGGCATTGTCATTACATAATCTTCTCCCCTATTTAGAAACGTTAGTCGTCCTTCTCCGTCTAGTATGGCAGATAATGAATTCCCTGAAATTCAAAGACAGACTGTCACATTTCTCACCCTGCAAGACAACAGTCAACATTCCCTTATAACTAAGCAATACAATTAAGAACATCAGTATATTTAACACTGCAGCATATCCCGTCTAGTGAAGCCACTATAATACACAGTCTCCAATTAAAAAGTAAAACACTCCAAAAACAGAAATTAAAATTCTGAAGACCAGTAGTAAAAACTTTGTAAGGAAAGGACAAATAAAACAACCCAAACACTGACCCTTCTAACAGCCTTCTTTCATCTACACAGCAAAGCTCAGGTGCACGAATCCCTCAATACATGTACAACCAAAAAATCCCCATTACTTACCATAGAATTTTGATTTGGCCAGAATGTTACCACTAAGGCAAAAACCATCCTTGCGGTTGCTAACATAGAAGGCAGATATTGGAGGATGATGTGACACCTGTTGGAAAAAAACCCACATATTTGAGAAAAACAAAAACAAGTAATATAGTAAATATACTATAAACTTTGAGCTAATAACGACAATGCAAAATTCAGGTTGCACGTATTAGAATGCAGTTAACATATGTGAAGTTTGACCGAAATCCTTAGAGAAGAAGATCAAGCAATCACCTACTGCATTTTAAGAATTAAGAAAATCAGCACTTGACTTGTTCCCAGGGGAAGAACATAAATATTGGAAACACCTTCCTCTCTCTCTCTCTTTAGGAAGGCACACTTAAGAGACATCTGTAAGAAAATTATGCTCACCAGGAGAGGTTTTAGGATACTATTTGTACATTTCAATAAATTTTCTGAAACTATCATAGCATTTAACTAGCATAAATATACATTTATTTTTCCTAAAATTATTTATTCCAGTTTTTGCATCTACCTGTTCTGCAATATAAAAAGTCTTGCTGTTTGTCCTTGGATGAATCCACATGCAGCGGAAAAACTCTCCAAGTATAGGATTGTACGGCTTTTTTAGTCCCTAAAGAGAAATTGAATAGAGAGTAAACATACTGTGCATGTACACAAGTCACAAAACATTTATCAGTCTATCACTGAAGACAAGACACACAGGAAAAAAAAATTATCATAATATATATGCTAAAGTACATGGTACTTGACTTAGTAATTTGAATATTATGCTCGATTAGTCTGCTCTCCATTCTAAGGAAATTTTCATACATTCAGTATATCTACTAAACTATTCTACACATGACGACACCCAGAATATAAGTGTTTAGGTTTCTTTGCAGGATTATTACAGAGCTTTTGTCTGAAGTTAGGTACTAAGTACTTTCTGTCAATACTATTTCCCAACAACATGACTATGAAGAGCATTTAGGGCAAAGCTAAATGAAGTGATGGAAACATTCGTCCTCCAATTGCAGGCTGTTATCACTGAAGAATAGTAAATATAGAACTGGCTCAACTTTATAAAAAAAATATTTAGTTCACCTTCTACTCCGAGGGACAAATGCAATTGAATATAGTCTATTTTAAGCATGGCCAGAGACCAAAAATTTCCATGATGTGTTTGTGTAAGTAATGAAAACTTAGCTTTGTTTTTTAAAAAAATGCATTAAAATACAAATTTAAGAAGAAAAACTTACTCCAGCATATCCCTAAGTCCTCTAACTAGACACAGTGACTAAAGACAAAATAGTATGTAAAAGTATACCTTTGGCTTTTTGTAGAATCCTGACAAATACCACTTCACTACTTTTTTCATGCGGTTGTAAGCATTCTCTTCAAGAGCAGCTCTGTGAAACAGCACACACAGATCAAATATGAGTATTGCATCATTTATAACATGCAATCAATTGTGGTGACATATCTTGAATCTATGAGCTGACTGAAACAGGTCTGTGATTTGCACTACTGCAAAACTTTCAGCCCAACCTCACCAAATTTAAAGTTTTCAAATAGTCTGAAAATTGATAGTAAATAAAAATGCCTAAAATAGTAGTTCCATATTTGAGTCTGTTCTTTGTAACATTAAATTCTGTCCCGCCCCCACTCAAGTTCTTCCATTTATAGGTTACTACTTTTGTATCTTTTTACTACCAGCCTATTTACATGCAGAGCTCTGAGCTGAATAATATTTCAATTTACAATCTTTAATTTATTAGCTACATTTGAGCAAGCAACTGTAAATCTGGACAGAACTTGACACTGTATTAAAAAAATAACTAGTATTGGTTTCTCATTTTAAATATGCTTCTTGGATAAAAAAAAACCTAAACTCATTTTCATAAGTCTTTCAGCCAGTCTTTAGAAGCTAAGCCAGAAATGCCTGCAACACGACTACTATGAAACTGTATGAGGGGCCAGACTTCAAGATATACCATATGAGCTCTCAAAGTTAGCTTTCAGAAAATGACAGTATCTGACACTGTTACCTATTTTAATTTAAAAAATGGTAAGAATAAAAACCAGAGTCCAGGATCAACTTACTCAGACAGAAAGTCTGCATGGTAGTAGTAATCAGACAGCTTGTCCAGGAAAGAGCGAGGTTCCAAAATAAACGTAGGCAGTACAACCTTGGACAAGTCCATTCCTGGCCGGACTTGCTTCAGCAGTGTCCAGATCAAACTTTTATTTTCTTCTGACACTACTTCTGTCTGAGAAGCCTCACCTGCCTAGGATGAGCCAAAAAACTGCTTACAGAAAGGAGAAAGCAAACAATCCTCCAGAAGACAGGTCAACACATTCTAAGGTTACAGAGAGAATGGGAAATGGATACTTAAAATAAACCACTCTGGGATGCTGAAGCAACTATGGAAGTTAGATCAAGTTTCTATAAATATACTTATGATACATCTTTAATTAAGTATGATAGATATCCTATTCAGCATTAAAAACTGTATTTGTTTTCATCGTCTCTAGGCTGGAAAAATTTGAGGTAGAACATTGCTCAGAAATCCTTCCTTAGTCCTTTTCCTGGACATCAACTGCATTAGTCTCTTCTCACGTGAAGGAGTTATACACCAAAGGACTGTTCATTCTCCCAGCTTTTCCCAAACATAAAAGCTGGCATTGTCTATGCTTTTCATTGCCTTGGATTAGTCAGCAGTATCAGTAGTTTTCCTTAAAAACAATACATGACTTAGGGGTAACTGAGCCACACCCCATGCTCCTTTCTGTTAAAGAAGAGGGGAGATACTCTCCCATATAATTTCTGACATCAAGAGTAGTGCTTGTAGGAAAAGCAAGGAAAGGCGTCCCTTTTTCTAGAACAGTTCTAAAATGCATACTCCAAAATTTGTCACTTAAAAGTCCTCAGCTTTTCCTAAAATACTGCTTTGTTTAGACATGGTACTACAAAGCACCAAAACATAAGATATTCAAGTTCCATGAGTGAAAAAAAAAAAAATAAAAAAAAAATCTCATAGCAATTTCTCTTAAGGAGAAAGAGATTTGTGAAAAGACTTATTTCAATTTCTGTTACAAAGATTTTTGGTTTATAAATCCCTGTCATATTTGCCTGTATAGGCAAATATATAAAACAACCTGCAGAGTTGGAATAGCAGCTCTGAGGAATCATTAGAATGCAAGGTGACATCTGAAACACAGCAAGCCTTCCACTAAATTCTGCAGACTACAACTGCCTAACTTCTCTCTTGCATGAAAAAAACCAAAAACCAGAAGTGCCAGGTTGCATTCAAACCTTCAACTCGAAGATTTTTGGCTGAAGAAAAAACCAGAACTAAGTTAATAAAACCCAAACAGAAGTAACAACAAAAGAACAAGAAGTCATAAAACAACTTCTGCTGCAGGTGGTCCTTTTTGTACCTTCTGTCTGAGCAATACACCACGTAATTTCATTATCTCTGTTAAAATCTCCTACATTAGCACAAGAGTGGCAAGGCAGAGTAGAATATGGGTGAGCAGAACCTTTTCTATACATTATTGCTGAAAAGATGAAAGCCAATCCTGCAAGTCAGCTTTCAAGTATAGTCTGACCCTTAAAGTATCAGCTTACTATCTGGAGAAGCTGCTTGCTCAGTACATCAACAGCACTCTTACCTCACCAAGTTCTTCATGACTCTGTTCTACGTAAGTAGTTTCCCTGATATCAATTGGTTCTGGATCAACATAAGAATCATCCTGTCGCTCTGATGTGTCACTGTCGCTTTCTTCACTTTTCCCCAATCCATCGTTATCAGATTCCTCGTGGTCGTGCTCATTTTCCTTATCAGACTTGTCAGAGTACGTATCTTGATCTTTGAAGTGATGCCTGTCAATTTCACTGTCATTTAACCTATTAAAAACAAAGGCTAAATGAATCATCAACTTTACACAATTTCATTGTTTCCAAACCAGGATCTTAATGAAATACACACCAAAATTGCCAGTACCACGCCTGAGGTGGTAGCAGTGTCAAACTAGCCTTGCTGGAAACATATAGGATTGTATACTCTTCTCACTGAACTGTCAAATGACACTGATAAGCCTGTGACATCAATCACCTCTCTGAAGCTAACAAGAGACACCGACTTAAAATTTTAATTTTTTTTTTTTTTTAACAGTTTAACTGAGTACTTAAACTTACAGATGCAATACTCCAAGTCCCTTGGGTCAAACTTTCCCCTGGATCCACTATGCTTAAAAAAAAAAAAAGACTTTTTTGGTTTATGTGCAAGGCATAAAACACTGCAAATAAGGAATATAAAGAGAACTTGGGAGCAAAACAAACTGCAGCCTTTGCCTCCTTGTGGTAAAATTATCACTACAAGGTTCTGCCACAAAGCAATCAGGTTTAGTAATAAATTCACTTACGGTAAGTTTTCTCCACTGTGCAAGTTGTTAGCACGAAGCAGACCATAGAATGAAACATGAGTACTGTCGGCTGAGGAGTTCAAATCATGTTCTTTACCTTCCCGAATCATTGTACGTTTAAGCAGACTTGAACATTTCAGTGCCAGCTCCAAAGCATCCATCCAACACCTGCCTAAAGACAAATTCAGCATTAGGCTAAAAATTAAGGATTTAATAGCACTATGTCACTTCTGTTTCCTAACTGGGGAAACTAGTCCTTTGGGCCTGCTTGCATTGCCTTTGAAGACACACTTCAGAGTTGTTCCATGTTACATGCATTGGATTTTACGGTCTGGTGGGGACTTAAAAACAACTCACAACCACCCAGCTTCAGTACAAGGGCTGCTTCAGGGCAGGACAAGCAAGGTAAATCATGGTTTTGTTAGAGCATATTCCAGTATTTCTTCCTTAATGCAAGTCTGGTTCCACCCAGGCCATGACTGTGGAATGTACCCAGGTTGCCTGAGGCCCTGCTCTAGCTCTGAAGATTAAGTAACTGCATCATTTGGCAAAATGTGCCCAAATAATATGATAATAGTGTGGAAAAAGAGCTATAATGATAGCGCATAACATTTCAAAAGATAAAAAGCAGATATTCTAATTTTCTTTAGCAAAAAGTAACTCAACAAACTTGTGCACTCTTTCCCCTTCTTACTTCTTTTCTATGTATCTAATCTGTTTCTCATCACAGAAGGCAAAGTCCTATTTGTAAAGTCTGCAGGGGTATGCTTAATTAATCAGTAGATGAAAAGCACCTGCTAGAAAGAGCTACACAACAATCTTAATTTTTTTTCACATTGTAACTTTAGAAGGCAGTTCCACTGATCACCACCTTCTCAGTGAAGGGTGTTTACAGAACTACATTTTGAAGGAATTTTTACTACTGGAGCTTTGTGCAACTGCTGCACTTAACACAGAAATGCTTTAATATGAATACACTCATATTCGCACTTTACAAAGGCACTTGATATTTAGACATACATTAATACAGCTAAATCACAGATAACCCTTTTCCCCTCCTCTACCCAACTACAAGAAGTTCAACAACTTTTCCTTCAGGTCAGTATTCTCCTTTAATAACCATGAAAAAGTACTACTACCAACATAACTGACTGCTCTAAATTAAAGGAGTACCTTAACAACAGTTAAACCTCAATCAAAGTGCTGTAACAGACATGATAAGATAATTGAAACCATCTTTCTCATAACTGTTGTCACTGCTGAAAGTCAATGAAGTATCTGTTTACCATCTGATTCTGAAGCAGCTCGGATGATCAAGTAACTGCTGGGCAATGGCAGAGTTATAGCACCAACTGCTTCACCTCTTGGACCCTTGAAATACACAAAACAAGAAACAGCATTAGATATTTTAATTCAGTTGTACAGTTTAGCATTCAATGTAGTAAGAAGCTGACACACTGCAGGGCTATTTACTGTCACTCAGCAACATCTAATGAAGACATGAATGGAAAGACAGACAGCCCTCTTTCACTGGATTTCTTCTTCAAAGACTTAATTTCTAAGTATAGGACCCAATTCACTTTTCAAAGAATAGACTTTGGGATAAAAAAAATCCTAGTTTTTTGCTTGGGTGCAGTGGGTTTTTCTTTTTTGAGTTGTGTTTTTTTTGTTTTGATTTGGTTTTTTATTTTTTTTTTTTGTTTGTTTTGGTGGGGTTTTTTGGTTTTTTTTTTTTTTTG
>PYHW01010552.1:5871676-5911856 GCA_013186435.1 Turdus rufiventris
AAAAAAAAATTCAAAAGACTTTTCCATTTCTGTCAACCTTCATTTTAGAATAAAATGTTAAATAACAATTTAATCTATCTATGGTAACTTTAAGACAATTGATAGGCAAAGAGGGCTGTATTAAACATACTTGAAGCTAACACTGAAAGCTGGGTTAAGCTTGCCTAACTGATGAGTGTTTTGATCTTTACTGATTTCCCCCAGAGGAGCCTAATAGAAAGCCAATACAAGACTTAGAAGAGGGAATTGGAAAGCCAGCAGAAGTTTTGAGCAAAAGCAGATAAAGGCAGGTAATTTCTGAAGCAAGCAAATGAAACAGCCAGAAAGTTTCTGAGGGCAAGAAGTGGGAAAAGGAGTGGGCTTGGTGGCACTTAAATACCAATACAGGCAAGCTAGTGCTGGTGTAAATGATGGTCAGAAACTCCCAATGAGTCAGTATAGAGTAACAGCAATTGGGTGCTAGAAACAAGATTCCAAATCTCAGTCTTCTGAGAGAGTGGAGAGGTGTGCCTACAAAAAGTCCTTGGTGAAGGAGCAATGCTGGGATTAGGAGTTAGTGGGCACCAAGAATCAAGAGGGACAGCCCCAATGCATGACCACTCCTCATCCCAAGGTGGGAAGGGAGGCAGGGAGAAAGCCCAGTGTCACCTCAGTAGGGGACAGCACCATGGCACCACACCAGCAGGGGTGGGAGAGGTGCTGGGATGCTGCCAGCACTGTGCAAAGGCCTCAGCCACCAGAAGCCTTGGAGCTCTTGGGTCACAGGACTCTGGGGCAGATTAAGGGCACACTTCTGCTCATGAGATCTGCCCTTTGGGTTTATACTGTGGGCACTTAAGGGTACGCTACTTACTCTCTACCAAACAACTACAATTTAGAGATGAAGGGTGGTTTTGGTGTCTGGTTTTACTTTTTTTAAAATGCAAGAAAGTTATACTCCCTAAAGATTTTAAAAATATATTGATTAAATCCAAGTGAGTAATTTTTAGGAAACATTTAAGTAAATTGATTTATTTTACATAACTGCTCATGGATCTTGACTTACTCTAACTGGTTGCTGTTCCAACAGCACTGGATACTTTTCTTTGGTATCACCCATTATGGTTTCAAAACCAATGTATAGTAGTTAGTGATCTGTACAAGAGGCACATTAATTCTTTCTTGCTGGGTGACTTTATTTGGATGGCCTGTTTCTCATGTAATGATGCTACTACTCCAAGCCAATGGTTGAGTTAAAAATGCCATTAGATTAAAAAATGTTGAAGGTTGCCTTTTACAGAATATTCACGCCAGGAAAATTGAAATACCATGAATACTGTTTCAAAGACAACAATGAAAACTTCTATGCAGTCACCCCTGCTTAAATTTACTCAGAAAAAAATTATTTGCATTAACATTTGCAATTATTAATTGCAGAAAACTGAAATGGCATCAGGACCAGGCACACGAGGAAGATGAACAAGGTACCATACATGAGCTACCTCAGAGTGCAGGAGGAACATCAAAGACCACAGCAAAAGGCTTAAGGGAGCATGTGAAGTGACTGGCCACAAACTACTGCAGAAGAGAACCTGCAGTCTGCCAGAAGGACACACCATGGGTAGTATGTTCAAGTGAGAAAATCTCCTGCAGAACTTATACCTCTATACATGTTTTTTGCAATACTATCTTTCTGCACTAACTGTAAACAAGGCTCACTTTGTCTTGGTCTTGAGGCTCTTTCTGGTAAATCTACTCTAGATCAGTCAGTTGCTATTACAGTTATGCAAGTTTGCCTCGTGGTAATAAATCTGTAACTAGGACATTATGATTGACTAGGTAAACAAGGCAGAAAAGGGTTTCAACTTAAAGGCCTTTTATCTAATGGAATCCAGTAATTCTCAGCTGCAAATAGCCATACCAAAATGAACAAATGCCACTCCAGCTCTCAGCACATTTAGAATGGACAATATCAACTTGTTCAGGTTCAAAATTTGACCTACCTTAAAAAAGTAAAAATCTGGTAGAGCATGTCCTCTAAATTCTAAATATCTATTTAAAAAACAAACAAATCCATTTCTCATTGCCAAGCAATTAAGAAATATAAGGCTGATTTGTGATCTTCTGCAGACAGGCCACCACTTTGCAATGTATGTGTGTATATATACACACAATAAATAAAGCACATAACACCAAATGCGATAGCTTTGGAAAAGGACATGGAGTTTGTGTTCTGGAAATGTGAGATCACCACTAATTTCTGAAAAGTTTGCCTAAGCAACAATAAAATATAATAAAATATAAATAAAATAAAATTATTCAAAAGAAACTACAAGTGATTTGATCTAAGTTTGGTAAATTTAGATAACACTGATAAATGATCACAGTCCAGAATGACCATAAGCATCAGGAATTATTCTGACTTTCTTAAGAAAAGGATGAAAAATTTAACATAGTGTATACTACAGATCTGACAGTACATCTTATCAATTTAAGATTTAGAAGAGCTACTAACTGTGAGATTGTAAGTTGTAGATTTTAGAGGGTATAATTAATTAATTATAACAAGGGCCCTAATATTGTACAGTAATTTCATCTAAAGCAAGACTTTATTTTAGAAGGAAAATACTTTCACTTGTGCTATGCTTCCACATCCCCTCTCCACATGGAAACATAAAACAAGGACTGAAATAGTTTATCAGATTATAAACAGTGAGTAAGAGCAAGCATTAAAGATCCTTACAAGATACTGAAATAAACCTTAGCTCTGCAGAACACACCTGTGCTTTTCAACACAGGTAAGAGCTGCTCACAATATTATGCCATGTATGACAAGACAAACAGACATCAGAACCAAATGAAAACATTTATCTTCCTAACATCTTAACAAAAAGGAACAGACTCTGCTAACAATTTGCAATATGAGCTATTATTGCATAAGCAAGTAATCTGCTTTTTGACTCCCACAAGCAAATCGAACTAAGGTAACATTTTATTACATGAATACAGAGTTGGACACCAAGAAATGTTTGTAACAAAACTCTTTTCATCTGGCACATCTCACCTTAATTTCTCAGACTTGACTGATGCAAAATATAGTGTTAAACACTCATTCCTTTAATTTGTGATTGTCAGTGATGGCATCAACCTTTTAAATAGCAAACCTTAGCACACCACACTCCTGAAGCTCTTTAAGTACACAGAGCAGCATAAATCAAATACTTTTTCTAAAGAATGGGATAAATGTTGAGGGCTTATATTCAGAATCAACACAAACTGAAGCTGAAACAGAAAACACAGTTCAGCTTTTCATTGAGGTTGTCTTTACTTGCAGCTGATTGATGCTAGCCATCCCTTCAGAGTCATGCTATCACTAACCTTTGTAGCCCATATGGTCTGCTCCAAAGGATGAAAAAGTTTGAAACAAAAGCCATCTTTTTTAGAAGGCCTCTCGATGAGTTCACAAACGTTCAGCAGCACTGTTCCTACCCACTGGTCATTTTTGGGAGTTTTGTAAAGAAGCAACACTCCTGGTTTCAGTACACACCACAGTTTGGTCCAGCTTTTCAAGGTACCACGAATCTAGAAGATAAATAGTTACAGGTGAAGTCAATACCAAAACCACTCCCCTTAACAAAAATAAATTTGAAATTTATTAGCTTTTATTTCAAAGCAAAGTTTATCAGGTCTTTCAAAAGTCTACCCAGGTTTATTAAAGAATATAAAGGTATGCTTGTTCTTCTGTCTTGATGAATACTCAGTTCTACAAACGGGTATGCACACATTCAGATATGGGAAGTATGACAATTCAACTGCACTACTGTTGATAATATCAACTGCTGTCTTCAAGATAGCAGTACCAGCTAGTTCTTAAGAGAGGAAAGGAAAATTACCACAAATACACAAAGAAACCTGCTTCAAATATCTGACTGAATCATTTTTGCAATTGTTATGGATGTAACAGAGGCACTTCAAAGGGTAAAATGAGAAGGACAAAGTGATAATTGCAAAGTCAACTCATCCCAAGTTGATGGCTGTGCACACAAGAACAATGTGACTAGGGTGACTGCAGCAAGGACGAGCTAAATTCCTCTATTAGTCCCCTAGGATTTGAGCACAGAGACCTGGGATGCAATTAGTGGCTGCTGTTCCTGTAGAAAAACATTAACAGCAAGTAAAAGATTGAGCCTTTTCTATTCTGGCCAGAAAGCAGCAAGCAACTAACTGCTCCATCTTCAACTCAGGTTGCACACTTGGATTCTGACCTTCAGCCAGTCAGCCATAACAATAACTGCGGGGTCCGTGATCGTGCTAAGCAATTCTTTCGTGGCTCTCTTCTTTTCTTCTCTGTAGTTTTTCTTCTGTACCTGTAAATAAAAACATTTACCATGTCATGGCCATCAGCATAAAAAGGTATCGACCAACACAAGCTGAAGAAAAACCTGCTAAATTTAATTTGCAATACAGATATAGAAAAATAGCTTTAAAACAGAGCATTTGATTTTAAAGTGCAAACAATTACTACAGGACCAGCTATGCCATAGCAAATTTCAGATTCTTCTGCAATTTTCTTTTTAAAAGAGGATTTGAAACTCCTGTTAGAATCAAAAGGGAGGAAAAACCAACCAAACCAAGTTTCAATGTACAGGTACATTATCTGATCTGTGGCCTTTACCCACCAGTTATGTTTCCTCCTGAGAGAAATTCACAGCAACTTATCTGCCTCATTTAAAGCTAAATAATTTTACATTTCTCCTAAACAGCAGAATTTGTTCCTGCTATAGTGCAGGGGGAAGAAGGTAGAAATGCATTCAAATTGCAATTTTTATCATTTTCCATTTGTCATTTCATTACATGTAGATGTCCTGAGGTCCCTGCCAATCTGAAATAATCTATGATCTTCTGAGTTATTCTACAATATTGTGCCATCTTTAAGACTGTATTATAGAAACCAATATTCAAGTAAAACTAGAGTAAAATTTGAAGAGACTCAACAGCACAATTTCTCACAATACTTAAATATTCCCTAAATCTCATCATTATTTGGCATTTTTGTTTTCTCATTAGAGAATAAGGTAAAACTATGTGAATGCATTTACAGTTCATGAGAATTTACTAGGAAATTAATTCACCTTGAGAGATTCTTTTTTCGTAAGCTTGCTTGCAGATTGAGAGATGTCCTTCTCAGAGCCATTGAAAAGCTTGGATTCAGACTGAAATTCATAACACACAAATAAATGACAATGATAGATACAAAAATATATTACTGCTGCTGGCACTTCAGCAAGTGTTTAAAGTGCAATTATGTTTGCAAGGTTCCCATTCCCTCTCACATCTCTACTGCTTCCCCCACTAAAAAAACCCAAACAAACCAACAAACCACAGCTTTTAACATGAGCTGTTCACCACCTATTCATGGAATCTTTCTCTAAGGGTTTTATGGGAAAGAAGTGTGAGGTTCCTTCAGAAGCAGCTGACTATACACAGTAAGTATTTAGCTCATGTGGACTGTTACTAGACAGAGCATGCTAGAATAGTTAGGCATTATTTTAGCAGAGAGAAGATGTCTTAGAAGAATCCAAGTGTTTTAACACAGAAGTCATTCCCAGGATATATGAATCAGAATGCAGAATCAGCTGTCTTCTTCCACAACTTGACAGCTATAGAGGCACTTACCCTGTGACTCATGAAGGAAAATACAGCCTCTTCAGTCTAGGATTCAGTGCTCTAAATCATGAGAATACAACTGCCCACTAACAGCACTTGTTCTGCTCCTTGCACCCTAACTCCATGCTCTGATTACTTTGCAAGTCATCTTCAAGAAGCGCTCGGTGATGCCAGGCAGAACAAGACCCAGGTTTGTTCGTGACACCCAAGTCTTGCTCGTGCAGGACAGTGAGCTGCCCCAGCACCACATGATTGCTCCCCCCTCCTCTCCCCCAGGTCTTGTAAGGTTCAAAGTTCACTCCCAGGGGTTTGTTGCCTACTAGTTGAAAGGGAACTCAAGTCACCCAATATGCACTGTGGGAACAGCACTCTTTAGGAAAAATAAAAGCCGGGGAGAAAGATGAGTCTAAGAGGAGTCTGTGAGAGAGTTTTCATACCATTCCTATTGGAGGTCAAAGAACATTGAGTAGGTATTCACTATTTACAAACTTCAGATAAATTACAGAGTTGTATTTCTTTGTGCACTGAAGCATAAGCCTGGTGGACCTAAAATTTCTGCATTGTCAAAAAAAAAATAAAAATCCCCAAAACCAAAACAATCTAACATTCTAAACTGTGTATTCAATTCAAACTCAAGGACATTTTATCAAAACCCTCAAGATGCTCTACATTTCAGATCCCAAACTACAGTGCAAAGTCTATTCACTGAATTTGTATTTTGGAATACTATAAAATGACAAAAAATATGCAAGCTTAGAGTAAAACTTAGAGCAATAATAAAAACAGTGCACTTGAGCATTTTCTTAAATCACAAGGTACTCAAACAAAAGAAACAAAACCTGAAGAATCACAAGTTGAACAATTTAACCTGGATTATACTTTACATCTTTAATTCAGAATTAAGACTTTACAGGAGTCTACTTAGTTACTGTAAAAAAGGTATGCGCAATAACTGGCAAAAAGTAATTTTAGCTCAAAAATTTTTAAAAGATAAATAAATATTCTTTAACTTCTCTATCTGTCTTGGGAAAATGAAGGAAACATCTTGAATAAAGGCATATTCTTGACACTCAAAATTTCACTTTAAGATGAGTGCGCAACTTGAAACTAAATACCTCTCTCTAGAATTTAAAGGAAATACAGTACTTTAAATGTAGTAACAGAAGAGGGGGAAAATGATTATCACTGTCACATAAGAAGAGGTAATGAACTCATTATGCAAGCTATAATGGAACAACTTAGGCAAAACATTCATAAATATTCTAGTTGCTCCCTAACAGAAAGCTAAGGCAATCTAAAGGTCATGCATAGAAAAGCCCCAAACCAGTAAGTTTCCTAGGCTACAAAACCTCATTTTCTTATTGTCTCAGTTATAAAGCTCATCAATATAACACTGAGTCAAGGTCTACATTTAGCTGCTCAATGTTATGAGAAAGCTCAGTGATCTGTATATTTTTAAGCCAGTAACCTTCTGTTATACCTACACAAAGCAGATGGGATAAAAAACTTAGAAAAAAACATCTTAAGAGAACCTGCTGTATCTCCCAGCAAGGTACATTCAGTACAAGATTCCAGGCAAGTCCCATCACTGCTTTTCCATTTTCCCTTAGGAAAAAGGGCTGCTATTTAACTTCCACTAGTAAAATCAAGCCCCACATGCACCAATTAAAAAAAAAAAAAAAAGGTGAAGAAAAACATGTACTATTGGTAATATTGGCAATATAATAATATTAGTAATATTATGGTCTCATCTTTGACAGAAAGACACAAATAATAATTTGCAATAGCAAAGAACCCAAAGACTTAAGATGTGTTAATACAAGAAATAAGAAAAATAAATATAAGGGAGAGGAAAAGGGAATTGGATAGTGAAAGATAAATGATTCTTGAGAGTCTGGAATAAATCCAAGTCAAAGAAGATCATAATAACTTGATTTCCAAATCAAACTGATTTTGAGGTTTCTGGACAAATATAAATATTTTGATCACAAGATAGCTGGATGGTAAAGTACACTTCTTTTATATCCCTGACAAGGGAGGCTCTAGGATGTAGTAAAGCAAAAATATATGAAGTTTTGTGATCCCAAGTCATGTGTAAGACACCAACAGTTTGAAATGCTTAGCTACACACAAAACTGTAGCATCAGCTGCAGAATCTAAACTGCTTATCCCATTGCAATTTCAATGACACCATTTAAGCCTGGAAATGGCACTATAATCTTTAAGTCTCTCTGTTTTTCTTCAGCATCTTTGTAATGTTTCTCTTTATGGCTCTGATATATCAAATACCACAGAAAAAAATCTGTGTCCAGACCTTGAGTGCAAACCCTATCTGCAAGGGGTGTGGCTGCCTGTGCCCAAGACAAAGTGCTGTGGGACCATTTATGTGCAAAAGCAGCAAAAAGCAGGAATTTCCCCCTTTCCCCTGGGAGCTAGCTGTGCTCTAGATCAGGTCATCACCTTCCAGAGGAACCCACACCTGCTGCACCCCAACAATCTGTTTAAGTGTCTGTTACCACATCTGCCTCCTTAAAAGATAATGGACATCCCAGCAGAAAATAGGAAACCACACAGCTAGGTAAATTAGAGTCTTTAAACTCTATGGCAAGGCAATTTAAAATCTATGGCAAGGTAACATTCCACTCCAAGACAACAGCAAGAAGACTTAGTATTTAATTTTCACTACTTTGAACCACAGATTTGGATGTGATGTCATCCTGGGAACCATATTAAGAGATTCCCTTTAATCTTGATCTATAGCTGAATCTGAAGAGTAATGTTCAAGATTATCTACAACAAAAGTTAAATACATTTGCCTTTAATTAAAAACGTGTAACTCCTTTACACACCAACATTTTTAACGTAAGTGAGGAGGTTGTTTTCCTTACCTTGCTTTTTGACATAGAATACGCCCCATCTTCTTTACTTTGTGATGTATCATCCTTCCCTTTGTCAAAACCTTAAAGAAAAAACAGTATTGTTGCAAATGACTTAAATTCATTATCAAAATGTATATGAACTAGCTTTTGAAATAAATTTGCCTATGTGTTTAGTATAAAAAAGTATAAGTAAATCAGATTTTCAAATAACATATACATACCAATCTGTCTCAACAGTTGAAAACAGCAGCTACTACCATATACATTAATTTAATACTTCTAAGGGGCAAGAACAGTCCACTGTATTTGGATAATGCTGCACCTGATCCAATAACCTGATGAATTGCAAATATAATGTGACAACTTTCGTCCTTTTATTTTCACATTCTCCACTTCCTGCATATATGTAGGCACAGAGACGAGCACTAAATAAAGCCTTTTTTTGTTTGTTCATTTCTGTAGCTTTCTGTAACTAGTTAATTGTAAATATCACCAACATGAAAGCAAATCCGATTAAAATCAGTCAGGATTTTTTTTTTGCAAGAAAATGGAAAACATTAGCCTTGAATTTATACCTTCAACTTGACACTGAAGAAGCATAACTACAAGGTTTTATATTAAAACAGTTGTCAAAATCCCCACAGTTCCCCAGTATCCAAAAAGCAAAGTAGGTCAGTGTCCACGTGACAATGGAAAACAGGGACACAGCTGGCATGGGTGCTGCCACACAGCTGCTATGTGCCAGAGAACATACACTGAGAACCTGGCAGTCTCCCGCAGAAAAATCACCTACTGTCCATAGTAGGATATATATATATATAATTTTATTATTATTATTATTATTATTATTATCTCCAGCCTTCCAACACTTGCATTACCTAGAAACTCTAAGACAGAACTGATTTGTCACAATTACACATCCTGGGTAAATTCATGGACTTAAAGGGGCATTAGGTTGATCTCAAGGTTACATGAGAAATCTCAAGATTCCTCTTGATTTTGGTCTGGTAATCAGTCTTTTGGGGATTTTTCTTCCTTCATATTTATTACCCTCGTGCAGATATTCCTTTTTAAGACCAGACTTAAAAAAATTATAAACTGCATTTAAATATCTTATTTTACATTCACAGAAAGGAAAATCTACAAGCCTTTACAAACAAGTTTTACACATCTTCATAGAAGCCCCATGCAGGCATAGTTCATTAAACCCTTCCTTTTTAAATTCTTCCAACACACCTGCAATATATTTGTTTAGTCAATGAAAACCTATGTCAAAGACCATTTGACAACAGGGAAGAAGTACCTTGACAGGCTGAAGATTTGTAGCACTGGGGAATCCACAAAAAATCCAGACACCAAAGGCCACATTTCCTATATAATACCAAATGCAAAAGCACATTTTCTACAGCACTAGTTATCGGGTATGAAACAAAACAAAGGTTGTTTAAAGCCTCAGAGGCTACACTTGCCTTAGTTCACTGAGAAGTTACTGGATGCAATGCTAGACTTAGGCAAACACACACCAGAACCATAGTGGAAGCTTCCTCCTTACCCAGTGCCCAAATGAAATTCCTCAAAAGGAATCAAATCCCAGTGAGAATGCAATGCAGGCATTTTCTAATGACCTTCCCACTACTGTTTATTTAATGGCACATATAGAAGCCTTAGTGAGAGGGAATCAGCAAAGAACTGCTAAGTCAGATTGTTCTTACAGATGAGAAGCTGTAATTCCAAGCTTGCTTTCTAAAGCACAACAGTTTTATGGACTTTATACACCTTTATCAAACAGACATACATTTTTTTATTTTCACAAACAAGCTTTGCATCAGTATCACCAAGAAGAAACAAAACTGGAAAGAACTGTTCTATCCCAGAGAACTGGACATGAAGGCCAAAGTTCAGTCGCATTTCCATGAATTTCACCTCCTTGCTTTCAGTGTCTTGAGCTGGAGGGGTGTGCATGCCAGCTGACTGATGAATTTACCCACCACAGGGACTGTCCCCTGCTCACCCACAGCACAGAAAAGGAAAGCCAAGTCAGGGTGCTGCACCTCCTGGAACACCTTGCACTGCCCCACCTCGGTCTGTGAGGAAACCCAGTCATCCAGCTTTGCATCCCCCAGCATCCCACTGGTAACCTCCTTCTGTGTGGAGCGATAACTCACAATACAGACAGCTGTCTGGAGCAGAGATGCCAAAGCACAAGAGGTTAGAAGCAGGGTGTAAATAAAAATAACATGTTTCAAGTTTTTCAATATTTATCAGCAGTGGTTTTGGGCTTAATATTTTAGCTTACTTGTTCTTTCCCACTTTGTAAGTCAATCAGCAGCTCTTTAATGAAACAACCTGAGCCCACATTTCACAATGTAGAAATTCAGGTGTTGAAGATAGTCTCTTTCTGTAACTTCCTCTCTTTTGAATCCTTTGAATTTATGTATAATTTTCTATCTACAATCCTGAAAGCAATCTTTAGAGTTAGGAGCACCACTACTGTACTCTCTAAACAGTTCTGAGCATCAGCAACAGTGTTCAAAGCAATACCACATCTTAACAGACTTTCTCTGAGTGTGACCTTCCTTATCTTAACAGCACAGGTGCCATGGTCCCTGAAAGCTGATCCAATGCCTGTGCAGTCAGTCACAGTTCATGGTATGACCTCAGAACCCAAGCGAAACTGTCCATTAGTGCATTCCTACTGTGAGCACTCAGCATGTTCTTCCAAAATTTGCAGGTGAAAATCTGCATTAAAACTCTTTAGGAGGTTTCAGAGATATTTAAGAGCCTGACAGAGGAACCAGAACCCTTGCATACAAGAGGTCTACGAAACAAAATCAAACAGTGCTGTTTTAGAGATTAAGACAGGTTATGCAGTCAACACCCAAAAAAAAAAATCTTCAAAACACTGTTGTTGACAAAAACCGAGGCTATATACAGTGCAAAATTAAAGACTATTTAGGATAAAGACTGTTGCAGGGTAAAGTTTCAAAGAGACCTAAGTAATAGATTTCAATTTTCAAGCATAACATACAGTTTTTGAAGTTGCACACACAGTCTGTTCCTTCAGTCAATTTTGAAGGAAGGGAAAAACCAAAACCAAACATATGACTCTTACATCTCAAATACTGGTTTTGTGCCTCTCAGTAAATGCCATCTGCAATTATGATACATGAGAAAAATACATCAGAAAATAAGCATGCTACTTTTTAATGTCAGATCTATTTTATCCATAAAAGAAATAATTACTATCCACTGGAGGTTCTTTTTCAAACATACAGCAAAAACAGTAAAAAATCAATGCAATGCACAAAAAGATCACAAATAGCAATCCAAGCAACAATATTACTGACTTCCAAGTCAAAAGAAAGGAACAGCCTGATTTGATTACTGGTATGCAAATGCAGTTTTGAGGAACAAATAATTGAGCTGGAAAATGCTTCTGGAAGAAGTATGAGAGAATTATCAATACTGGTGCTATATAATAAACACATCAGAAAGAAAAAGAAAAATCTTTTTAAAGAATTGAACACAGGGAAACAATCTTTTTAACTAACTGATTTTCAAAAGCTCATTGACAACCAGATTTAAGAATACAATTCCATATTAACTAATTCAGATTCCTCCATGGACTTCAAAAGCAAAGTAATCAGAAAAGTAAGCAAAGTCCTTTTATGTATTTTCTAACAGTAGCGTTTTCTTTTGTAAGCACCATATAAAATTAAAAAAAACCAAACAAACAAAAAAACCAAAAAAACAAGACTGTCATCACTGGACCTATACATGAGTATATTTAAAACAGAAAATTATTCTTTGCTTAAACAAATCTGAAGGAGTATATAAACAGTGTTCATTAGGCACTTTAGGAATGTTGAAATTCTTCAGAGATATACGGAAGATTCCAAAAGACAAAGCATTTTTTAATTCTATGTGCACACTTGAATTTTTTCATTAAAAACTGTTTTCCATTTGTTCTGCATTTTAAGTACTCATTCATTGTCTGCTTATGAACAGTGATCAGCTTTAATTGCAGAATTCTATATAGAAAGGAAGCAAATACAAAATGAGATCCTTTTTTTCTCACTAATTACCGTACTACTCATATTTATTTTAAAGGTATCAAGCACTTGTCTAGCTGCCAACCTCATGCTTTCATGCTTTGAGATCTTTTATTTTGTAAGCAGCTTGAATAAAACTCAGTGTTAGACTCTTGGTAGAAAGCTAATTATTTCCTGAAACAGAGTGAAAGGAAACATTCCAGCATAAAACAAGTTTAATAAAACATGGTGTCTGCAACCTCCCCCATGCTCTGCACCCAACTCTGCTCCAGGGCTTCACAACCAGAGCTTCCAAATTTAGTGAGCCACACAACAGAAAGTGAAAACTATTTCATTCCCCCTTTCCTTCGCCCCCAACATTCTGGCCCCACGGGACTACACAATAAAGTCCATCTCTACGCATGCACAAGACAAATCATACATCCAAAGCAATTCTGGAAAGAATGCACAATTTGTACTATGCCCCCCTTCAGGAATGGGTGACCTTGTAATACATTTTCAAGCACTGAGGCTTTCTGAAATAAACTGCTGAAATTCAGGTACCTACGTCAGAAGCGCACATTATGAACAATGACGTGCAATGATCTACAAATTCATTTAAATATTCCAGTACTTCTTCCAGTACAGATTTTCACAAAGCAACAAATCTGAGCAAAAGGAGATTAAAGCCTTTTCAGGGGTTGTAAGTCGTCAAATCTTGCACTACAGAGTTTAGCAAGGAAATGTTTTTAGCTCTCATTTTCTATCTTGCCATTTTTTGTCAAACCATTGATGAGCAGCCTGCAGATTTTCCAGTAGTTACAGCTACATGAAAACCTTCTGCTGTACCTTACAATTTTAAAGCAGATCTATTATGTGTGGTGGAAGGGGGAAGGGAGGGCAGTGGAAAGTACAAGAGAGGAAGGCATTTATAAACCACATCACAGAACCTCAGTCCTAAAAGCCCAAACAACCAAAACAAACATTCCAGTCAGTCTCAAATACAACAGTGCATTTTCAAGTGAGATTTGTGGCAGCGTAAAAGCTAACTTACCGCCTCCCTGTCTGCAAATCTGCCACTACAAAGAGCTGCTATCTAAATACATACAAGCAATACTCTTTCTGATTTCTGCCGACATCTCAGTACATTACTTTCGTTCAAGCGTGAAAATCCGAGGTGGAAATTACGTTTGCTTCTGTACATTTCAAGAAACGCAAGAACCAAAACGAACCTGGTAAAGCAGGAGAGAGCTCGTTATATCCACCAAACGAAGCATTCCGGACGAGCTTTCGGCCATCAGCTCTTGGAGAAAACACCGATGAAATCCCAGCACATGAAGAAAACCTACGTCGCACTGGACCTTCTTCCTTCATGAGTTAAGGTGTTTGTGTAAGGATTATGCTCTCTGTGAAAGCTGGTTAGCATAAGCTGCTTGGAGCAAGAGTGTTGCAGTAGCAGCCTCTTACCTCACATTCTGATGAGTAAGATACAAAAGAGGAAAAAAAAGAAACAAACGAAGGGCGCACATGAAAAATGCAGTGAAGGGACAGAGGCTGCCAAATCAGCAGCAAGCCAAGCAACACTATACTGCTCTAGCAAAGCCCTTAGGATGCTTAAAGTGGAATGGCTTTGCTTCAGCTCCTTTTTTTCTGTGAAACACACCACATCTCAGTTTTTCCCTCTCAGTTTTGGCCCTTCTCATTTTGAAGCACGCAAAAATGGTACTTCTGTTTTAAGGATTCCTTAAATCAAGTTCCTGTTAGTCTTTCAAGTCCCAAATTTATACTGCACAAAGGACAACTCATGAGCTATGTGGCTTCCCTGTTTGATATTGTGGTACACTACGGGAATCTGAAAAGGGACTCCATCGTTGGCATTATGCAGCCAAGTTGAACCTTCTGTTCAGGCCCTCACCTAACTAGTTTTTATCAACTGACTGCCATGGCCTCTACATCTTCATTTCTTATTTTTCTTTAAAAGGTGAGGCAATTGCTTTTTCTTCTTAAAATTCTCCCATTTTTTAATATACAAACCAGTCTGACTCATGGAAGAGCTGCCCTAAATAATCTGCACAAAAAATGCTTTTTATTATTAATGCCCCAAATACTTTATTCAATGAATAAAACACTTAAATGGGCCAGCTTAAATTTTAAACATAATAAATATTCCAGTTAACTGTACTTGAAGACTGGAAATCTGCTGATCCAAACTCCTCCTGCTGGTAGCTACCAGAATAAAGTCAATCTCTACCCAGCCACCTTCACCCACTGCTTGTCACATCAGCAGCCTCTTTGCCACAATGACAAGTGTGCACAGCCACTCTCTTGCAAATGTGGAACTTCCTTCCCATTTCTCTGCTGGTCCCATTTTCCCATCAAACCTTACTTCTGACAAAACGGGTTTTGAAACCTCTACTAAAAAACAGGACAACGGGACACCAAGAATTGCCTTGAAAATAAGAACTTGAGTTCTTAACTTGCTCCATACTAGAGGTCTCCTTTTCTTAAAAAGTGAATCACACACCATAAATTAAATCAATAGCAGCATGAACATGATAAATCCTCAAATAATACTATTTATTCCATCTCCTTATAAAAAGAAGGGTAGTTAACTTCCCAATATACGACGAGGTAAAAAGATGTAGCAGAAAAAAAACAAAGATGAGGCATGGATAGCCATCAACAGAAACCATTTCACGCTACATGAAAAACACAATTCACTTAAGCACAGGGAGTAGGAAAAGTTGGAAATACATGAGGAAAAGCCTCATGTATTCAGGCCTGTCTCCATTCAGCCAATCCTGCATCTCACACTTCCTTCAGCTGAAACAGTCCTTATCCAGAAAGGAACAGAAAAAACAACTAAAAAACTAAAGGAGTGGAGTGGGCAGGGTAGCAAGGAGGAAATGTAAGGAGGGAGAACTATTTTTTTTTTCTGTTTGGCTTTGTTTGGGTTTTTTTTTTTTTGTTTGTTTTAATAAACACAGCTCTACATCACCTCTCCAAATCTGTCTTAACTACAAAACAGAGCAAATACATTGGTCCAAACCTATTCAGAATATGCATTTTCTTTTTTTTTTTTTTCTAACTAAAAATCAAGAAAAGCTGCAGTGGAACTCCCCTTACACACAGAAGGAACTGCATCCTCTCGTTACAGATCTACCTTGCCCAGTTAATGGGGCTGTTATCGCCCCTTTCAGAGTCAGGGCTGTGACCCTGCCCAGAACACTCTGCTGGCACTGGTATCCAGCCTTTCCACGTCTCTCTCCTACCAGAATGGCTGGGTCACACAGACTAAAGGAAGGGGAGGCTCCTCCATCAGACACCCGCACACCACTCAGTCTGCCTCCACCTGCCAGCCCTCCAGCTTGTTTTACAACTGGGTCTTCTCTGCCACCTTATGTTCACACTACTAAAGAGTGGCTGTATTCCCAGGGATTTTGGGAAACAACATCATCCTGAAAGCCTTTCCCTTACTTCTCTCCATGCCCTCTCAGGTCCCTTGACATGGCTCATGTAGCCAAACTGTAAACAGGAACAGATTAAAATACCTCTTTGTCCTTCCTATGCCCTTTTCTCCATCTAGAACTGAAATTGAGCTCTTTGGGTAGATAAAATTAAGAATTTCAATACGTATAATGTTACATTTCCCCTCTCTGACATTCTCTCCAGTCAAGGAGGCTGTTATCCAGGTATTTTAAGTAACTTTTGCTTTAACTCAACAGCGATACAGGAGAGGCAGGCTCTGAGCCTTTTACCAAAATATGACTATCTCACCACTACAACAGAGGAGGAAAATAAAAAAACTGATTTAATCTTCTTTCTTCATCTCCTCACCCCTTCCCCCTGCAAAGACCAAAAAAATCACATAAATCCATGTTCTTCTTCTTTCCTTCCTGAAAATAAATTCAGACAGAATAGGTTCATCTGCTGATTAAACAGACTTTGTCATCTTAGACTAATGTCCCAGGCAGCCTTCTATCCTTTAGGTATTAGTTTCATGTGCTTTCTGAATTTATATACTTAGAAAATGCACTCCCATACACAGCTAGGAAGTTTACACGGTTTCAGATACTCACAAACAGAACTACAGCCAAGCCCAATTACATTAGTCAGACATGGCTAAAAAGTCTGCATAAATATGGAAGTATCAGCACTTTAGCCTAAAGGCATCAGGTGTGTGACACAGTGTATTTGTACACGAATGTTTAAGTTTTTTCACAACAAAAGTTTAAGTTACAATAGAAGGCACTACACTAAGTATGCCACTGAAACAGAAAAATAGTTTCCTGGTTCCTCTGTTTCATAAAACACCTATATCAGTAGGAAGACAAAAATCCCAACATGACTGAAATATTTAGTTTACGTATCTCAGAGCAGGAGGATGGGGAGGAGCACCAGGGGAAGAATCCATTCTCAGTCAGTCTCTTTAGAGGAGGAAAACTTATTAAATGTATGTATTTTTCTAAAGGACAGAACACATTTCTCACATCAGATATTGAATCAGGGCTTCTTCAACAGTAAATAGTAAGCAGTGGCTGAAACACCTATCCTAATCCCGTGCATAAGACATTCTTCCAGGATATTACCTGGAGCAAAATGTAAAATCTCAGTGTACCAAACAAAGTCAAACAGAAGATACATGGAGTTTCGACAACTTTAACACTTTTGACAAAGTCTGGTTTTAGTTTTAAAATATTTCTCCAATGGAAAAATATTTACAGCTGAAAAAACCACAGTCTTAACAAAAAAAGACCTCTCTGAATTGCAAAGGCATGAATTTAATGAAACTGAACTCAAAATAAATCTATCTGGACTACCCGAATGAGAAATTTTCACTATAATAATCCTTTTTAGAGAGATTTTAGAAATTTAGAATAACTAGCACATTCTACAAACTGATACTGATGCAGCAATACAACTAAGACTATGTCTAGTGATGCAAAATAAAAAAATAGTCCTTTTCCCCTTACAGGTACCAAAGGAAAAGCCAAAATCTTCTTAAAACCAAACTCTGTGAAAGTTAGAGAAAAAGAAAGAGGAAGGAAAGCTTGGTGTATTAGAGGAAGGCAGAAGCTTTCTAGACTTGCCCTGTAATTGACAGTAATTTGCCCTGACATTTCAACATTACTACCTTTTCCAGAAGAATTCTTCCCCCAGTCCATGAAAAGGTCATAAATAATTCTCTACATGCAGAAAACAGAAAAAGAAAACAGGTAGACTATCATATCTATGAAGGTTTCATCCAACACCTGTTTTTCACATATGGATTCGAAGTAAAAGATTTTTTTCCTATTTAATAAAAAGGGTATTAAAGATATACTTGCCTTCAGCACTGATATTTTATTCAGAAAAAAAATTATACCTAAACCATGAGGTTACAAGTTGGAGAATAGTTGAGAGCAGCAAATTTCTTTCACCAAATATTCTTCTGTTCTCTGGTATTTCCAAGTCCAGTGCAGTTTAGCTGAGAAGTAATTCCAGAGGCAAGCTTGAGAGTGGTGATGAATGACCACCAAGGCTTCCCAGGCACTTCTGGCAACTGTACCTAGCTGCACCTCCTCACTTGCAGGCTGTTGCCTGCTCAGCTCCTCCCATAAGGAGTAAATAGCTTTGCTCACTGCTCAGGTTTCAACACGGTCATGTCAACCCTTATGAAATTCTCAAAGTCACGGCTCAGGTTCAAGTAGGGCAGTCCTGCAGAGACTGTCATGAAGAAAGCGAACTGGCTTGAGATGTTTCCCAGCAATCAGCTGTGCCTTTTAAACCCAGTACGACACTTTCATAAAGCTATAACCCACACAGAAAGCAGTATATGCAATTTAGCCAAGCCACAAATACTGGGTGCAGTAGCATTTCAGAAATGGCATGTTCTAATAAACACAATGACTTGCAGAGAAGAATGTGCCAGAGTACGCATGACAGTAAGAAAGCAGGAGGTCAGGATAATGTATTCAGGAGATTAACCACACACAGCAGAACTTAAAACATTTTACAAGAAATTCAGTTTTATAACACAGACTAAAATCAGATTATTTAAGCTCCTTCCTCCTACTGTGACCACTCACATCCCATTCAAGACAAGCATCACTAAAGCTACTCTGAATAAGTTACACAGTTTTGTGGAACTGGTGCTTCTCTTCCATGCTCTGCCGAAAAACTGAGAAGTGACCAGCTGTGTCCCTAGGCTCAGGACCCTGCAGCAGGACAACAGGATGAATCCAATACCACCTAAAGATCAACCAGTGCCCACGGCTCCCACACACTGTTGATTACAAAATACTTCCTTGTCATCAAAAGCAAAGCAAGACAAATTAAAATGCATCCTAATAAAACAAGAAAGACCAAGAGTCTCCAAGCATGAGGGCTTGCAAGGTTTGAGAAAGAATTCTTATGCAACAGAAGAAAGCAAAAGTGTTAATATTTTTCTAAGACATTAAATGCATTTACTCTGCAGAGAAGGTGCCTTACTTCAGAAGCAACAATTACTGTTAATATCAAAGTATTAAGAAAAAAACTTAGTCATGGGAAGTAAGTTCATGCAGTCTCCTGTTTCCCTTCACTGTACCTGTTCTTTGAATAGAGAAGCTGAAGAATGGCTAAATAACTTACTATCTTGACACAGTGAGAACAATTTTTTGCTAAGCATGTCATGCTTCCCGTCAGTCTGTCTCATTGTCTCCCTGCTAAAGAAGAAACTGTTAAAGGTCTAATTGAGTTTTTGGAAGAAAAAAACCAACAGTAGTAACTGGCATTTAAGCAGCCACCAACTCCCAGTGCAGTTACAGCCTCACCTGTGCTCAAAGCATCCATTTGCTGTAATTATGGGCAGTGGGATTTCCCTCCCCAGCTCCAAGGCAGCTCCCCTCTGCTGTGGCTTCAGTCTGGTGCATCCATATGAAAGAACAGGCCCTTGTGACCTCTTGGCAGAAACGTGCCCAGAGCACCACAGCCAAGTGCCTGTCTCAGGTAGAGTTGCTAATACTTTGAAAAGGCTTTGAGTTCACAGGGTTGCATCTTTCTGTTGGTCCACAGTAATTTGTCTTCCACTGACAGCTGGTGAGGAGGAGATGCATTGCTGTATCTCCAGGGCTTCTTGTACACTGACCATCAGGAACCCAGAACAGGGATGAACAGGAGCTCCAAGACCTTTGTTACTGCCCAGTGTGACAAACTGTGCTCCTGCTGTCAAGCTGAGCCAAACAACTGAAACAAATGGGTTTTTTTTAAAGCTGCACAGGTTAAAATAAATCAGCTTTAACTTGTTAGCCTTGGGTGCACAGTCAGTAACATCTGGGTTTGGTATTTTCTGGGTCATTAAGGCTCCAAAGGCATCTCATCCCTTCAACAGCTAATAACTGTTCTTTAGGACCTACTGCTTGAAAATGCCTATTCTTTGCTTTCCACCTTCTCTCACATACAAAAATAGGTAAATTCCTGTTTTCTTCAAAAATGCAGCATCCTGTGGATTAAAATCCTAGCACATCCTTTAAATGTTTCTTCAGGAGCTGTTTCAAGTACAAGCTTAGCACAGCCAAAATACCCTCACTCTTCCCCAAAACCACCTTCACTTCCAATTCATGGTGATCATCATCATCACTGCAGATATGAAATTTTGTTTCCACTGTCAACCCTCCTCCCTGCACCTAAGCCACTTCTGTTTCTCAGTCATGTAACACAGTATGTTTTTAATTGCATTGCAAATTCAATTAACAACTACTACTGCTCTGCTCAGATCCTGTTTCTTATCTCCTGCCAGGCTCCTTCTGGGCACACAAATCCCACAGTCACACTCACATTTTCACCTCATCCACATCTCACTGATGTTTTGAATAAAGACAAGAAAAATACAGAAAAGTATGACATCTTCAAGCATTCTATTACAGTATTTTTAATAATACTATCTTAAATAGATACCTCCATCTACCACAAATATTGCTATTTAAGCATTTATGCTGTCTTCATAAAAGGTTTGAAATATGTTTTAAGAAAATATTGGTAAGTTAAAAACATTATTAATCATTTATAAGCAGACTGCTGACTTTTCTCATAAATTTTATGTGATCACTATTTCTGCATTAATTCATTTTATGGAAGAAATAAATCAGTACGCCCAAATTAATAAGATTTACATTTACAAGAATTCAATTTACCAAGGATAATTTGACATAAACAGGTGACATTGGCAAGCAGAGTTCGGCTCTACAACTTTTGAACATGCAGTCTTGTACTCGTCATTTTTAATGTTAATTTTTAATAAAAATTAAAAATTAAAATAATAAAAAATAAAATAATTAATAAAAAAATTTAAAATTAAGTTTGCAATACATTAATTTTGTCAATTATTCCTTTTGGTCACATGCTAGGTTAAAGGAAAACATTCTAAAAGTAAGCTCAACAGAAGTTTAGTTGTTTGTTCATGAATAGTTAATAACATTTTTCACCACTGAATGCAAACACAGAAAATGAGCTAAATTAGCATCATACTATTTGTGTGTCAGCTGCTAGAACTGAAAGATGATTTAGCAGTACTAACATGTATTTGCACTACACTTTAAAAATATGGTCTTGGTGAGTTGGCAAGGCTATGCTGCCCACTAGAGCCTAAAGACACACCATCCCACAAACATAAGCAAAGCTTCACAGATAAAGACAACTCCACAAGCTCATTAAAGTTTCCATCAAAAGGCTACTGAATTACTTAGGTCCTATTCCAAGTCTGATAAGTTAAATAAAATATTGAGGAAAAAACCCATGGTATAAACATTTAGTAGATTCAAGACACATTAGTTGGAGCATTATTATCAGGACTAGGCACTTCTGACCTAGTTAACTATTTGATGGGCAAGGCAGGAATAAATTAAATCCTTGAAAAATAAAATTAAAAGCCCATCTCAGGATCAAGGCCAAATATGGGTAAGTTCGGCCACTAAAATTCTAAACTTTCTACAGAAACAAGTTAAAATCATACAAGAAAAATCTCCACTATCCCTTTTCTTTAAAAAATACATTTCCATCAAACAACCTTTCTTGTGACCTCCATACCTACACATGCCAGCCTGTAGCCTCACAGGTAAGATACTTCAGCCTCAGAATAAAGGACAGCATAACAAGGATCTTAAAAATATTTTGTAAAACAGTGCAAAGATTATATAGAACAGTGACATATGAAATAGATTTTTGCTGAACAATCACTAGACAATGCTGCCAGATCAAACAGTATTCTGCATTTATAAAATAAATCTGCACTGGACTCCAAGAAGAAAACCCCCATCTCTGTCTCAGAAAACATACTAAACTCCATCTCACAAGAGTGACAGAAGTGAGGAGGAGGAAGAAGACATGTCTTAAACTAAGACACAAAGAGGAGGAAAACAGAAGCTTTCTGAAATCCCGAGCTATGGTCAGAAATGAAAACAGTATTTATACACAGCACCTAAAACGATAAAACACATAACATTTACAACTTTACACTGAGATACTACACGGTTCTCTTTGCTCCAAATAGGAAGCCAGTGGCTCAAACTGATATTAAAATGTTTACCTCCCATCCCTTGCATTAACAGTCATGTAGTTTTAACCATATTTTGAATACTTAGGACATGTCATTAGGACCTTACTTAAAACACAAGCAGATGATACAAAAAAACTTAGTATCTGCAAGGAGCTTGACATAGGACAAACAAGTCTTAATGCTTTTCAAGCCAATTTAAATGATTTTCCTATGAGTGAAAGCCCTGAAAAAACCCAATGGTTTGACTTTATAACTTAGTAGGAAAATCAATACTAAAAGGAAGAATTTATTAGAATATTCAAATACACTTGCATAACTCCAGCATTTGTCTGGTAAAGGATACAACAGTACAAAGGGAAAATAACCAAAAGTTCTTTCAACATAATAAAAATTACAAACAAGTTATATTTATATTGTACAGAAAATATTTTCACAGACTAAGCTTGACTCAAGCCAGAGGACATCAAGTGCTGTTCCAGTGAGATAACACCAGGAATTAGAAAATATGTCTGAGCTAGGTGTGTGCAGTACCAAAAATACTACCATAATAGCTTTAAAATACACCAAAATACTATCAGATTCAGCACAGCAACAACTGTCTTTGTTTCAAAGTTTTTTCTTGTCTAGTAGAACTGAACGGGAAAACAGGAATATGATTCCAAGTTATCTAAGACATTGCCTTGATTACTCTGAAACACTGGTATCATTACTTTGACAAAGCAAGCTATAGCAGTTAGAGAGACTCATACCAAAAACTGTTAAAAATATAAAACCATGTTAGGAACACTACTCATGAAAAAAAAATAAAGGAAGCATGAATGACTAGCATAGTTGCCGACAGTAAAAGGGAAGAGAATATTAATTTTAGAAGCCTGAAGTTTTCATTAAGAACTGCACCAAAGAAAGATGTCCAATGATTTCCTAAGCAATAAATGCAAATAGTTTCAAATGCAAGTAAGCACAAGGAGAGGAACTATTGCTAGTTTTTTTTATTTATTGAATAGTCGATCAGCATGTCAGGTCTACTAATGAGTTTAATTTTTCCATCCAGTCAGTTCTCATGGATCCACAGAGTTTGTTTTCAACATGTTTAGCAAGGTAGAGGGACCATTTAAAAGCTGACAAAAAGTAGTGTGGAGACCTTTTTTTTTCCTTTTTCTAAAAAGAAGGATCTTTTAGTAGAAGTAATTGCTGAAGTACCTTTCCACAAAAGTTCCACCTGTGGTACATCATAACACTGCTGCATAAAGACACAGCTTGAATACTGAGAAAAGAATGTTACCGTGGGTTTTACAGGACTGCACACAAATAATCATTTATCATCATGTGGACTGTTCTCCTATCAAACAAATCATAGCATGCCTTAATAAACTAGTGCATCACATCATGCATTTTTTTCCTGTTTCAGATTAACACATTAACACATTGTAAAAATATAAATAATCACATACAAAATTTCAATACGTTTCCTCCTTACCTCTTTATTGTAAAAGGCAGTGATTTGGAACCAACATTTGGAACAGATAATTCATGTCAGAATTAAAGTTCTTTAAAACACCTGTAAAAATAACTTTCTTACCATGACTATGGGTGGTTCCTGGACTGAGACATGGTTGGAGTAACTCTTTGGTTGGAGTAAAATAGGCTTCTTTTCCCTGGTGCTGGTTCATTTTTCCTGGAGTTACAGGCTGTTCATCACTGTTTGTTACCACTGCTGAAATACAAAATAGACGTTCATTCAATGGTGTTATGTGCTTATGGATAGATTATTGAGAACTTCACTGCTGTTTATGAAACTGGTATTCAACTTCTCTGTTGCAAAACATTTCATTCTAAAAACTGAGGTTTTCAAACCAGATAGTTGCTTTGGAGAGGATGGCAGAAAAAAAGCCAGTAAGACTAGTCAAAGACATAAGGCCAAAGATGGAAACAAAAATTAGCATGAGCTTGGAAAGGCTGATACTCAATAGATCAGCATTAAGCTGTTGTTTATCTTCTGAAATACTTATTTTCTTTGCCACTTTTGTGGTAGCTTTTGGTTTAACTAGCCACAACACAGCCAACCCAGGAAACAGCTTGCCAGATCAAGCTGTACCAACATCCCAGAAAGCTAAGATGAATGTCTGTATATACATCACAAGAAACAAGTCTTAGCAATACAAATCATGAACAAATTCTGTCAAGGCAAAGGTTTAAAGCAGAAGAGATACTCTCCTTGAACCTCATCAGTCTGAAAGACTTGTCTGGTGTCTTCTTGCCTATTTCCAGGATCACCTGGCCAGCCATCCTGTTTTACAGTTTCTGTACATTTCATTAAGCTGCACACAACGAAACTGTACCTTTCTCATAGTCAAAGAAATGACTGACTCTGTAACACCTGTCGTGTGAAAGCAGATATACTGACAACGTGTTCAAAGAGGGAAACAAGCAATATTTACTAAAGAAAAGACTGGAACTTACAACATGGATGATTTTAAGAGTTCCCAAGCTTTCCTTAAAAGTTCAGCAGAAGATTTGAGTCAAATCAAACAAGTTCTATTCTCTGGATGGACTCTGCAAAGTACAAAGGCCTTCTTAGCTTTATCACTACTCTTATTACAGTAGTGGAAACATTTTGTAGCAAAACCTGGAATGAACACAAAGCAGTATGAAAAAATAAAAAGGTGCTTGAGTGTCCAGAGAAGAGCAAGGAAGAGGAAGATAGTGAAGGGTCTGGAGCACAAGTCTGATGAGAATGGCTGAGGGAGCTGGGGTTGTTTAGCCTGGAGAAAAGGGGATTCAGGGTAGACTTCACTGCTCTTTACATCTACCTGGAATAGATGCACAGACCCAAATAACTTCTCTCACATAACAAGTGACAGGACAAGAGGAAACAACCTCAAGTAGTAGCATGAGAGGTTTAGACTGGATATTAGAGAAAATGCGTCACCACAAGGCTTCTCAAGCATTGGAAGAGGCTGCCCAGGGAAGTGGCACCAATCCTGGAGGAATTTAAAAGATGTACAGATGTAGCACTTGGGGACATGGTTAAGTGGTGGACTCAGCAATTCTGGGTTAACAGCTGGACTTGATTGTTACATGTGTTTTCCATCCTAAATAATTCTATGAAGAATGCAAGGATTGCAGTACACCCATCTGTATTACTCTTCTACATCACTTAAGCTATCTAAAGCTCTGCTCCAGACAAACCATGCTCTATGTGAAGTGCTGCTGAGGAAAAACATGTGAGAAAATGGACAAGGCAGGCAATGAGCTCATTTTAGCAGTTGAGTTTAAGTCTATCAGTGCCAGAAGGCTGGTATTTCAAAGTAGTGTCTGATGTTGCTCTTCTTGTTGTACCAAAATAGCCGTTTATTGTTCTGCAACTACAAGTAAGGGAAAGAGGGGAGCAGGGCAGTTGATGAAGTCTTGGGAAGGGACTATACCACAGAAGGTCTTGTATGTGAAAATAAAAGGGGGGTAAGGAAACAGCTGCTTCACAGGTTTGCACAAAATGGGTCGCTGCAAGGAGAGTGAGCTACACTTGCTTTAAAGACTTAAGGTGTATAGTACACTGAAGGAGGACCAACTTTAAGCCAACAAGCTGAAAACTCCTTTTGATGAGCTGCTGGCCACTTAGCTTCTGCAGGGATGGGATTTCTCAGCCTACTGTGCTCTACAGGTGTCCCCAGGAGCCTCAGTGCCACTGCAGCAGCTGACACCGTGGGCTCTGCAGCAGGAGCTGCACTAGCAACCCTCTCCTGAGTAACCTGTGCAGAAGGCTTGTTTGGGAACGGGCAGCATGCAGCACTGCTAGCTCTGTTTGGAGCTTTAAGCTGTGGGAATTCCAGAGGTTTCTTTAAGCTGTCACAATACAGTATTTTCTCAGGCAGTACTTGCCAGTAGCCAGGAGTGTAAGCAGGTTCCGTGCACGAGTGTTACTAAAGCATGAGCTACATTCAGCAGTGCTGACTCAGGCACACTAACGGGACTACAAGCTTCAATCTCACTGGAGAATTCATATCCTTCATTAGGAGTCAATTAGGTCCTGCAACAACTCCTAGAATTGTCAGAAAATCTCTGGTAGGAAAAGAGCCTATGTATCATTTAATAAAAGTACTAAATAAATGGAAATAAATCAGTTAACATCATAACTATTTATCCACATTATTAACCATAGCAGCCTCTAGGAGGAAGTTGTCCTCTTTCTTGCAAAATGCCTTATCCTAATGCTCAGATGTTTGCTCTGAGGTGAGGGAGAAGAAAAGGCATTATTTTGGAGAAGAAACAACAAATAGTAAATATCAAAGCCTCCTTGTGACTCTTTAGAGGCTGCTGAGAGTTGAGAATACATATTTTGTTCGTGTTCATCATACTGGTCATCAAATTACTAATACAAAAGTTTGTCAGCACAGTTCATATCTTAGAAGACACAAATTGGGGTCTTTATAGCCATTTTATTTTGAGTAAAATTACAAAAAAAATCTGAAGTGTCAGATTCCCACTTCTGTTTCTATAATGAGGCTGTGAAAGTGCCTGAAAATGGCACAAAGACATCGTATACAGGAAGAGGTTTATTACAATTCAACATCATTTCTTAATGTCTATAATAAGCTATATCAGCTAAGACCACAGCTTCTGCACAGATTTCTCACAGAAAAAAGAAACAATTTGTGCCTGCACCTTTCTTTTTCCCACATACACAAACTCTTAATCCCAGACAAAATCACTCTGCCAATCATACTAATGCCCACAAACCAATGGCACCAGTAAGTCTTTGGCTGTGTGTACTCATAAACATCTATCTGCACCTCACCAGATCCAATCCTGAAGAATTACAGTATATATGCACCTGTTAAATTCTGAATATACAAAATTATTGAAATTAGGTGAACCACACATAGCACTAGAAATTGAGAAGCTCAAAAATAAAAAACTGTTTCTGAACCATTATTTCTGTATCTTTACTATCTATACTACAATAGCTTTTGAAAGTTTCATTTCAAACTGATAAAAATAGCTTTTTCTCTTCCAGATAAATTACATAAATTTTTTTTTTCCTGGCCATTACTAGGAGAGGTGAAGAATAAACTTTTCCCAGTAAAAAAAAATAAAGGCTACAGTAGGGAAACACTTGGATGAGTGGTATGCCAGGCAAAATACTTTTCCAACAGCAAATTTTCATCACACTTCAACTTTTCAATTATGATACAGAAGAAAACCTAGTATTTATGACAGCAACTATATGCAAGATATATGCTAACTACTATGAAGATTTATGCAAACATAACGTAGGAGAGAGAAGTCACTTACTTGATGGTCCAGGAGAATCTCTGTTCTCAGCATGATGCTGTGTACACATACAATTGAGGAATGAAGAACAGCAAACATAAAAATCCAGGCCAGGAAGAAGCAAGTGCACAAAAAGCAGCAGCAGCAGCGGGAAAGAAGGACAATGAAAACAGTGTTAGTTCATAACTAAAATACAACATGCACCTCAATGCCAAAGGCAAGACCTCAAGGGACTCCACAGTTCAGAAAAGTTGAAGCAACAAATCTGACAAATATGCTTATAGAAAAGCCATTATTAGAAGCCATCATTAGTAAACAGCAACTGCCTCAACCACTTCTTCTGAGTGGAAACTCTCCAGCAGCAATTTAGTGCTTGTGTGACTTGATACACAGCATTTTTAAAGAAATTTTAAGCTGGAGTGGTTTCAAAAGACTGAAGCCCTGAAGAAAGCTGAAATAACACAAAATGTTTCCAAAACCAGTCCACTTTCAGAAAAGCGTTTTGAAAGAGAAAAAAAAAAAAAAAAAACACAACAAAACCAAAAAAACCCCCACCTTTAAAGTGATAAGTAATGTGCAAGCAAGGACCTACTAATGCTGATCCAAGCCTAACTGCTTCTGCATACAAACACAAACTTCAAAGCCACAGATTCAGTTTATCTACAAACATATAACATTTGAAATTGCTTAGGATACAAGACAAACAGTGCACTTTTAAATTTAAGAGGATATTTTATATCTAAGTATTTCCATAGAACCAAGTTGCATAAAATTTCACTCCCACTGAATGCATCAAAAGCAGGCACTAAAGGAGGGTAACTGCACAGTAATAGCCTGTACACTTTTCTGTTATTTGATCTGGAATCTTTTTAAAATCCTTGTTAACCAAGACCTCAATCAAGGCTAAGATCCCACTGTGTTCAGTCATGCACACATAAAAGGCAAATTCCACTTATGTCTTTAAGGACTTAATACTTTTGAAATCTGTGAATAATAGAAAAAGGAGAAAACAAGAACACTGATCAGCATGAACATGTCCTCCTTAAAAATAAAATAAATCCAAACATGACATATCTTCTATATCCCAAATAAAAAACTTGTGCTCCATAAAAGAGCAAAATCTTTGCTCTGCTTTAAAGAGGATCCAATCTTTCCTCTCTTATCAGGACTTAACAGCAGGAAATGTAAAAAAGAAAAATCATAATCAAAATCTTTGCAAGCAAGAATCCTGTCTTGCACTCCTGACCTCAAAACACTGATTTTTTTTTTTTATCACTCACATCTGCCTAAGGGTGTTAAATTGTAAACTGACAGTGCAATGTGCAAATGCGAAGTACTGCAATGAATATACAGCAATTGCAGTACACATCATTGGAAAGGTGAGGGAACCCTTCTTTCCTAATTCTCCACTTCCTGGAACAGGACCTTACTGAACAGGAAAAACTGAAATAAAATATAAGCACAATTGGCAAATAAACTTCTGTTGCTGCCAGTGACTAAATTCAGGTCCAAGTGTGAAACCCATGAACTTATCAGACAGGTTTGAGTAGAAGTACATTAAATGTATTCAAGAATTCAATGGTTTTCAAGCAAAGTGTTTATTCTTAATGTACAGATAACATACTGCAAACTAGGAAACAGTTTATGCTCAGACTGGAACTGTCCTACTCTATGCTGATTTTAGATTCAAGAGAATAGTGGCTGACAAGAGAACAAGAAGCCAGCAGAAAGTATACAGAGATCCAGCAACTGGTTGGAGAGGGCTGGGAGCACATATCCAGCACTGGGCTGCTTTATTTGCCACTGGGAGTTAGAAAACAAAAGAACGGAGCTGGAGAAATGCATGGTAAACAGACACACGGGATCAGAGGTACCTGAGACTCAGCCACTGCTCACTGGCAGTGCATTACTTACGTGTGGAAGAAATAAGAGTGAAAAGGCACCACAGCAGGTCCTGTCTCGCTGCCTGCCCTGCAAGCAGCCCTGGCCAAGATACAACATGACACCAGAGAGCAGGGCAAGCCGTCACCCGAGATGATGATGCAGGGGCTTTTCATGTAAATATTTTAGCATTGCATGGTTAATCCCATGAACTGGTACAAACAGCTCCTATGCCAGAGGCTGAAACACAAGCCTGTCTAACTCTGTCCTTGATCTTCTGTTTAATTGGCATTCTGTTTACACACCAAACTCTCTCTGTTGCTGGTCAACCCCCTCTCTTCATCAGAGGTATTTGGGTCTGTGCATTTACCTAAAACTGCAGAATATATACATTTCTAAACAATGGTGCAAGATGTTAAGGTACTGAAAATGAAACTATTTTGGCCAAAAAATCCTTTTCATTTTCCAATGACCTCCATCATCTGCAATTCATATTGCATACTGCAGACCGTGGTTCCAAACAACTAAGAGAAAAAAGCCATGACAGTTTTACTACTTCAGGGCTTTCTCTGAAAAGAATGCTCTCAGGACAGTCCTGTCTCTCACCACCCACAACTCTTATTCTAAATATACAAAACTAAGAGAAACATGCACATATTCCCAGAGGCACAGCCTACCCTTATTTTCATATTATATAATTAATGACTTTGATTACAGAACAAGTCCTTTGACAGTTCTCAACACTACGTGATTGATTTCATTTCTACCGAGGTACAATTACTTTACAGTGTTGCTACCAAAATAGATGAAGCCTAATCCTCCTACTTAGTAGTTTTACTAAGACTTAGAAGCAAAATCAGTAATATAAATCCAGCAATATAAAGCATCATATGAGACAGCAGGTGTAATTTTTTGTACACAAGGGCAGCTCACGTGCTTCAAAAAAGCACTATTTTTAGATGTTCATTTCACAGAAAGAAAGTTTATAACAACTGCTACTAAACTTTAAGTTGTATTTGCCAAGTTCTGCTAAAAAACAATACCCTTTGAATATTAGGGTAAAAGCATATGTCACGCTAGCATGTCTGAATCTCAGACTACAAAAGTTTTCTACAAACACTAGTTTTACAATCAAAACATAAAGCTAAATTGTTAATAAATTAAATGAACATTCTAAAGTCAAGTTTGAGTTTTCCCCTTGCTGAAGACAGACTTTCCAGTCTCTGATATGTGTAAACCACTAACATTAATCCAGTTAGGTTTAAATTCAGGATAACTAACCCAACCTACAACGTTGATCAATAAAAAGGACCTCTATCCAATGGTTCAAGGAAAAAAGGTACTTTTATCTCTGTTGATATATTAAGTAGCAAGGACTGACACTGACTGCACAAGTTATATCATAGGTGAATTATTTATTAAATATAGGTCTTAGCAAGAACTAGAAGTGACTAAAGATGACAAAAAATATATTTCAAAAAAGAATGGTTTATACCACACATTTTCACATAATGTTCTAAGTTCTGGGGCAGTGAGACTTGATTAAATTATTTCATAGAAAAGTAGACAAAAACTGTTCGCAAACAAAATCTCAAAGCATCTACTATTTTGCCCTGTTTTAATGGTGCCAGACTACAAAAATAGTTTGCTGAGCTGTCACAGCCTTTGTCTTCAAATTTATATTCAGTACATATCAACCTAATTGTTAGACAGGAAGAGCATTTAATATTAGACTTTTCTCCATATACTGATTCTGGAAAGACCACAGCATTAAGGTCTGTGATCTCCTCATCTCTTATTCTTTTACAAGCAAGCCAAAAAAGCAAATTAGAATGCTAACACCTCCCAAGATTGTTTATTTAGATACCTCCTAAAAACATCCCAAAATATTCAAAACTGGAGAAAAAAAGTGATCAGTATTCCTCATGCACATTGCAACACATATATTTCATGAATTTTATCATGACAATGGAACTTAAAAAAAAAAACAAAAAAACAAACAAAGAGATTGCACCTCAAAGTCTGGAATACTGAAAAAATTTAAACATGATTTAAAAAAATTTAGATTTCTGGGAAGTGTCAGGATTTGCACTGACTAAACGTCTTCAAAACTACTGGGTCAATCTCTCTTAAAATACACATGATATTTGTAATACTTAATTTTCACTTTTTTTTACTATGATATACACTAGGCTGTATATTAGACTACCAAATAAGCTTTCAGAAACGTTTTTAGCACCTGTAGTGCAACACACAAAACTTCACATTTTAACTGCAATTTAGACAGACAATTACTCCACTGGCTGGTATTTTGATAATAAATGCTTAGAGTAGCCTATAACAATATATCATCCGTTAAAAAAGATTATTTTGAGATGACATTTCAGAAGCACACAGGATGAAAGGCAATCTATCCTTACACTTAGCATTCTTCTAAAGGAGTCTTGGTAAAACAGAGACTCATTTTGAGGGTACCTTCTTGAGATCACACTATTCTGAAGGCATGTCACAAAAAGAAAAGTAGCACATTTTATGTTACTTTGAAGTGTTTTGTAGACTGGTACTTTTTAATATATTTTGAGGAAACAAGGAGCACAGCAACTGAACTGACAGCATTTTTTAAAAAAATGAAAATACCCTACTGCACAGTTGGCAGGGGATACTGATAGCATGCTGAATCTGGGCTATAAATGCATGGGCCATGCAGCAAACCAATGAATTTGTTCATTACAAAAAAAAAGCCAAAATTTTTCCTAACTCACTGCAAAACAGTTTGTCTCCAAACTCACCACTTAAGATAAAAACAGTAATAAAACACTTGATCAAATTAGTAGCTTCATGTAGTAGTGACTATCACAAATAAAGTTTGTCAGTAATGAGGTGCTAAATTTGACCTTCACCTCAGTTACAGAAAAACATATCCTATTTTGCCTTTGGGAGGTAGTGCTTTGGAAACTATAAAACATTTCCTGCTTCAGCTATTGAAGTGCTTCTACAGACACAGCTTGTGGAAAAACAAAACTCTTAAATAATTTCAACATTTATGATCATGACGAAGCACAATAGTACCCACTAGCCTTTCCTGTTTTTAAATTGTGCTTAGAAAGAGCTTTATTGCCTCAGAAATTTTATAATCAGTACAGATTATCAACTCTTACACCTCACATTACTCTGATAACAATTAATTATCACTCCTCCTGTCTTTTCTGCTCCTCATTCCATCAAGAACTATATTATTTTTTCTATTGTTCATAGTCACTAACTAGCAAAGGGTCAATTAGACAGAAAAACCTTTTTCCTTCAGGACTTTGAGACAAAATGCAAAAATCAAATCCAAAATCCGAAAGTATTTTAGCATTCAGGCCTCCTGCCATGAGAATCTAGTAAATGATACGTGATGCTACGTGATATTCCAAATGCATTCACCGGAAAAGTATAAATTCAAACCCAAAGTGCTGAGACTCAAGTCATTTAACCCTCTCCCTGCAAAAGCATCTTCACATTCATCTCATTACACAAAGGCACACTTAAGTTACTCACTGAATTTCTATCCAGTTCCCCATCAACTGGGACGCTCTCCATGTTGAAAAAACTTGTTCTCTGTCTCTATCACTTAGAGTTCTTCCATCCTGCTACTCGAGATCCTAGAGAGGAAAAGAAAAATGCAATAATGTAATTCCAAGGGTTGAAATCCAGTAGAGAGCTACACTTGCTCTTCCTTCCGTTTTAAGAGGCTAAAAAGTCTTATACGGTAACCCCTGCGTTTGACAGTACCTTGCAAAACACCAACATTCACCCAGAGAAGTCAACTCAGGAATGGAGACAACAGTTTCAGCTAAAATGGCCAAAACAAAAACTACTCACAGAGACAAACACTTACTTCTACAAATAAGGAAGAGTTATGCAAAAAAGAAGAAAGCCACAGGTTTTGCCCTGTATTTCCCGTTGTTCCAGAGTTCCCAGCAGCACACTGCTCCTGCCCCACAGGCATGTGCACACCAGCTGTTTGGGTAAAAAACAAAGCTGTCCTGGGGCAGCCAGAGTTGAGGGCTTCCCAGCATAACTCCAGAAACAGCTATGTATTGCTTTGTGGAGCCAAAACACAGAAATTAAATAATATGTGCAAGCCAGCACCTTCTGTGGCACAGCGGGCACTCATCTGGGGGTCACCACACGCAGCCAGAAAGGAATGCCTCATTCTCTAGGCATTTCCTATTTACTCCTTTTTTTGCAAGACAATGAACCTACAATGACTCTTAGTACTCACAGCATATTTAAAGTCATCAGTGAGACACCCTGGAATCAAGCAAAATTTGGTGGGAAAAAGGTGCTTTGACCATTCATTTGTTAAGCAAGTTTCAGGAGAGGCGCAGATCAAACTGGGATGCCTATAGATTTTCCGTCACTGTCATTCTCTCCAAGACCTCCATCGAACAAGCAGGCTGTGTGCTTACCTGTTCAAAACAGTAGAGTCAGTAACAAACAGGGAGAAAACCCTGTGGTCCCACCCTGCACAAAGCTGCGCTCGCTCTGCCCTTCCCAGCCAAGTGTTTGATCAGAGAACTAGCCCAAGGACAATTTTCTTCTTTCCTTTTGTCTTGGGTGGGGTGAGGGGGMAGGAAGCAGCTAAATTACAAACTCAATTGCTAAACCAAAACTTGTGCAAGAGCAGAGGTAGCATGGAGATGGTGATTATTTTTACACTATAATGTTAGCATATTGTGCTTAATTTATGCATCGAGCTAATGGCAAGGTTCAGTGCAAGCAGATAAGTGAAGACAGAGGGTGAGGTGGGAAGACACATCACACAGTCCCTCCAGGGAAGCTGAAGAACATCTTCAATGCAGGAGGATGGAAGAAAGGCAAACAGATAACCAGAATACACAGGATCTTCTGGTTCAAGGTCTGTCTCAGGAAACAGACACTCATGAAAACAAATCTCACTAAAAAGAATAACCATTTATTCAACTGCTTTCCATGTTCTATTGTAATTGGGGTTTTTTTTTGTTTTGCATTATGTAAAGCAAGTCAAAATTTTCCTTCAGGAAAGAACATACAGTATTAATACAGTCTCACTAATTACCATAACATACGCCAGCAAAACACAAAAGAAGTCTTTAAAAAATAGTTGAACCAAACAAAAAAAACCCTAAAAAACCCGCAAAGTTAAACGTTTTTTATGACTTAATCCAATGAACTGAGGAGGACCTTGCTCAAGCACCCGAGTGATTAACTGAGATGGCACATAACTGGGTAGCCTGGTTAGATGTTCTCATGTAGGTAAGCATCTGAAAGGAGATAATCAAGCTATTAATTTTGATTTAATAAAAGGAAAGATGCCATTACCACAGAAAGAGGAATTCACCCTAAAGCTCTGTTTCCCAGAGCAGCAGACACTGTGACCCTTACCTTCTGCACCCAAAAATGAGATGCAGAACTGAGGGATGATTTTTGATGTCTGTTCCTTGTCATCTCTCCCCCACACTTCCATTTTAGATTCTCTTATTAGCAGAAAATTCAGCAACACCAGACTGCATGCATATTCAATTCGCAGAAACACTAAACTCTTCTAAATAGGTTGAAAAATGAGTGGCATTACAAACAGATGCAAGCACTGGTATTTAAAACAGTTTTTCAGTTTTTTTTACTTACACAAACTTGTAGCCACACTCAAGTTATCCAAACTTTGATGACAGGAATATTCAACCTAAAACACTTTTAACCCATTTTTATGTTTAATGTTTTTGAACTCTTAATTTTTATTGTCAGTGCTCCTGGTGTATTCTGCTCCTCCATCTGTTCACATAACCACAGCCTTCCTTACATTAGTCTCAAGAGCAGTACCATCAGACAGGTACCCTAAGGTCTAATTCTTAGCATTCATGATCACTTAGGGTCCCAAAGACTCCTAATCCAGCATGCTCCCAAAGGCTGCAGAGCTGTTTTCTGGGAAAAGGAAGGAAAAAACTCTACCTGCTCATGATTAAACAGCAAAGCAGGTGAAGAAATGGTTAAGAACTACCTTCCTCCAAGTTGTTTAGCTCATGAGTAGATAGCCAGCTTGCCTTATTTTTCTTGGCAAAATGAAGGCTGAAAGTGAACAATATTGCTTCTGTTACATGCCAAAATAAATACAAAGGAAGGAAAAGGGCTCTCTCAGCAAAAGGATATTGCCAAAGAGTCAAGTAAGGATGAAACTGGAGAACAGATTTATTTTGAAAATTACAGAATGCTGCTAACTATCTGAGCCCCAAGGCTTTGAAACAATTTTTGAACCAATGTTGGGAAGGGGTATTTTCTTATTTGTAAATGTAGCCAGGTTATGAAGGGTGCTTCAACAAACAAGCAAGCTCTTTTCTACTTTAGCTAATCCAATAATTAAATTTGAAGATACGACCCCAAATGTAACAATTTATTGATTTGGGATTTTTTTCAGCTTTTGGGGAATGTGCATGACATGCTTTTGCTGCTCTCTGTTACAGTAACAAGTGTTTACAGTTTGGTCAGCTTGAGGTTTTAATTAACAAATGCTCCATCACAATCTTAATTCTTAAAAGCTCAAGGAGGGCACACAGAAAGTGAAATTATTATTTGAAAATAACTCCATAATGGCATCCAGCTAGTCAGCTATTTTTCCTTTACAGACAATGGATACAATCAGGCACTCACAAAGGTATTACTTAAAGCATTCTACCAATCAGACAAATGCTGCCACAAAATAAGTTCCTTCTCTCCAACTGTCAAGAAGGTTGAACAAATCAAAAACATGTATTTAAAGCAGAAGAGAAATGTTTTCCTCTTATCACACAATCCATAACCTGTCCTGTTAATACCTGTATTCCATCTTACTTTTGCTGATGACACCAAACTGTGTGGTGCAGCTGAAAAGATGAAGGGAAGGGATGCCATCCAGGGGGACCTTGGCACACTTCAGAGCTGGGTCTGTGTGAACCTCAGGAAATCAACAAGGCCAGGCTATCTCCAGGACAAATACTTGCAAGCACAAATACATAAGGCTGAGAGGAGAATGGGTTGAGAACATGACCTGGCAACATGTGCTTGCAGCTCAGAAAGCCAACCATATCCTGGGCTGCATCAAAAGAAGTGTGGTTAGCAGGTCAGTCCACCAGGTCACTCACAGATCTACTCCGCTTTTGCAATGTTTATACTTGATATTAGAAAGAAATGCTTTACTGTGAGGGTGGTGAGACGCTGGAACAGGCAGCCCAGAACAGCCATGGATGCCCCATGCCTGGAAGTGTTCAAGGCCAGGTTGGATAGGGCTTCGAGCAATCTGGTCTAATGGAAGGTATTCCTGCTTATGACAGGAAGATTGGAGCTAGACTGTTTTTAGGGTCCTTTCCAACCCAAACCATTCTGTGGCTACATGGTTTTAACAGATTGCTTCAGCCATTTGTAGTTTTTCTAACAATCTGGTTTTCAGTTCATTGCACCTTGAGAATAGGAAAATCCTCTTTAGGTCTCCTACAGGAGGAAAGAAAAATATGCATCAATGAAAGCTACTACTCTGCATGAACAGGATCTTTTCTAACTATCTATGCACATGCATGCTGAAAAGTCCTATGAGAACTCAAGAAGACAACTCCTACCCATTAAAAAAATTTCAAAAGCCATAAAATGGATGTCTCAGTACTATACTGCTACCCAACTTTCTCTTAGACATAGTTATACAGAACACAGACCAAAGGTAGCACAACTTAGGTGCCTCAGCCATGAGAGAAACTGTGGCAGCAAGCTTTTGTTCAGTCCTACAGAGATCAGTGGATATGGCAGTGCTCTGCTTTGACTTACGTATCCTCTATCTTAACCAGATGACATAAGCTTTTATTGCAGGGTATGTTAAAGTAAATAAAGGAGTTACTAGGCAATGCAAGGCCCTTTTCTGCCAGCATAACAAGAGCTGATCACCAAACATATTTGTTCTAGGCACAAAAGAGTTTAACCATGATACCATGGTAGTAATACCCTATTGGTGGTATATTCATAACATTAAATCATAATTCAATTCACAAAAGGACTCTTCCTCCCCTTCTCCCACACAAGGTTAGCTTCAGTTCAAATACTTCACTAAATCTGGAGAGTTTCATCAAGAGTCCCCACTGTCCCCACAGAAATTCCAGAATTTCAGCCACAAAGCGCAAGTGGTAGAGATGACCCCTGAAGCTAATACATTTTCTTTTTCATCAATGGACCAAGTTACTTGAACACCTGCATACTGTACTATATAGGCAGGTTTTAGCTTTCTTCCTAAGGACTATCACCTGCAGTCATTAGATAGGGCACTTGCACTGTGATACTGCTCTGTGATCTGTTATAGTATCACAGTGCCCTCCTGCACTCACAGGGTGCAGCCTCACTCTGACCTGCCACCAGGCTGTGTGCTGAAACGGCTGCTGCCTTCTGACCCAGCCTTTCCAGAGGGGAAGTGTTCTCCTGGGCTCTGACCTCCCAATTGACCTAAGCTCTGCTGGATGCCTGCCTTCCTTCCCTAAAGCATAAAAGAAGGAGAAACATTTAAATTTATTTAGATGAATATCACATAAGAATATATTGTAATTTTTCTAAAATGACATAAGCATAATAATGTATAGACTTTAAAGATTAATGTGGCAGCAGGCAAAGGCAAGGCACTTTAGGTGAAAACTAGGTGTTTACATTGAGGTCAAGAAGGGTAAAAATTCACCTAGGTCTTTGCTGGAAAGCAGAGTCACAACAGTACCAAAGAAATCCTATTTCACAGGGAATCAGAGAATGGCTGAGGTAGAAAAAGACCTCTGAAGGTCATCTCGCCCAAGTCCCCTTTTGCAGAAGGATATCTAGACAGTTTTAAAATATCTTTCTCCAAGGATGAAGACTACACAAACCCCCTGGCCAACCTGTGCCAGTTCTTGGTTGCCCTTCAAGTCAAGAAGTGTTCCTGATGATGGGATGGAACTTCCCGTGTTTATGTTTGTGCCCATTGCCTCTTGTATCATCACTAAGCACCACTGGAAAGAACCTGTATCTGCCACCTTTATACCCTCCTTACAGGTATTTATACACATTGATGAGTTCTCCCTGAGCCTTCTCTTCTCCAGGCTAAACAAAGCTCTTTAATCCTTTCCTCGCACAAGAATTGATCCAAGCCTTTGATCATCTTCACAGCGCTTCACTGGACTCTCTCCAGTATATCTACATCCCTCTTGTACTCAGGAGCCCTGAACTGTACACAACACTCCAGATGTGAACTCAACAGTGCTCAGCAGAGAGGAAGGATCACTATTCTCAACCTGCTAGTAATGCTTTGTCTACAGGATTCAGGAACACCATGCATCTTCTTTTATGGCAAGGGCATGTTACCGACTCATGTTGAAGTGTCTGTCAGGATAACCAGGTGAACTCCAGGTAAGCAGCTCTATAAGGTCCATAGCAGAACTATAAGGAAGTTTAAGGGTATGTAAGCGCTAAAACAAACCAAAACCAAGAAGTTTCCTAGCTATTAATAGCTAACTGTAACAGTTATAGCTACCTATAACTCCTAAGAGGTATAGGATCAGTTTTAAGAGATTAAAGGAAATCGATACCCTAAAGAGTGATCAAACCAAGGCTCTCAAACAATCTAAGTGTCTTCTAGGCTGTTGTGTGACTGCTGAAGGCACTTTCACTTTGCTCTATGCAGTGGGGGAGCAGCAATAGCAAAGAAAGTAATAGAGATAACACGTCTTACTCTCAAGGCTCTTTGAATACAGTGCACCAGAGGAAGAGCAGCCTTCTGGTTGTACACAAGGCCACAGATCATCTTTCTCGGCTAACAAGCCTGAACACCAAGCACACTCCATTATCACGCTACAGATCAGGCCAGCTTCTTGCACATGACACAGTGCCACTGCATGCCAAGTGTTTGTTGAGTTCCAAGAAAGCAGGAACTGAAGCGGAGTTACTGGTAAAAACGGAGGAGGGGCAACAGGGTCAAAAAAATCAGCAAAAAATGTTGTAAACAAAGAAATCATAACTTTTTCTCAACTCTCAGACAAAGCAACTTACAAGAACTCAGAAGAACTAGGAACTGGCTGTATTCTGCAATTCTAGAGGAGAAACCTGAGAGTTATGTAAATCTCTAGGTTCAATTTCTTCTACTGTGAAGTCAATCCAAACAGGAGAACTTGACAAAACCAGTGACTATATAGAAGTCATAGATGACAACCTGCATAGTTACATTAACTCTGAATTGCAATGTTTGAATGCTCAAAAGTCTGCTAACAAGTATAAACACAACAGAATCAACAACTGCCTCAAGTTCCCCAAGTACACTGTGATCACTTAATGCTATCAGCCACCAAATCTACCCTTATGAAACACTTCCTTTCATCCTGAGTTTCATCACCTGCCTTCTCATTTCCTGAATAAACAGTCCACATGCAGAGCAAGCTGTTTCCTCTGTTTCTGTATTGCTATTTTCAGAAGGGAAAAAATAACAAATAATAAATCACAAAAAAACACCAGGAAAGCTGAAATGTTTAAGAACAGGACTTGAAAACATCTCTCATCTGGAAAAAAACCTGGCATAGTCCAGATACCTCAGCTATCTTTTGAGAGAGTTAGATGGCAATGAAGACTAGGGAAAGCATAAAAAACTTCTGAATGCCCACTGCAACTTTAATAATTACTACCTTAAACTGGGTTCCAGAAACAAAACTCATCCTGAAAATAATGAAGGAGTACAGAAAATAATGAAAGAGTACAGAAAATATGGTAAGAGTTACCTACAGGTACTAAATCTCAACATTCTCTCTAAGAGCTCGAGTTCCTTGGGTTCTGGAGCCCTTTGGCCATCGAAATATGCTTCAAAGCTCCCAAACTTATCCCACCCAGTTTTCATGGTAAGTATTCTGCAAAACTGTTCCATGACTCAAAGAGTTGTTGGTCTTAATGGTAAAAATGTCTATTTCTTCATTTAA
>PYHW01010552.1:5911906-5926705 GCA_013186435.1 Turdus rufiventris
GAGCATAAAAATATGAGAGGCAATAAACCATTGATTTTGTTCATTTAAGAGAGAACCTATGAAACTTAATAAAATATTCAGATGATGTTTTTGTTTGTTTCATTGTGAAGTACAAAAAGAAGATTTAGTCAAACCTTACAACACCAAATCTAGCATTTTATTTTCACATACTTTTTTCTTTCTTTGCTACAGTACTAACCAGCAAAATATCTATGTGGGTGGCATACACAACCTTAAACAAGGTTAAATTGGCCAATGGCAATCTTGATTTTGAAGGAAAAAAGATGGACTAAAACTAAGTGGTTAGAGACATTGCAAACTATATTCCTTTCAGAACTACACCCTGTGATTTTCTTCCACATCTGTAAAGTTGCTAATAATAGTCTCCCACATGGTACTCTGTCTTCTTCATCTCCCATTTTGGCAGCTGTATGAAGAGGCAGTGTGACACACTCTGCTAGAGACAGCTGGAAGGGATTAGGAGATTACCAGTCCTCCATACCTGGTCCTTACCACCTCTTTCCTCACTGTGGCTGAGGTTTTTCTGAACTGCCTGTGGACCTCTCTGTGCAGGTGCTCCCTAACCCTCTTCTGTCAAGAGGAATCCCCACTATTGCAAATTATTTTAAACAGACACTCACAAAATGTGTATGACGTCAGCTGAGCTGGGTCATAGGAATTCTGCAAACCTGGCACTGCAGGGGTAACAAACAGCTGAGGGACACCTCTTCACTCACCTCCATTCCAGCCATAACAGCCTGGGTAAGCATGGACTATGTTTACAGCTACAGACTCCCCCAACACCAACTGCAAACTACTTCAGGAAATGAAGGGAATCAAGCCAAGACAAAAGGAAAAGCAAGGTTGTTGTTAGAGACTTTTCTGAAATGAAAAAGTAAGACAAGTCAGCAGAGATGTTTCCACAGACAAGATGGATAGGTGGCAGAACAAATCCTTCTAATGCTGATGCCAAAATGGAATCAGTTGCCCTACTGAGAGAGCAAATAGACCTGGATTTCTTCTGCATGGAAAACACAAGATTATAATAATAAAATATTTAAGAATATAATAATAAAATCATTAGGCTGAAAAAGCCTCAGTAAGAGGATCTTAAATGTCTAATCCATCAAATTATGTAGCTAAACATTTTAGTTATAATAAGATCATAGATAAATATTTTAAGTCTCACCTGCAGGTCAAGAATACAATCTACTTCACAAGGAATAAAGTTTCAGAAAGCTATTCTGAGAGTATTTATAAGCTATTGCAAATAATCATACTATTACAGATCAATGAATTATTAACTGCTAGATAAACTGTAAGCGACTTGGTGAGTACTTTTTACCTACTGCAAATAAAGTAAAAAAGCTGAAACTATCATAAAGTTTCTGTATCTCAGAAGCTGTAGCAATTTTGTGTGGACAAATAGGCACCAATACACAGACAGTTCACTGCTGCATCAGATCCTACTGCAGTCAATTTCCTAAATGAACCCACACGATTTTCCATTAAATGAATAATATACCTCCAAAACTGAGCCAGTGCAAAGACCGATTTTGTAATGGCAATTCTAATAGGTTTTTAGTCCTTCCTTTGCACTATGTATTTTGCCACCTCTCAGAACTGAAAAGAAGGCCCAACCTCTTTTCAAGGGTAAAAGAGACCTTAGGCCCTCATTTAAATTTTCATCGTTTTTGAAAGGACACCCTAAGTGTCAGATCTTCCAAAGATCTACCAGTACAGAACCATTTTTCTGTATCCCAGTGACTGCTTCAGCAAAGTAAGAGCTGAGATTACCTCTATAATGAGCATCGTGAATACACTTCAGAGGAACTCAGTTAAGAGAGTAACTACAATCCTCATTTCTGCCGCTCTAAATGGAAATAAATAAAATAGAAAAAATTATTACAGTTCCAAGATTAAAAATATGAAACAAGTCTTAACACAGACAAACAAGTTTCACTGCAATACAGTTATGTTGTGTGAGAGGTTTCTAAAAAACAGGCTTTCTGCAGGCTTCAATGCGGATATTTCAGACAGGAACCTTATGTTTATTCTCATGTACAATTTAATTTTCTTATTTTAGCAGCAGTGTCTCTTCGCGATATTAAAACAGAGTTGATGACATAATAAATGGCCTTCATTTCCATTTCTTTTGGCAAGAACTGGAAGGTAGTTTACACAAGTTTGAGATACAGGATATCTACACAAAAATTTAAGAACAAAAGGTCAGAGTAGCCTACTGCAATAGGAAAAACCCTAGAAATCCTAACTTGAAGCAGCAGCAGGTTCAAACAGGCAGCAATAGTATCTGGTTTACCCACCATGTTTTATTAAAAAGCTTTAGAAAGTCTAATTTAGATTTCCATTGGTTATGCCAAGTTTGTTTTTTTCACTCTAAAGTAAAACGAGCTGATGAACCTAACTTTGCCTTTTAGATGCCAGTGGTGTTCAACATGATCATGATTCAGAATCTTTCATAGGTTTTTTTGGCAGGGTTGGTTTTTTGTTTGTTTATTTATGGTTTGTGAGGATTTTGCGGGGATCCTAGGGAGAAAAATGTGGAGGGTTTTTGGGAGGTTTTTTATTGCTGTTCTGTGGGGTTTTTTTTAAATACAGGAGAACAATACTACAAATAGTCTTCGTATAGGCTTAACAAGAACTAGTGCTTTTAGCACCAAACATCCAAGCTTGTCTTCTGAAGCTACTGAGTAACTGCTGACCAACTTTGATTTGCAACTGTTGTAACAATCTTGCATAGTGTCTAATTTAACCAACAATACTTATACAATATATCCTGATCCACAGGAACGATACAGTATTATTGCATTGCAGACTTGGCAAGTGACCTGACAATAAACCCCTTGTTTACCTACCCATTTCTATTTACCAAATTACAAGCTACTCTATGATATTTCTTTGGGCAATGAGAAGCACCTGGCCTGCCACAACAGCTATGGATGAGTTACAAGGATCAGCAAGTGACAACCTACCTGCACTTCACAGCCCTCAGAAATCAGGTCTGTATCTGTCTAATCTATGTAAGGCCACTTCTCGCCCTATTTGCAACCAACAAGCAACTTACACAAAGATTATTTTTGACAGAGATGAAAATAGAAGTCAAGCCTTCCACAGATCAAAGCCAGCCCTCAAGAGCTGAAAATAAACATATTTTTTCCCAAAGATATCCCATTTCTGAAGAGCAGAATGCTTTTTGCTCCCAGTACTGCAAGGAGACACTAAGACTTTTCATAGCAAGAACCATATATTATGAGGGTACTTTTAATGTTCTGCTTCAGCGACCAATATAGAAGATACTGTTTATTCTGCTTCAGTCGAGAACGTGCCATGGCTGGGATAAAGGGTTCTGTTCCTTGACAACCAGGGAGTGGTGGTAAGCACGCACAGGAAAAGGTCTTGACATTTCCTTGGAAGTTCTTTGAAATGCTTCAGAGAAGAAAACAAAGAGAGAAAAAAATTATATCCTAGACAAAGCATTATTCTGTTCAAAGCTAACAAATATTTAATGGACAAGGAACCTCCTCCTGCCGTTCCATGCAGTCTTCTCAAGTACTGGGAATTCTCTTTCCCATAAAATGGTTTAATGGGGCCATCAGGTAGCTTGAGCATCTGATTTAAAATGAATACAATCCTCTCAGCTGTGCAATCCCATAGGACTGTGTGATAGGAACTTTTGAATCCTGCTTCCCCACCAACCTTTATCCAGCCCCTCAATAATCAGCTAGTTAAAGGAGGTGGTTAAGAGGCAAGAGCCATCACATAGTTCAGGAATGCAGAAGACAGACACAAATGCTGGGAAGGAAGGATGCAATACTTGTAAGCTCAAACAAATTAAATTGCTATTTTGACAATAGATAAGGGAAAGAATAATTCCAAGAGGGAATGTATTTATTTTTTGAAAGGAATAAACCTTCCCTTTAACAGCATTACAGTATTCCAATATTGTCCCCCAAACTAACAAGAATTATCTGTTAACAGCATTACTTTCATATTTAAAATCACACACAATACCAAGATAATACAAGCTTAACTACCAAGATAATATTAGCATAATGCAATTCAATACCCTCTATCTCTGCCAAAGCAGTTAACTACACCTCTATGTACAATGTTACACGTTTTATTCCTTTGAAGGCAGCTTACACGTGTATTTCCAAGTCTAAGGTGTAGGAAAAGAATGAAATGCTAAATTCCATGCTTCACAAAATAAAGGGAGCCAGGCAGCAATAGCTCAGAAGCTATGTCCCAACCTACCCATAGAGGAAGAGTGCGTCCCTGGGGCATGTTCCATCTGTGACGCTCACTCTCACGCACTGCACTGAGATGTCAGAAGGAAGAACACTGCAGGTTTTCCCATTTAGACTCCCTGCAGGAGCAGCTGTAAGAGCAACTGCCAGCACATGCTTCCAACCATGTGCAATGCTAAAAAGGGGCAGCTGGAGAAACCTCATGTCCTGCACTTCCAATCCATTACTGAGTATCCAAAAACAGCTGTCACAGATACAAACCACTCAACTTCAGCAGATACAGTGTAGTTACAACTAGAGTCTTTAACTTTTAAAAATTATGTTTTGTCCAAGAAATCTTATAATGAACATGTAGGAGGGTAAAATTGTATTGGTTTCAGCGTTTCTTTTCTGAAACTGTAAAGCAAAAGCCCATGTAATACTGATCTTAATGACAGCAACAAGCATGCAGAGCCTCTAATCTCAAAACCAGCTTGGCAGAAGAAAGATTTGGTAATCTTTCCCATGAGAAAGGACTTCATTCCTTCATTTTGCAGCCCTCAACAGAATTCAGAGAAGGATGAGCTGTCCTCTTTCTGATGATCACAACCTGAGAAAAAATACCATATGCCAGCAGTTCTTAATACAGTGGCACATTTTACACTCCCATGACAGCTTCTAGAACATCTGTGAAATTCAAAACTTCAGATTTTCATATCCAAATCGTCCGCAACAGACATGGAATATGAAATTAGGGCTTGTAACTCCAAAAGTGCTATTAACTTCCTAAAATCCAGATTAAAAGTGAATAGCCAGCTAGATATTTCAAAGCCATTTATAAGCACCAAACTGTAAAGTAACTGAGACGCCCATCAAAACCACCTAAACAAGATGAGCACACAAACATTCCAGCTACAGCATGAAGCAATAAGCAATTTCCCCAAAAAGAGAAAAGCACTATGCCAACACTTCACATACATTGAGAATTGACTGTTTCCAAAATGTTGATAAGTATAATTAACCTTCTAACCCTGTCTTTGGCCTTGAACATTAAACCTGAATTCATCTTGAAAACCAATTAAAATGCTAAGCAGCCTGTCTACTTTGGGACAGGAGAATAGCGCTCAAAAAAAAAAAAAAAAAAAGCATAGCACAATTGTCTCAGATAAATTCAAGGATCTGTTAGCTGTTCTAGTAAAACTTATAATTCATAAATCCCATTTTAACAAGAACTGAAAAATTTTTCAATTGTTCATGAAGATCCTGAAATATTTAAGGCTTATGAAGGCAAAATTGAAGGTTTAACAGAAAAAAGTAGCCACAGAGAAGAAAGCTAAAGATGATCTAGGTGAGCTATGAAGTTTGATTTTGGCTTTTCATGATATCTTTAACAACAGATATTAATTGTACAGTATAGTTGCCATTCAAAGAGCTTAACTTCTCTCTCTCTCGTTTGTTCTGCCTTTTAAACTGACTACTGACAAGGAAATTTACTTATTTATGTCACCCAACCTGCTTTTTTGTGTCTGCCATTTTGAAATTAGCAGAACAACTTAGGCAGAAGGAGATAGAATTCTCATTTTTCTAACTTCTTCTTTCCAACATGATAGATATTTCCTCTTACCAAAAAACACCTACTTGCTATGAAATTTAGATGCATGTGATTCTGATGATCACATTTCTTCTCATAACTTTATTTGCTCAACAGAAGGAAAAGCAGCTAGTGATTTCTGATTGCCTACTGAATCTGAGCTGATGAGTACCATTTTATAGTTACTATTCAGATTTAACATCAAATTTCTTTTTTCCAGTGATATATTGCAGTATTAGATTTTAGTATAACTCCATTCACTATTGGAGTTCCGAGTGGCATTAATTACTTGTTCTTCTCCGTTTTTAGAATTTATTTTTAAATATATCTGCTTAACAGGCATCTGGTCCAGTATTTCAACACGCTTAAATTGGCTCTTCATTTTGAAACCAGGTCCTTTATGAAGTGGCTGCAAATCAGAATCGTCTTCATGTCATATTTCATGCCTTGAACTTCCAAGGAGTTCTCTCGATGCTGTTCAGTTACCCCTGACAGTGCTGTAGATGGCAGTATTTCACAGAGCTCACCTCCTGCCCTGACCTGGGGCTAAGGACTGCAATACACGGAATACACTGTAAGGATGCTTCGACAATCTTCAGGCACTTACACAACATACCATACACAGTAAGAACTGCTTTAATTTGAAAGGGAACCTCCTCAGATGACTAAAGAAATTTACCATAATGCCAGTCAAACAAAAACGTAAAAGTTTACCACAGGTGAGATCCACAAGAAACAGTTCCCATGTACAGGATTTGAGCACACTCAGACATTGCATTTCAGATTACCAAAAGAAAAATAAATTTTTCCATAGTAACCTCATATTTCTGACTAGAAAGTGCTACAGGTGTACATCTGGATTGCCTGGGCTTTCACTTTATTTGAAATTGAGGCACTTTCAGGAAACAACTGCCTGCATAGAAAACATCTCAGTTTCACACCAAAATACAGTTCTAGTCTGTCAGCAACACACTTCCCAAGCAGAACCCCCCAAAGCAGTCACTTTCATCTGGAAGCTGACTGTTCACATCATGGCATGCATGGCATGAGCTTCAGAGGAATGAACTACCACTCACTCCTGGAAAACATAAGTAACATGAATCCAAGTATATATATTGCTTTGACTTCCAGTTCCCTCTCTTCCTAAAATTATGGCAGGAGTTCACAAAAGCAAAGTACGCTACATCCCATTGCTAAAACTCTGTGTTCTGCTGCATGTGCCAGAAGCAGACTGAGGAGCAAGCTGTGCAAATCCCATGCCACCATCATGGCAGGGTCACATTATTTCATAATGGACAGAAAAATGACTATCACTAGCAAGTCAGTAGCTTTAGGAATCACCTCAACAGCAATTTCAATGCTCCCCCCAGATAAAATCTATCTCCTAGCTGTCAGCCTGATTATGCATCTCAAACACAGTACTAACTCCCAGGACACCGAGCATGCAAGCTTGTCTTTGTAATGCTCACAAATCAGAATTCATAGGAGTCTAGCATTTCTGTTCCTTATATGGAAGGGCAACCTGCTGAATATCAAAATTACTTTCTTTGCTACTCAGCAAAACATTTGCTGGGAACTAGAAGATGCATGAGACACCAGAAACAGTGATGAAAGAAGAGCAGAAGCCAAAACACAATAATATGTCATCCTCATTAACTCAGGAAACAAAGTCCAAGGCTGTAATGGAGAGACTGATACCACTGCATTCCACCAGAGTATCAGCAGCAGGGCTCCTACAAGTGCTGGTCAGAGCAAATAAATTTATGCTGATAACAACCTCTCCAGACTCAGTAGTGGGAGGAGAGGAGTATTGCTAATTTTGCTTTATAGCTTATGCTTGCAGTAATTTGTTTGAGGAGGGAGGAGACGTTGACATAGGCACCTGAACTGCAGCTTCTCCCAGACTGTTATAATAGCATGATCTTTGCAAGGTAAGCAGCAATCTGTCACGCATGGGATTCAAGTAGAGATATTTAAAATTTCACAACTGCAAAATATTCATGCATCATGCAAGCTTCCATCAGTGAACACCTGTATTTTTCTCCAGAGAAAGTGAATCAAAGCACAAAAACACAGAAGAATGTTGCTAAGTTTCTGAATTGCTAAGACAGGCAGGACAGCAGCAAAGAAGAAAAAACAAATATGCTACCATATGCTGAAATAAAAGGAGAGAGGTACATGAGGCTAAAGATAAAACCTTCATTGACACAGAATAAAGCTAGGATGGAGAAAAGATGTTGAGAAGTGTCAGACAATTAGAACCAAAACAGTTAATGACACAAGACCATCACATAAAAGAGGACTACAGCAAGACAAATATGGAGATAAATGTATTTTTTTTTAATCACGGAACAAATTAGCAAATGTGACCTTGCAACAGGATGGCACCTAAGGCTGCCAGAGCTCATGTGGGCTTTTGTTCAGTACTGATGGCAACAGCAGCATTGTGTCACAAGAAGAAAACAGATGCTAAGTGGAGTTGGAAAATTGTACCTATTGGATCTGTGAATGGTAGAAAAACATCATCATTTCTTTTCTTCTCCCTCACCACTCAACTCTTGGGACCCTTGACACTGGAGAAGGAAGTGAGGCTTCAGTGAGCTCTTTCAGACTGAAAAGTGAAACCCTGATAACACATTCACACCTTCCTTCACTCAGGTCCTTTTTAAGACTTCACAAGAAATTCGTTTAGCAATTACTTTTTCCTCCTCCACAATTTCCCCTGTCTTGGCTGCCCTGCTGCAGAACACACTGTGAAGATTGCAGGTGGTCAGCTATAGCAAGTTACAAGTCATTAAAACACCATCTGCTCCCTGACAAAAAAAAAAAACCAAAACAAAACAAAACCACCAAAAACCCCTCATAAACCTTTCTTCATTCTCTCCATCCAAAAGTTGACAGACAGAGGTGCAAAATCAAACACCATCTCTATGAAGGTGCTTAACTATATTCAGAAAACTATTCTATGAGCCAAGAGCTTGCTTCCATAACATTTCCCCTAAAAACTTAAAGCCAAATGAATCACAACAGATGCTACTCATTTGGCAAGAAAGACAACTCAAGCCTCTTAAAATCTGCATTTGTAGGATGGAAATATCTGCTAAGCAAGCAGTTTGTTTTAATCACTTACAAGAAACTAACAGTCAAAAAACCCCAACCAAACCATTTCAATGAAATTCTTAGCTAACACTGGAAACTAATGCATTTTTTTAAACCCACAGTGATGTCTACAAAATGCCTACAGTGAATCACAGTTCAAATTTACCTGTGATACCACACACGTTTCAGCCATTACTTTTGAACATCATACATTAAAATCAACACTAGGTGGTCTCTCACTCTAATTTCTCTTTCCTCTTTCTGGCCTGCCAGCACAAATGCTTTTTTACATATTAAATTCTCAAAAAGTCAACTGCCAGACAATATTCCACATACAGAATTTAAAGGGAAAACAAATTAAAACTCATTGTCTTCAGTTCTTAAGAACAAAACACAATGAAATTACCCTTAACAATGTTCTCTTAAAATGCAACAAGCCTTAGCTTCCTGAAGTTTAAAATTAAACCCAAAACCCAGAAGAGCCAGCAGTTTGAGAAGCCTGAGCCTCATTGGTACACAGCAACACCAAGTTGTTACAGAAAAATTACTGGTTTCTTTATCCAAAAGCAGACCAAGCCATCTGATTTTTCTGCTGGATCTTCATGAGCCTGATACATAACAGACTGTTGCAAGTTCTGATGAAGACAGGAAGATATGATTTTTAACTGTTCTCAGCATGAGAAACATCATGCTGGTAAGTATTTCAGATGCATAATGAATTCTTGTACTTCTTATAAGAGGAAGGAGTCCACAAATCATTGTCCAGAATAATTAAAGAAGAGTTCAGAAATAAATCCATGTAAGGGAACAAAATGAAAATACAGGAAGACAGGCAAAGCTACATCTGCAATATGTTTGTCTGAGATTCCTACTGGCAAATATTTAATCTGTATAGGATGTAAAGATAAAAAATTTCTTCTCTTTTTTGAATGAAAGTCTACAGGTGATACTTTGAAGCATTCACAGAATACAGCAATTGAAACAGTACAGCTCAATGTTGACTTTTGCCTTATTCTGTTCATGCCTCAATTCCATCTACGCTGCTAATATGGCAGTTAATAAGACGGAGATTATTTCTGTCTATTTACACTAAGAGATAACACAAGTCCTGTTCATAAGTAGGTTATATTTACAAAAATAATCTATCAATCAGAGAGGAAAGTGACTTAAGGTGAGCAAAAAAAGCCAGTTTTCTTCATTTCATAAAGAAGGATGAAATACAATTTGATATTTGATAAAATAAATAGTAAAAATGTGTGTATTGAAGTTCTTTTCTGGTCAATTAGTAACAAAAAATAAAAATTTAAACTCAATAAATGGCACAGCATGCAGCCATCGATTTGTTACAGTTGAAAAATAGCCACCACCTACCAGATCCTTAATCTTCTTCGTGACATAAATCAAGCTCTGTTTAGGAAGATGGTAAAAATCAACAAAAAGATATAAAAGGAAGCTTCTTAAGTCTGCTGAAGACAGATTTTGTTTTTAAGCCAAAAACAGGGGAAAAGTACAAAAGCTTGTTTTAATTCAACAAGGATGTGTCCCTGAAACCAAAGTAACACAATCGGTAACATGTGATCTGTCAGGGACTAGAGCAGAGGTCTTCTACAAATTTAAAAGGAAAGCAAAACCACCAAAAACCAAGCCCTCTCAGACCTCATTTCCAGTTCTTAATTTACTTAAGAAGAAAGTATGTTTCCCTGCTCCAAGCTGACAGACAAACAGAGCCGATGACACTGAAAAAAACTGATTATTAAGCTTCAAAGAAAAATATCCTCGTTAGTGCATGAAGAGGAATATTGAGCGATGTTCTTTGAAGCACTGACAGTAAGTGGGTATAGTTAATATTTAATTGAAGTAACTGACATGGTACAGATCCTTCTGCACACTCTCTCAGGTTTATTTTTTGACAGTTTCTCCTTCACTTTACAGGACAGCTCATTTCTCTCTGCTCTGCATTCTACTTTGATTAGAACATATCAGCTTTCTGCTCAGTGCTCCTTTGTCTTTGCAAACTTCTTTTTTTAATCAAGAGAATTTTTTTCATGAAGGAAGAACATTTATTCTTGCTGATGATTCCAGAATTGTGTCTTAATTCTGTTTACACTCAGTAATTTTGTGAGCTATTTAAATAGATGGAAATTTCATTTCTGTAGAGGAAATGCTTTCGGCTTGCCAGTGTCACCTCAAGTTCATCCTTTTTCTCTGACAACTTTCTACCCCAAGTATTTTAATGTAGCTCTTTGCACGAAGGTTTATCCTGCCCATTTTCAAGGCAGCACAGGTTTGTAACGTTTAAGTACAATCCTGTTTGCAAGTTGAATGAAGGTACAGTTTTTAAAGACAGCAAGCAGTAAATTTTATAGGTAGCTTGTGTGGGGTCCTTAAATCTATGTACAAAAGATCCAAGTGGTAGCTTAATGGCTTCTCTGCACAAAGAGTACATTTTAATAAGTGGTGAGAAATTATAGAATTGTGATTTCAGCAGAGGAAGTATGTATTGTAACATAAATTTTCCAGCCTCCAAGAGATCACAACAGACAGGCCAGCAAGACCCTTAGTGTCAGAACTGTAACTTGCAATGTATTGTGCAGATTCAATTTAGACTTTTTTAAAGACACTAATTGAAGCAGAGATACCTTCAAAGTCTGCAATTTCCATCATACAAATAAGGAAAGTTGCTTTACTTACCCATACCAAAAACTTCTTTTTTTTTTCTAAAGCAGTCTGCAAATAAAATGAAGGACTGCAGGTCACAGCTACCCTGATTTGTGTTAAGCTGAAGACCTAGCTGGGAGCCCTGCAGTGAGAATTGCCAGCTCGAAGTTTACAGGAAGTCATCTCCTTCCAATCTATTGCTAGGACACTCTTTCCTATGCAAATATATACATGCACACATGCAAATTATATTCTACAGGTTCAGCAAGTCCCTGGAGCAAAGCAGATACTTCACAGGCCCTGTATCACATCCAAACAGCACACACCTCTAAGTAACACTTAAGGAAAAGAAAAAAATAAACCCTCCTCCAGCTAGTATTCCTCCACAGTGTCTGATCTATCTGGAGAGAATATAAGGGTATCATCATGCCCTCTTCTGAAAATATGATCTCCTGAAAAACAGATAAAGCCACAATTAGTCAGATGGTGCCTAGAGCTATAAGAAATCAGACAGAAAAATCAGACAGAAAATTCCCTTCAGCACTTTAATGGTGGTTTTTGTAGGAGACCAAGGCAGAAGACAGATGGTAAGTATCCAGTGAAATTGGAACAGGTAATTTAGCTGGAACTGCAAATGAAGTAGACAGGATATATCTCACAAGAAAAAGCAGCAATCCCAGATGTCTTTTCCTCAATAAAGGCTAACAGAAGGAAGCCCTCACCATCCTATTAACACAGAAAAAAAGAGAAGGAAAAAGGCCACCTCTACATTGGCAAATCAGATGTTATTAGATTAGGAAAGTGATGCAAGTAATCTTCACTCACAAAAGATACTCCTCCATTAGTAATGTGCATGACATCCACTTTAAGTCAACTAAAAAAGCAAGGCCAGATTTTCAGTCACTAAATTAGTCTTATCTGCTACTTCAGGAAAGAATTTAACAGTATTCCTCAATCCTCCTTTCCCTCTCCTGCACATTACCATAACTTTCATGGCATTACTTGAACTAGAAAAATACATTATCAGGAATAAAAATCAGAAATCAGTACAACATTGTAAGGTTCCCCCATAAGAAATAGAAAGAGAAGAGCAGCAGATTTCTTATTCAGAGAATCACTCATGATCAGCCATCTAGAGAGCTGGAAAATATGCAAGTCTAAAAGCTAATATTGATATGGAAATTTCTCCTTGTAGGCCTTGTCCCTTGGCTCCCCAGTACAATACCTAAATGACTTCTCCTGTTGCAGAACCTCTCTTTTTGTCTCACAAAGTGGAAAGAGTGCATTAAGAATTATGAGCATTAAGAGAAGAGAGCATGTCTGCATTATCTTCTGCTGCAGCATAACCAGTTTCTCAGCTGTACAGTCATACAGGTAATATTTAACATGTTTTCCAAAATTATATTGTCTGGCGTACTATACCCAGAATAAATGTGTGGTGGCTGTATAGTACATGTAACAAATCCACTGAGATGAGTCAAAGCCAAATTTTCCCTCCATGTGGTCCAGGTCTACCGTGCAGACTATTAACCAAGTTCAGCTGATGTACAGTATCTCCAAGTGCCAATATTGTTCAGAAGGAGAACAAGCTATTAGAAACAATGAATTGACACTGAGCTGATACCAGTTTGTGGCCCAAAACTTTTCCTTTGTAGTTTTCCCTCTCAATCACACTAGCTGTTATTTGCCATCTTCAACAAATAAATTCTAAGCTTCTTCTGTATTTAACTCTGCATCTAGACAAAATTTGTTTCCTGTAGACATGGATTAAACATATTAATAATTACTGGAACACTACTTTTAAAAGGAGCAATAGCTCCTTAGAATGCTCCTTAGTGGCAACAGAAGTGCCACTTCCATGTCTTGCCATTTTCATCCTGTTAATGTTTCAACTGAGAACCACTCCTCTATTTCTAGAACTGGTATACTAGAACACAGTCAACACTTCCCTTAGGTACTTACCTGATGTTTTTGGCTACTTTAGTCCATATTTATGGAATATGGACTATGTATTAATAAAATAATCATGTTTCAAGTACTTAAATATATATATACTTTTTAAAAAAATTACTCGGTCTTCTCAATAAAAAAGTCCAGTAATCTTGAGTGTCCAATAGTCCCACAAGAAGTGCAGTACAGCATCTTCCAAGATATGGAAAAATGACAAACCTAGCATTAGCCATATTAGAGTATTCAACTTCTAGCAAAAAAAATTACATTATACATCTACCTATTAGGGGAAAAAGAGCACTTGGTTGACTTCACAGGTACTCTTCACCTGAAAATGACCAAGGCCTGGAGCAAAGCAGTTCTGGGGGTTCACGCCATCTCCACCCAGCATCTCTCCTATCATTTACATCTCATTTAGCTCCCAGCGCTATGGAGCCAGTGTTCAGTACAGCACACAAATGCAGTTTCATTTGCAGCAGCCATGGTGTAGGTGGCAAGGAGTCAGCACAACTGACATGTTCCTACACAGGAAGCACAAAGATTATCTGTGCCTGTCTACAAAGCAGGAGATGTACCAATGGTAAAGTACCCAAGAACAAATAAATGCCTCCATCAAGAAGATGAGCTGCCTCATTTCCATACTGCACATGTAAGGGTAGAGATGCAGAACAAAAAGCTAAGTGGTTCACTCTTCAAAGTCAGGCCCATGTAAATAGACTGCATTATATGCATTGCCATAATACATCTGTTTAGACCAAAACATTTTCCTTGCATTATGTAATCAATTGCACTGCTCTAAATGGAGATCTAAACTGGCTCAGTTCCGTTCAGAGACACAAATAAACTTGGTCTTGTGATTGCTTTCCACTGGAAAAAGTACTGAAAGAAATAGCGCAAGAGCTCTGATTACATCAAAAGCCTTATAACAGAGCTCTTATTAGACAAAGGTAAAGTTATGCAAGGAAAGACTGGTGACCTTCTACAGCCACGTTAAATATGTGTTTTTGTATTTGTTATGTATTTAGAGTCTCAGACTGAAACTCCAGTATGTTTCAGTCCTGCCCTCAGACTAGTTCTCCAGCAAGGAACAATAGGAAACCTGCTCTCCTGGTACAGTATGGTGTTGCTGTATGCAAGTCCCACAGTTGACAAACAATGAACTGCAGTTTATGCAGACCCACTGCTTTATGCCCAAACAATATCCTAGCTATCTTTTCTGTGATAAAGAACAATATTTGACTAATGCAGCATAAA